>JAUJYZ010001593.1:0-245000 GCA_033675265.1 Actinostola sp. cb2023
CAAAACTTGAATGTCCAATTCAAAACTTGAATGTCCAATTCACAACTGTGAATGTTCGAATATTCAAAACGTGTAATGTCCGAATCTCAAAACTTGAATGTCGAATTCTAAACTTGAATGTCGAAAGTCAAAAGTCTGAATGTCGAATTCAAAACTTGAATGTCCGAATTCAAAACTTGAATGTCGAAACCTAATGTTGAAACCTAATGCTGATGTCGAATTCAAAACTTGAATGGTCGAATTCAACACTTGATATGTCGACTTCAAAACTTGAATGTCGAAACCTAATGTTGAATTTTTGGCGGGGATGCGTACGCCATACGAAACGAAACAGACACAGAAAAATAAAACATCAGGCTGTATCATTGATACAGACCTATTGAAATAATACATTAATGTGCTGTATCATCTGATACAGCACTAATGTTCTATTCATCAGTTCTATATCAGTTGATATAGAACTGACACAGGTCATGCAAAGGTCTTATTTACTCGTATCATTGACCTTTGCATAGCACGCTACAGCAAGTTACGAATACCCTTTACGGCTTCCTACTTACGAATAGCAAAAGCTCTCTCCAATGTGAGGATGGAGTTGAGGTGTATCCTGCGCATGTACAGTGACGGTCAAAAGTACCTTTACAAGAAAGTTTTGTAATTTTCTTGTGTTAATTTGTTTAGAATTCGTGTAATGCTGTTGTAAATCAAGGTACATTGGGATGGAGGTTTACGAAGCCATTTACAGCATTCGCGTCGTCGGGTTTTGTATCGGAGATATAGATATCTATATCTATCGATATACAACACTGCCGCTCATTTCAGTTAGCTGAAATTGACACGTGTTTTATTTCGTCTAGCTGTGTTCCAGCACAATCTCCCATAGATGCTAATTCGATAAGTGGCAAGTGTTTCCCCTACCAATACCCTAATGGATATTGTAAACGTTTTCCTTGGAAACTCGTCACTGTTTGCCCTCGTCAAGAGAACAGGCTAAAAAGGAGCGCAACTTAAAGTTACTGGATAATGGCCGAAAGATGCTAGAGCAGTATCAAATTGTAGTTAGGCAGGCGTGCGTGAAGGTCTTCATTGAACTGAACTGCCATTGGAATTATCCAAAAATGTGACCTGACCATCTTCAACGATAGTAGGCAGACCACCCTGCAGAGAAAGTTGTGAGTACGGCACTAAGATCTGCGCGAAAGAGTTGAGATGGCAATGGGTTTCACAAGCAACAGGGCCAAGATGGTTGGCCTTTGTACTGGGTCATCATAAATTGGCACAGATTTTCAAGTACAGAAATGCCGGAGACAATCCCGAGTTGTCACTACCTGAGAGAGTTAAACAGTAAGACAATTATCAGTATTTTATTCAATAAATGGCGCGATAGATGAATTATATAAAATAATCAGTAATATTTTAAGTTCGTAAAGTAATTTGCTATTTTTTTTTCATCAAGCGTAAATAAAAGACATGGCCAAAACCCAGCCAGACGGGATTTGATCCTTTGGCCTCCTGGATACGCTTAACGTAAACTCAACAACTTACTTTATAACGAAACAAACTATTACCAAAAATCCGAGTCCCATGCAGCCAGACGGGATTTGAACCTGCGACCTCCTGGATACGCTTAACGAAACTCAACAACTTACTTTATAACGAAACGAACTATAAAGGTGCGGTAATACGAGCAACAAAATCGTGCAACTTGTCGCGCAACATTTTCAGATTGTTGCGTTGCAAGTTTGCAGAGCAATGTTTCTCGTATTACCATCGTTCGTGTAACTTGTCGCGCAACAAATTAAATTTTCGGTCATTTTGTTGCAGGTTGCACTGAAACTTTGTTTGCATGAAGTAGAAAGAGCTTTTACTTTGCGCAACAAAGTTTGCAACCTGCAACACGAAAATGTGTTGCGCGACAAGTTGGCGCGAACGGTGGTAATACGAGAAACATTGCTCTGCAACTTGCAACTCAACAATGTTGCGCAACAAGTTTGCACGATTTTGTTGCCCGTATTACCGCACCTTAAACCAAGCGACAAAGAAAATACTTTTAGAGCTATTACCAAGCGACATTGAAAATACTTTAAGAACTATTATCAAGCGACATTGAAAATACTTTTAGAACTATTACCAAGCGACAATGAAAATACTTTAAGAACTATTACCAAGCGACAATGAAAATACTTTAAGAACTATTACCAAGCGGCAATGAAAATACTTTAAGAACTCTTACCAAGCGACAATGAAAATACTTTAAGAACTATTACCAAGCGACAATGAAAATACTTTAAGAACTAGTATTACCCAAGCGGAAATGAAAAATACTTTTAGAACTATTACCAAGCGACATTGAAAATACTTTTAGAACTATTACCAAGCGACAATGAAAATACTTTGAGAACTGTTACCAAGCGACATTGAAAATAATTTAAGAACTGTTATCAAGCGACAATGAAAATACTTTTAGAACTATTACCAAGCGACAATGAAAATACTTTTAGAACTATTACCAAGCGACAATGAAAATACTTTAGGAACTGTTACCAAGCGACAATGAAAATACTTTTAGAACTATTACCAAGCGACAATGAAAATACTTTAGGAACTGTTACCAAGCGACAATGAAAATACTTTAAGAACTGTTACCAAGCGACAATATATGAAAAATACTTTAAGAACTGTTACCAAGCGACAATGAAAATACTTTAAGAACTAGTACCAAGCGACAATGAAATACTTTTAGAACTATTACCAAGCGACAATGAAAATACTTTAACAACTTTTACCAAGCGACAATGAAAATACTTTAAGAACTATTACCAAGCGACAAAGAAAATACTTTTAAGAACTGTTACCAAGCGACAATGAAAATACTTTAAGAACTATTACCAAGCGACAATGAAAACACTTTAAGAACTATTACCAAGCGACAATGAAAATACTTTTACGGAACTATTACCAAGCGACAATGAAAATACTTTTAGAAACTATTACCAAGCGACAATGAAAATACTTTAAGAACTATTACCAAGCGACAATGAAAACACTTTAAGAACTATTACCAAGCGACAATGAAAATACTTAAGAACTATTAACAAGCGACAATGAAAACACTTTAAGAACTATTACCAAGCGACAATGAAAAAATACTTTAAGAACTATTAAACAAGCGACAATGAAAATACTTTAAGAACTATTACCAGGGGACAATGAAAATACTTTAAGAACTATTACCAAGCGACAATGAAAATACTTTAAGAACTATTACCAAGTGACAGTTTGAAAATACTTTTAGAACTTTTTACCAAGCGACAATGAAAATACTTTAAGAACTATTACCAAGTGACATTGAAAATACTTTTAGAACTATTACCAAGCGACATTGAACATAATTTTAAGAACTGTTACCAAGCGACAATGAAAATACTTCTAGAACTATTACCAAGCGACAATGAAAATACTTTTAGAACTATTACCAAGCGACAATGAAAATACTTAAGAACTATTACCAAGCGACAATGAAAATACTTTAAGAACTATTACCAAGCAACAATGAAAATACTTTAAGAAACTATTACCAAGCGACAATATATGAAAATACTTTAAGAACTGTTACCAAGCGACAATGAAAATACTTTAAGAACTGTTACCAAGCGACAATGAAAATACTTTTAGAACTATTACCAATGAAATGAAAATACTTTAAGAACTATTACCAAGCGACAATGAAAATACTTTAAGAACTATTACCAAGCGACAATATATGAAAATACTTTAAGAACTGTTACCAAGCGACAATGAAAATACTTTTAGAACTATTACCAAGCGACAATGAAAATACTTTTAGAACTATTACCAAGCGACAATGAAAATACTTTTTGAACTAGTACCAAGCGACATTGAAAATACTTTTAGAACTATTACCAAGCGACAATGAAAATACTTTAAGAACTATTACCAAGCGACAATGAAAATACTTTAAGAACTATTACCAAGCGGCAATGAAAATACTTTAAGAACTCTTACCAAGCGACAATGAAAATACTTTAAGAACTATTACCAAGCGACAATGAAAATACTTTAAGAACTAGTATTACCAAGCGGCAATGAAAATACTTTTAGAACTATTACCAAGCGACATTGAAAATACTTTTAGAACTATTACCAAGCGACAATGAAAATACTTTGAGAACTGTTACCAAGCGACATTGAAAATAATTTAAGAACTGTTATCAAGCGACAATGAAAAATACTTTTAGAACTATTACCAAGCGACAATGAAAATACTTTTAGAACTATTACCAAGCGACAATGAAAATACTTTAGGAACTGTTACCAAGCGACAATGAAAATACTTTTAGAACTATTACCAAGCGACAATGAAAATACTTTAGAACTTGTTACCAAGCGACAATGAAAATACTTTAAGAACTATTACCAAGCGACAATGAAAATACTTTTAGAACTATTACCAAGCGACAATGAAAATACTTTTAGAACTATTACCAAGCGGCAATGAAAATACTTTTAGAAACTATTACCAAGCGACAATGAAAATACTTTAAGAAACTATTACCAAGCGACAATGAAAATACTTTAAGAACTATTACCAAGCAACAATGAAAATACTTTAAGAACTATTACCAAGCGACAATATATGAAAATACTTTAAGAACTGTTACCAAGCGACAATGAAAATACTTTAAGAACTGTTACCAAGCGACAATGAAAATACTTTTAGAACTATTACCAAGCGGCAATGAAAATACTTTTAAGAACTATTACCAAGCGACAATGAAAATACTTTAAGAACTATTACCAAGCGACAATATATGAAAATACTTTTAAGAACTGTTACCAAGCGACAATGAAATACTTTTAGAACTATTACCAAGCGACAATGAAAAATACTTTTAACAATTTTACCAAGCGACAATGAAAATACTTTAAGAACTATTACCAAGCGACAAAGAAAATACTTTTAGAACTGTTTACCAAGCGACAATGAAAATACTTTAAGAACTATTACCAAGCGACAATGAAAAAACACTTTAAGAACTATTACCAAGCGACAATGAAAATACTTTTACGGAAACTATTACCAAGGCGACAATGAAAATACTTTTAGAACTATTACCAAGCGACAATGAAAATACTTTTAAGAAACTATTACCAAGCGACAATGAAAAACACTTTAAGAACTATTACCAAGCGACAATGAAAATACTTTAAGAACTATTAACAAGCGACAATGAAAATACTTTAAGAACTATTACCAAGCGACAATGAACATACTTTAAGAACTATTACCAAAGCGACAATGAAAATACTTTAAGAACTATTACCAAGTGACATTGAAAATACTTTTAGAACTTTTACCAAGCGCGACAATGAAAATACTTTAAGAACTATTACCAAGCGACATTGAACATAATTTAAGAACTGTTACCAAGCGACAATGAAAATACTTTTAGAACTATTACCAAGCGACAATGAAAATACTTTTAGAACTATTACCAAGCGACAATGAAAATACTTTAAGAACTATTACCAAGCGACAAATGAAAATACTTTAAGAACTGTTACCAAGCGACAATGAAAATACTTTAAGAACTATTACCAAGCGACAATGAAAATACTTTTAGAACTATTACCAAATGAAATGAAAAATACTTTAAGAACTATTACCAAGCGACAATGAAAATACTTTAAGAACTATTACCAAGCGAACAATATATGAAAATACTTTAAGAACTGTTACCAAGCGACAAATGAAAATACTTTAAGAACTGTTACCAAGTGACAATGAAAATACTTTAAGAACTATTACCAAGCGACAATGAAATACTTTTAGAACTATTACCAAGCGACAATGAAAATACTTTTAGAACTATTACCAAGCGACAATGAACTACTTTACTGCAACTAGTACCAATGCGACAATGAAAATACTTTTAGAACTATTACCAAGCGACAATGAAAATACTTTAAGAACTTTTACCAAGCGACAATGAAAATACTTTAAGAACTATTACCAAGCGACAAAGAAAATACTTTTAGAACTGTTACCAAGCGACAATGAAAATACTTTAAGAACTATTACCAAGCGACAATGAAAAACACTTTAAGAACTATTACCAAGCGACAATGAAAATACTTTTACGGAACTATTACCAAGCGACAATGAAAATACTTTTAGAACTATTACCAAGCGACAATGAAAATACCTTTAAGAACTATTACCAAGCGACAATGAAAACACTTTAAGAACTATTACCAAGCGACAATGAAAAACACTTTAAGAACTATTACCAAGCGACAATGAAAATACTTTTAGAACTATTACCAAGCGACAATGAAAAATACTTTAAGAACTATTACCAAGCGACAATGAAAATACTTTAATAACTATTACCAAGCGACAAATTACTTCAAAAGTTATATTCATAGCTGCTTATTACAACGAAATGATGGACTAGTATAGTTCTGTTCCGAATATAACGTACGAGCTGTCCATAAATTTCTCCTCTTAACACTGAAAAAAAAAGGGCAGTCAAGGACTGCATGTTGCTACTGTAAATAAACAAATAAAAGGTAGTCTATAACTACAGTGTATGTACTGCGGTTTTGAAATGTAGAAGCAATGTGTAGTTTGATTGATTGCTATGTTGAACTGGTATGTTTGAACTATCCTGCCGGAAGTTGTGCTCTGGTTCTATGTAATGCTAATTTAAAATCAGAAAAGTATTTGATACAAAGTTTAATGAAAGCAATTGTGTACAAATAATTGAACAACAGCAGTTCTTAATTATAACAATCGATATGAACAGCTGATCATTAATAGTAATTGACTATTAACATAATTTAACAATATTGTTCTGTATATAAGACGTCTGAACTCAACTTTGATGAAGTGGTGTTTAATTTTTTTTATTTGTCGACTTCGCCTAAATATGTGAAAAAATTGACTGAGTATAATAAAATATTAACTCTAATTTGAAGATAAGTTTACTCTCTAATATACTATGATTTTATGCTATTTTGGCACCAGAAACATCTCCGTCGGGTGTAAAAAAACATTTTCTGGTTTTACAGCACCACCTTCTGTCTGTGTATTGGGCTTCCTGTGTTTTATTTCATTGATATAAAAGCAGATACCGTAAATTCACTTCTAGAATCCTGTCCTTTCGATATCTTGAATTTCTAAAATATAGTATAGTGTCTACGCCGACATAGAGACAGTAGTAAAAAAAAGCGCTCTCCAAACCTTTGATAACTTCCAAGGTTTGGTACATTTCCAAATCATTTCCGCATGCAATTTCCAACGAATTTCCAAAACATTTCCAAGATTTTGGACATATCCAAAGAATGTCCAATTGATCTATTGTAGTTGTACATGAAGATGGTTTGAATAAACCGAAAAACGATCGTCAAATATTGTCCGTCTACCAAAATGCCCATTTTTTACAATCTTATGTACTTATTGACTTATTGAGTGGGAGGGCCGGACGGGAAAATAGTTGGCTTCGAGGTCATGGCAGTAGCGGACTGAGCCCGACCTAACTCAGTCAATAAAGCATTTTATCACATGACCCTTTCATATGGACCATTTTGGTACTAAAATAATTCACAGGCCAAGGAAACGTGAACACAAATTGCGCGATTACTCTATAAGAACCAATTTAAAAAGAACATTTTCTTTTCACTTTTTGTCGTCCACATTTAAAAAATAAATTTAACTGCAAAAAAAAGAATAACAATTTTCCTGACAACAATCAAGGTGCCGGGCCGGGTAGCTAAGGCTTTGTATGGAACAGCCTCCAAAAATCCGTATCTGCCCAATCACGTGACTTTTTCCAATGGGATTTATTAAGAGCGCACGCCCACGAGCAGGGCCGTACGGGTCATATGATAAAACAATTTATCATATGACCTGTACGGCCCTGTGTGCGTGCGCTCTTAATACAACCATTGAAAAAGTCACGTGATTGGGGCAGATACGGATTTTTTTGGAGCTGTTCCATACAAAGCCTTACCCGGCCCCGGCCCTGATTGTTGTCAGGAAAATTGTTATTCTTTTTTTTGCAGTAATTTAAATTTATTTTTTAAATGTGGACGACAAAAGTGAAAAGAAAATGTTTCTTTTTAATTGGTTCTTATAGAGTATCGCGCAATTTGTGTTCACGTTTCCTTGCTGTGAATTATTTTAGTACCAAAATGGTCCATATGAAAGGGTCATGTGAATAAAATGGCTTATTGACTGAGTTAGGTCGGGCTCAGTCCGTACTGCCATGACCTCGAGGCCAAATATTTTCCCGTCCGGCCCTCCCACTCAATAAGTCATAAGTACATAAGATTGTAAAAATGGGCATTTGGTAGAGACAATATTTGACGATCGTTTTCGGTTTATTCAAACCATCTTCATGTACAACTACAATAGATCAATTGGACATTCTTTGGATATGTCCAAAATCTTGGAAATGTTTTGGAAATTCGTTGGAAATTGGCATGCGGAAATGATTTGGAAATGTACCAAACCCTTGGAAGTTATCAAAGGTTTGGAGAGCGCTTTTTTTACTACTGTCTCTATGTCGGCGTAGACACTATACTATATTTTAGAAATTCAAGATATCCGGGGAAAGGACAGGATTCTAGAAGTGAATTTTACGGTATCTGCTTTTATATCAATGAAATAAAACACAGGAACCCAATACACAGACAGAAGGTGGTGTGCTGTAAAACCAGAAAATGTTTTTTTACACCCGACGGAGATGTTTCTGGTGCAAAATAGCATAAAATCATAGTATATTAGAGAGTAAACTTATCTTCAAATTAGAGTTAATATTTATTATACTCAGTCAATTTTTTCACATATTTAGGCGAAGTCGACAAATAAAAAAAATTAACACCACTTCATCAAAGTTGAGTTCAGACGTCTTATATACAGAACAATATTGTTAAATTAATGTTAATAGTCAATTACTATTAATGATCAGCTGTTCATATCGATTGTTATAATTAAGAACTGCTGTTGTTCAATTATTTGTACACAATTGCTTTCATTAAACTTTGTATCAAATACTTTTCTGATTTAAATTAGCATTACATAGAACCAGAGCACAACTTCCGGCAGGATAGTTCAAACATACCAGTTTCAACATAGCAATCAATCCAACTACACATTGCTTCTACATTTCAAAACCGCAGTACATACACTGTAGTTATAGACTACCTTTTATTTGTTTATTTACAGTAGCAACATGCAGTCCTTGACTGCCTTTTTTTTTTTCAGTGTTAAGAGGAGAAATTTTATGGGACAGCTCGTACGTTATATTCGGTAAACAGAACTATACTAAAGTCCATCATTTCGTTGTAATAAGCAGCTATGAAGTATAACTGTCGCTTGGTAATAGTAAAGTATTTTTTGTCGCTTTGGTAATAGTTTCTTAAGTATCTTAGTTTTTCATTGTCGCTTGGTAATAGTTCTTAAAGTATTTTTCATTGTCGCTTGGTAATAGTTCTTAAAGTATTTTCATTGTCGCATTAAGTGTTTTCATTGTCGCTTGGTAATAGTTCTAAAAGTATTTTCATTGTCGCTTGGTAATAGTTCTTAAAGTATTTTCATTGTCGCTTGGTAATAGTTCTAAAAGTATTTTCATTGTCGCTTGGTAATAGTTCCTAAAAAGTATTTTTCATTGTCGCTTGGTAATAGTTCTTAAAGTATTTTCATTGTCGCTTGGTAATAGTTTCTTAAAAGATTTTCATTGTCGCTGGGTAAAAGTTCTTAAAGTATTTTATTGTCGCTTGGGTAATAGTTCTTAAAGTATTTTCATGTCGCTTGTGTTCTAAAATTTTCATTTGTCGCTTGGTAATAGTTTCTAAAAGTATTTTCATTGTCGCTTGGTAATTCTTAAAGTTCTTGGTAAAAGTATTTTCATTGTCGCTTGGTAATAGTTCTTAAAGTATTTTCATTGTCGCTTGGTAATAGTTCTAAAAGTATTTTCATTGTCGCTTGGTAATAGTTCTAAAAGTATTTTCATTGTCGCTTGGTAATGTTGTCGCTTGGTAATAGTTCTTAAAGTATTTTCATTGTCGCTTGGTAACAGTTCTTAAAGTATTTTATATTGTCGCTTGGTAATAGTTCTTAAAGTATTTTCATTGTCGCTTGGTAATAGTTCTAAAAGTATTTTCATTTCGCTTGGTAATAGTTCTTAAAAGTATTTTCATTGTCGCTTGGTAATAGTTCTTAAAGTATTTTCATTGTCGCTTGGTAATAGTTCTTAAAGTATTTTCATTGTCGCTTGGTAAAGTATAGTTCTTTAATAGTATTTTCATTGTCGCTTGGTAATAGTTCTTAAAGTATTTTCATTGTCGCTTGGTAATAGTTCTTAAAGTATTTTCATTGTAAAGTATTTTCATTGTTCAATTGTCGCTTGGTAATAGTTCTTAAAGTATTTTCATTGTCGCTTGGTAAAAGTTCTTAAAGTATTTTCATTGTCGCTTGGTAATAGTTCTTAAAGTATTTTCATTGTCGCTTGGTAATAGTCTAAAAGTATTTTCATTGTCGCTTGGTAATAGTTCTTAAAGTATTTTCATTGTCGCTTGGTAATAGTTCTTAAAGTATTTTCATTGTCGCTTGGTAATAGTTCTTAAAGTATTTTCATTGTCGCTTGGTAATAGTTCTTAAAGTATTTTCATTGTCGCTGGTAATAGTTCTTAAAGTATTTTTATCATTGTCGCTTGGTAATAGTTCTTAAAAGTATTTTCATTGTCGCTTGGTAATAGTTCTTAAAGTATTTTCATTGTCGCTTGGTAATAGTTCTTAAAGTATTTTCATTGTCGCTTGGTAAATAAAGTTCGCTTGGTAATAGTAAAGTATTTTCATTGTCGCTTGGTAATAGTTCTAAAAGTATTTTCATTGTCGCTTGGTAATAGTTCTTAAAGTATTTTCATTGTCGCTTGGTAACAGTTCTTAAAGTATTTTCATTGTCGCTTGGTATAGTTCTTAAAAGTATTTTCATTGTCGCTTGGTAATAGTTCGCGCTTGGTAAATAAAAGTATTTTTCATTGTCGCTTGGTAATAGTTCTAAAAGTATTTTTATTGTCGCTGGTTTTCATTTGCGAATTGGTATTTTTGTCCGCTTGGTAATAGTTCTTAAAGTATTTTCATTGTCGCTTGGTAATAGTTCTTAAAGTATTTTCATTGTCGCTTGGTAATAGTTCTTGGTAATAGTTCTAAAAGTATTTTCATTGTCGCTTGGTATAGTTCTAAAAGTATTTTCATTGTCGCTTGGTAATAGTTCTTAAATATTTTTCATGTCGCTTGGTCAGTTTTAAAGTATTTTCATTGTCGCTTGGTAATAGTTCTAAAAGTATTTTCATTGTCGCAGTTCTTAAAGTATTTTCATTGTCGCTTGGTAAAAGTATTTTCATTGTCGCTTGGTAATAGTTCTAAAAGTATTTTCATTGTCGCTTGTAACAGTTCTTAAAGTATTTTCATTGTCGCTTGGTAATAGTTCTAAAAGTATTTTTCATTGTCGCTTGGTAATAGTTCTCTAAAAGTATTTTCATTGTCGCTTGGTAATAGTTCTTAAAAGTATTTTCAAAAGTCTCTAAAGTTTTTCATTGTCGCTTGGTAATAGTTCTTAAAGTATTTTCATTGTCGCTTGGTAATAGTTCTTAAAGTATTTTCATTGTCGCTTGGTAATAGTTCTTAAAGTATTTTCATTGTCGCTTGGTAATAGTTCTTGTCATTGTCGCTTGGTAATAGTTCTTAAAGTATTTTCATTGTCGCTTGGTAATAGTTCTTAAAGTATTTTCATTGTCGCTTAATAGTTTAAAGTATTTTCATTGTCGCTTGGTAATAGTTCTTAAAAGTATTTTCATTGTCGCTTGGTAATAGTTCTTAAAGTATTTTCATTGTCGCTTGGTAATAGTTCTAAAAGTATTTTCATTGTCGCTTGGTAATAGTATTTTCATTGTCGCTTGGTAAAAGTTCTAAAAGTATTTCATTGTCGCTTGGTAATAGTTCTTAAAGTATTTTCATTGTCGCTTGGTAATAGTTCTTAAAGTATTTTCATTGTCGCTTGGTAAAAGTTCTAAAAAGTATTTTTTCGCTTGGTAATAGTTCTTAAAGTATTTTCATTGTCGCTTGGTAATAGTTCTTAAAGTATTTTCATTGTCCTTGGTAATTGTTCTTAAAGTATTTTCATTGTGCCCTTGTATAGTTCTTAAAGTATTTTCATTGTCGCTTGGTAATAGTTCTTAAAGTATTTTCATTGTCGCTTGGTAATAGTCTTAAAGTATTTTCATTGTCGCTTGGTAATAGTTCTTAAAGTATTTTCATTGTCGCTTGGTAATAGGTAAAAGTATTTTCAATGTCGACTTGGTAATAGTAAAGTATTTTCATTGTCGCTTGGTAATAGTTCTAAAAGTATTTTCATTGTCGCTTGGTAATAGTTCTTAAAGTATGTTTTTCATTGTCGCTTGGTAAATAGTTCTTAAAGTATTTTCATTGTCGCTTGGTAATAGTTCTAAAAGTATTTTCATTGTCGCTTGGTAATAGTTCTTAAAGTATTTTCATTGTCGCTTGGTAATAGTTCTTAAAGTATTTTCATTGTCGCTTGGTAATAGTTCTTAAAGTAGTGTTTTCATTGTCGCTTGGTAATAGTTCTTAAAGTATTTTCATTGTCGCTTGTTGGCTTGGTAAATAGTTCTTAAAGTATTTTTCAGTTTGTCGCATTGTCGCTTGGTAATAGTTCTTAAAGTATTTTCATTGTCGCTTGGTAATAGTTCTTAAAGTATTTTCATTGTCGCTTTGGTAATAGTTCTAAAGTATTTTCATTGTCGCTTGGTAAGTATTTTTCATTTTAATAGTTCTTTGTAAAAGTTGTTAAAGTATTTTCATTCATTTCATGTCGCTTGGTACTGTATTGTCGCTTGGTAACAGTTCTTAAAGTATTTTCATTGTCGCTTGGATAACATATATTTCTTAAATTAATTTTCATTGTCGCTTGGTAACAGTTCTCAAAGTATTTTCATTGTCGCTTGGTAATAGTTCTAAAAGTATTTTCAATGTCGCTTGGTAATAGTTCTAAAAGTATTGTTTCATTAAAAGCCGCTTGGTAATACTAGTTCTTAAAGTATTTTCATTGTCGCTTGGTAATAGTTCTTAAAGTATTTTCATTGTCGCTTGGTAAGTTTCTAAAAGTATTTTCATTCTTAAAGTTCTTAAAGTATTTTCATTGTCGCCTTGGTAATAGTTCTTAAAGTATTTTCATTGTCGCTTGGTAATAGTTCTTAAAGTATTTTCATTGTCGCTTGGTAATAGTTCTAAAAGTATTTTCATTGTCGCTTTGTAATAATAGTTCTTAAAGTATTTTCAATGTCGCTTGGTAATAGCTCTAAAAGTATTTTCTTTGTCGCTTGGTTTAAGGTGCGGTAATACGGGCAACAAAATCGTGCAACTTGTTGCGCAACATTGTTGAGTTGCAAGTTGCAGAGCAATGTTTCTCGTATTACCACCGTTCGCGCAACTTGTCGCGCAACACATTTTCGTGTTGCAGGTTGCAAACTTTGTTGCGCAAAGTAAAAGCTCTTTCTACTTCATGCAACAAAGTTTCAGTGCAACCTGCAACAAATGACCGAAAATTTAATTTGTTGCGCGACAAGTTAAACGAACGATGGTAATACGAGAAACATTGCTCTGCAACTTGCAACGCAACAATCTGAAAATGTTGCGCGACAAGTTGCACGATTTTTGTTGCTCGTATTACCGCACCTTTATAGTTCGTTTCGTTATAAAGTAAGTTGTTGAGTTTCGTTAAGCGTATCCAGGAGGCCAAAGGATCAAATCCCGTCTGGCTGGGTTTTTTCCGAGTCTTTATTTACGCTTGAACGAACTAGCAAATTACTTTTACGAACTTAAAATATTACTGATTATTTTTATATAATTCATCTATCGCGCCATTTATTGAATAAAATACTGATAATTGTCTTACTGTTTAACTCTCTCAGGTAGTGACACTCGGGATTGTCTCCGGCATTTCTGTACTTGAAATCTGTGCAATTTATGATGACCCAGTACAAAGGCCAACCATCTTGGCCCTGTTGCTTGTTGAAACCCATTGCCATCTCCAACTCTTTCGCGCAGATCTTAGTGCCGTACTCACAACTTTCTCTGCAGGGTGGTCTGCCTACTATCGTTGAAGAGGTCAGGTCACATTTTGGATAATTCCAATGGCAGTTCAGTTCAATGAAGACCTTCACGCACGCCTTGCTAACTACAATTTGATACTGCTCTAGCATCTTTCGGCCATTATCCAGTAACTTTAAGTTGCGCTCCTTTTTTAGCCTGTTCTCTTGACGAGGCAAACAGTGACGAGTTTCCAAGGAAACGTTTACAATATCCATTAGGGTATTGGTAGGGGAAACACTTGCCACTTATCGAATTAGCATCTATGGGAGATTGTGCTGGAACACAGCTAGACGAAATAAAACACGTGTCAATTTCAGCTAACTGAAAATGAGCGGCAGTGTTGTATCGATAGATATAGATATCTATATCTCCGATACAACACCGACGACGCGAATGCTGTAAATGGCTTCTAAACCTCCATCCCAATGTACCTTGATTTACAACAGCATTACACGAATTCTAAACAAATAACACAAGAAAATTACAAAACTTTCTTGTAAAGGTACTTTTGACGTCACTGTCATGCGCAGGATACACCTCAACTCATCCCACATTGGAGAGAGCTTTTGTATTCGTAAGTAGGAAGCCGTAAGGATATTCGTAACTTGCTGTCGGTGCTATGCAAAGGTCAATGATACGAGTAAATAAGACCTTTGCATGACCTGTGTCAGTTCTATATCACTGATATAGAACTGATGAATAGAACATTAGTGCTGTATCATTGATACAGCATTAATGTATTATTCAATAGGTCTGTATCACTGATACAGCACTGATGTTTTTATTTTTCTGTGTCTGTGTTCGGGGTATTCTCGATTTTCACCTACGTCATTGAAAATGTTCCCATGACTTATATAGAACAACACCTTCATAGGCCGAAAGACCAGCCAAAACCAAATATCTCAGCCGAAGCTTTAGTTAAAATAAGTTTTATATACGACGATATGAGCGATCGCTTATGCTCATAATTTAGTTAAAATGAATGGGTCTGCCATCTTGGTGTCCTACCTATCTACATACCTACCTACCTACCTATCTACCTATCTACCTACATACCTACCTACCTACCTACCTACCCTACCTACCTACCTACCTACCTACCTACCTTTTACCTACCTACCTACCTACCTACCTACCTACCCACCCACCTACCTACCTACCTACATGCAACCGACCCTCCTACCTTACCTACCTACCTACCTACCTACCTACCTACCTAACTACCTACCTACCTACCTATCTACCTACCTACCTACCTACCTACCCGACCTACCTACCTATCTACTTACCTAGCTACCTAGCTACCTAGCTACCTAGCTACCTAGCTACCTAGCTACCTAGCTACCTAGCTTACCTAGCTACCTAGCTACCTAGCTACCTAGCTACCTAGCTACCTAGCTACCTAGCTACCTAGCTACCTAGCTACCTAGCTACCTAGCTACCTAGCTACCTAGCTACCTACCTACCTAGCTACCTAGCTACCTACCTATGAATCACATATGTACGTGCTGTGGGTGTATGTGCCGCCGTCGGGTTGTTTTCGAACAACCTCTCGTTTGCCTGAGTTGTGTCTACATCTGCATCTACAACGAGAAGGAAAACACATGATGACAAAGCCGCGTGGATATGACTACAGTACACACAGCACACACTGCTAGATATAGTCGTTTTTTCGTATGAGTGGGAAGTAGTTACGGTACGGTTCGTACCGTACAGTACACACAGCACACACTGCTAGATAGAGTCGTTTTCGTATGAGTGGGAAGTAGTTACGGTACGGTTCGTACCGTGCAGTACACACAGCACACACTGCTAGATAGAGTCGTTTTCGTATGAGTGGGAAGTAGTTACGGTACGGTTCGTACCGATTACAGTACACACAGCACACACTGCTAGATAGAGTCGTTTTCGTATGAGTGGGAAGTAGTTACCGTACGGTTTCGTACCGTACAGTACACACAGCACACACTGCTTGATAGAGTCGTTTTTCGTATGAGTGGGAATTTTAGTTACGGTACGGTTCGTACCGTACAGTACACACAGCACACACTGCTAGATAGAGTCGTTTTCGTATGAGTGGGAAGTAGTTACTGTACGGTTCGTACCGTGCAGTACACACAGCACACACTGCTAGATAGAGTCGTTTTCGTATGAGTGGGAAGTAGTTACGGTACGGTTCGTACCGTACAGTACACACAGCACACACTGCTAGATAGAGTCGTTTTCGTATGAGTGGGAAGTAGTTACGGTACGGTTCGTACCGTACAGTACACACAGCACACACTGCTAGATAGAGTCGTTTTCGTATGAGTGGGAAGTAGTTACGGTACGGTTCGTACCGTGCAGTACACACAGCACACACTGCTAGATAGAGTCGTTTTCGTATGAGTGGGAAGTAGTTACGGTACGGTTCGTACCGTGCAGTACACACAGCACACACTGCTAGATAGAGTCGTTTTCGTATGAGTGGGAAAGTAGTTACGGTACGGTTCGTACCGTACAGTACACACAGCACACACTGCTAGATAGAGTCGTTTTTCGTATGAGTGGGAAGTAGTTACGGTACGGTTCGTACCGTGCAGTACACACAGCACACACTGCTAGATAGAGTCGTTTTCGTATGAGTGGGAAGTAGTTACGGTACGGTTCGTACCGTACAGTACACACAGCACACACTGCTAGATAGAGTCGTTTTCGTATGAGTGGGAAGTAGTTACGGTACGGTTCGTACCGTGCAGTACACACAGCACACACTGCTAGATAGAGTCGTTTTCGTATGAGTGGGAAGTAGTTACTGTACGGTTCGTACCGTACAGTACACACAGCACACACTGCTAGATAGAGTCGTTTTCGTATGAGTGGGAAGTAGTTACGGTACGGTTCGTACCGTGCAGTACACACAGCACACACTGCTAGATAGAGTCGTTTTCGTATGAGTGGGAAGTAGTTACCGTACGGTTCGTACCGTGCAGTACACACAGCACACACTGCTTGATAGAGTCGTTTTTCGTATGAGTGGGAAGTAGTTACGGTACGGTTCGTACCGTACAGTACACACAGCACACACTGCTTGATAGAGTCGTCTTTTCGTATGAGTGGGAAGTAGTTACGGTACGGTTCGTACCGTACAGTACACACAGCACACACTGCTAGATAGAGTCGTTTTCGTATGAGTGGGAAGTAGTTACGGTACGGTTCGTACCGTGCAGTACACACAGCACACACTGCTAGATAGAGTCGTTTTTCGTATGAGTGGGAAGTAGTTACGGTACGGTTCGTGCTGTACGGTGACCGTGCCGTGTCTAAGCATTCCGATCAATTCGGCAATAATTTTGCACACTGTGATTGGTTGAATAGATGTTTTCGATTCCGTACCGTGGCCGTAACTTCGTGTTGTAGGTTCCCCACTCATATGAAACTGAACGACTTTATGACAATCCCTGCACACAGTACAACGCCTCCATGTCAAAACATTAGAAAGTTGTTGATTGGAAGACATTAGAATACATTAGAATACATTAAAATACATTAGAAACATTAGACCACATTCGACTGCATTAGAATTACATTAGAATATTGATAATATAAAACACTAGAAAATAATACATTACAATGCTTTAGAAAATATTAGAAAAAGCATTAGAATACATTAGAATGCATTAGAATGCATTAGAATACATTAGAATGCATTAGAATACATTAGAATGCATTAGAATACATTAGAATACATTAGAAGACATTAGAAGACATTAGAACACATTAGAATACATTAGAATACATTAGAATACATTAGAATACATTAGAATACATTAGAATACATTAGAATACATTAGAATACATTAGAATACATTAGAGTACATTAGAATACATTAGAATACATTAGAATACATTAGATTAATATATTAGAACACATTAGAACACATTAGAATACATTAGAATACATTAGAATACATTAGAATACATTAGAATACATATAAAACGTTTTCCGTTATTGCATAGCCTGATGCAAACACGAAGGGGAGTTTGGGATAGTCGAGAACATTACAGTACTCCCATCTTGTACTAGTATTAGTAGTGTAACACCACAACTAGGTCTATAGGTACCTGGTGCAGGACATTTCTTAACATTACAGTACTCCCATCTTGTTCTAGTACTAGTAGTGTAACACCAAGGACCATTAGGTGCCTGGCCTCCAGGATTTCGGCACCAATTTGATGCATTAACGAGTTCTGGATATTCAGCCAATGGGTGATCGTGACGGTGAGGACATTGGGATGACCATGACTGACACGTGTGACCTGAACGTGTCACGCTGACGGTGCCACTGTAACCAAGACCGTTTCCATTGTAACAATCTGGTAATGTTTGAGAACATTTTTTTTCGTTAAACAAATGCAATCTAAAACGGTACCATAGTCATTATCTGGCCCCAAAACGGTAGTCAAATATGACACTACCATGTTCCATCAAGCAGAATTCTCTTGAAAACTAGTTGTCAATTGATGAAAATTCCTCACGAGCCGGTAAATGACGTTATTTTATGTTTAACACGTACCTTTATCTTGGAGCTTGTCCGTTTCATCTGGAAAAGACGACCAAACAATATAATATTTTTCAAAGAGGAAAATAAAGCAATAGATCATTTGGACAGTTCTTTGGATATGTCAAAAAACTTTTTGGAAATTCGTTGGAAATTGTGGAATTTCTTTGGAAAAGTCCTGGACATTCGTTGGAATGTACAAAACCTTGGAAGTTATCAAAGGTTTGGAGAGCACGTTTTTTTTTTTCAGTGTTTCATCATTTTTCAGTGTTACGAGGAGAACTTTATGGACAGCTCGCCAAGGTGAAAAGTAGCCCTGCCTAGCTGCTGGCTAAGAGACATGAACACGTTATATTTGGAACTGTACTAGTCCATCAATTCGTTGTAATATGCAGCTTAGAATATAACTTTTGAAGTAATATGTCGCTTGGTAATAGTTCTTAAAGTATTTTCATTGTCGCTTGGTAATAGTTTCTTAAAGTATTTTCATTGTCGCTTGGTAACAGTTCTTAAAGTATTTTCATTGTCGCTTGGTAATAGTTCTAAAAGTATTTTCATTGTCGCTTGGTAATAGTTCTTAAAGTATTTTCATTGTCGCTTGGCAATAGTTCTTAAAGTATTTTCATTTCATTGGTAATAGTTTCGTTTCGTTATAAAGTAAGTTATTGAGTTTCGCTAAGCGTATCCAGGAGGTCAAAGGATCAAATCCCGTCTGGCTAGGTTTTTCCGAGTCTTTATTTACGCTTGACGAACTAGCAAATTACTTTACGATCGAAGTGAACTAAAAATATTACTGATTATTTATAATTCATCTATCGCGCCATTTATTGAATAAAATACTGATAATGGTCTTACTGTTTAACTCCCTCGTGTAGTAGCACTCGGGATTGTCTCCGGCATTTCTGTACTTGAAGTCTGTGCATTGTATATTGCCCCAGTCCTGGTCGTAAATCTTTGCCATCTCCAACTCTTTCTTGCAGATCTTAGTGGCGTACTCGCAACTTTCTCTGCAGAGTGGTCTGCCTCCTACCGTTGAAGAGGTCAGGTCACATTTGGTAAAATACCAATGGCAGAACACTTCATAGAAGACCTTCAGGCACGTCTTGCTTACTATAATTAGTTGAAACTGCTCTAACATCTTTCGGCCATTTTCAAATGACTGTAAGCTGTTCTCCTTTTCAGCCTGTTCTATTGCCGAGGCAAACAGTGACGAGTTTCCAAGGAAACCGCTACAATATCCATTAGGGTATTGGTAGGGGAAACACTTGCCACTTATCGAATTAGCATCTATGGGAGATTGTGCTGGAACACAGCTAGACGAAATAAAACACGTGTGAACTTTTGCTAACTTCTACATATTAAACTCAACAAGACGCTCAATGAGCGTACACTCGGGCTTATGACAAGGACAATGTCAGTTGCGTGAGGAGATACCTGACAATGACTGACAGTTGCGTGACGAGGGAGACTATGTATAGCATAGATAAAAATCTCCGAATCGTACTTCCGTAGCACGTACTTGGAACGTCAACGTCCAGTTGAGGTTCATATTCATGGTCAGACGGTTCTGATAACGTCTTTGGTTTCTTCGTTATCGCAGAGGAAATTCGAACTTCGTATCTTTTAAACATCCAGTTGATTCAGTATGATGTGACAAAGCTCGACCAATCTGCTGTCTCTGCCTATACATTAAAAAATCTTGTTCGATTTATCTCGAAATCAGAAAGGAATTATCGATTAAAAATCAAAAGCTGCTTCTGTTAGATTTAAGATGTGACCTCAAGTGACCTCAAATACGTTTAAATACGTATGACAGCATACTTTCAAGAGTCGGAGATCTTTATCTATGAGTCACCGACCGAAATAGTCTCCCTTGTCACTGAGCGTCTTCTTCTGCAATAGATCCCTAAACATATCAAACTTATGTCCTGCATCATTGAACATTTGCTCCTGTTGGGATCCAGTATCACGCGGACAACGTTTTTTGTTAATGCTTTGTTTACTAATGCACGTGAGGCCCCGATCGATCCAGCAATTTGTTCACTATGACCGCTAAATAAAGCAGATTCGTACGTGACTGGTTTATCATTTCTGAATTCATATTTTTCCTTTGACAATGTGTAAATCAGGTAGCTAAAATATAAGAGAGGATGGAAAAGCTGCATATGTTTCCTCAACGGGAAAATATATCACTGACAAATTCGAACTAACTTAATGATCTCGTGCGTGTAAATATTGGAAATTGCCTTCAAAAAACGTCCTTTCCGAGCCATAATTTATTTGCGAATTCGCCGGCCTATGTAGCTTCTACATACAGACCGAGCTCGATACAGAGCACCAATATGATGTTCACAATTACCAAACAAAGAGTTTTAGATTTCATTTTGCCACCGCTTAATTAAGTTTAATATACATGTATTTTATATCAAAATGCGCGTACAATTACAGAGCATTAGAATCCGGCGGTAGGTTTTTGATTGACACAATTCCCAACGAATTCAGAGGGATTTTGTGTGCAGCGTATGTCACGCTCTCCTATATCTCTTCAGAGATTTCAGTTTCGATTGACTTTGAAGAAACGGAAAATGCCACCTTCAAACCTCTTTATTTGTGCTTGAATTGCCAGCTTATTCATTCCTTACATATTCGTCCTTTGATATTCCGTTGGTAGGTTTTTTTGATTTGTATTTTAACAATGCCAGTAAAAAGCAAAAATGTATCAAAATCATGCTGTTTTTTCGCCTAAACAAGACTCGCCTCATCTGCATATGTGAAACAATGACCTTTTTGTATAACATAAGTTTGATATGTCTAAGGACGTTTTTGATTTCGATTGTATTTTTTGGCCGTTCACTGACCTGTTTTTGAGCGTGGAAATTATGTTTTAAATAGCCTACGCGGCAGTTCTATATAAACTAGACGCTCTTCTAGCGTGAAGTCGGGCTTCTAAATGAAATGTAACCTATTTGAACTAAATATAGATATCTTATAGTGCGATTTTCAGTGCGATTGAAACAGTTTTTTTTGGTTGCTCGTCGTTGCATGACTCGAGCTCGATAGAACATGCTTTCCTTGCAATTTCAGTACTGCGAACTTTACAGTATATCAGTAAAAACGTTAATAGCCCGACTTCACGCTACTAGAGCGTCCTGTTTCAATCTAAATTTAGATTTAGACGAGAAAAGACTTATATTTTGGCCCCCTTGACCTCCGGTGCTTTCCCTGATTGGTTTGTGCTTTGTAATCTTTCTTGGCCAGACTTCATGTCTCCTTCGGCTTTAGCTCGACGTTTAATAGCCTGCGTAGCTTAATATAAAACTAGACGCTCTACTAGCGTGAAGTGGGGCTTCTAACTCATAAATAAATAAAACAGAGCAATCTGATTTGTTTGTGAAGAAAGAGGCCAAACGTTGATGTCTCGTGTTAACACGAGACATCAACGTTTGGCCTCTTTCTTCACAAACAAATCAGATTGCTCTGTTTTATTTATTTATGAGTTAGAAGCCCCACTTCACGCTAGTAGAGCGTCTAGTTTTATATTAAGCTACGCAGGCTATTAAACGTCGAGCTAAAGCCGAAGGAGACATGAAGTCTGGCCAAGAAAGATTACAAAGCACAAACCAATCAGGGAAAGCACCGGAGGTCAAGGGGCCAAAATATAAGTCTTTTCTCGTCTAAATCTAAATTTAGATTGAAACAGGACGCTCTAGTAGCGTGAAGTCGGGCTATTAACGTTTTTACTGATATACTGTAAAGTTCGCAGTACTGAAATTGCAAGGAAAGCATGTTCTATCGAGCTCGAGTCATGCAACGACGAGCAACCAAAAACTGTTTCAATCGCACTGAAAATCGCACTATAAGATATCTATATTTAGTTCAAATAGGTTACATTTCATTTAGAAGCCCGACTTCACGCTAGAAGAGCGTCTAGTTTTATATAGAACTGCCGCGTAGGCTATTTAAAACATAATTTCCACGCTCAAAACAGGTCAGTGAACGGCAAAAATACAATCGAAATCAAAACGTCCTTAGACATATCAAACTTATGTTATACAAAAGGTCATTGTTTCACATATGCAGATGAGGCGAGTCTTGTTTAGGCGAAAAACAGCATGATTTTGATACATTTTTGCTTTTTACTGCATTGTTAAAATACAAATCAAAAAAACCTACCAACGGAATATCAAAGACGAATATGTAAGGAATGAATAAGCTGGCAATTCAAGCACAAATAAAGAGGTTTGAAGGTGGCATTTTCCGTTTCTTCAAAGTCAATCGAACTGAAATCTCTGAAGAGATATAGGAGAGCGTGACATACGCTGCACACAAAATCCCTCTGAATTCGTTGGGAATTGTGTCAATCAAAAAACCTACCGCCGGATTCTAATGCTCTGTAATTGTACGCGCATTTTGATATAAAATACATGTATATTAAACTTAATTAAGCGGTGGCAAAATGAAATCTAAAACTCTTTGTTTGGTAATTGTGAACATCATATTGGTGCTCTGTATCGAGCTCGGTCTGTATGTAGAAGCTACATAGGCCGGCGAATTCGCAAATAAATTATGGCTCGGAAAGGACGTTTTTTTGAAGGCAATTTCCAATATTTACACGCACGAGATCATTAAGTTAGTTCGAATTTGTCAGTGATATATTTTCCCGTTGAGGAAACATATGCAGCTTTTCCATCCTCTCTTATATTTTAGCTACCTGATTTACACATTGTCAAAGGAAAAATATGAATTCAGAAATGATAAACCAGTCACGTACGAATCTGCTTATTTAGCGGTCATAGTGAACAAATTGCTGGATCGATCGGGCCTCACGTGCATTAGTAAACAAAGCATTAACAAAAAACGTTGTCCGCGTGATACTGGATCCCAACAGGAGCAAATGTTCAATGATGCAGGACATAAGTTTGATATGTTTAGGGATCTATTGCAGAAGAAGACGCTCAGTGACAAGGGAGACTATTTCGGTCGGTGACTCATAGATAAAGATCTCCGACTCTTGAAAGTATGCTGTCATACGTATTTAAACGTATTTGAGGTCACTTGAGGTCACATCTTAAATCTAACAGAAGCAGCTTTTGATTTTTAATCGATAATTCCTTTCTGATTTCGAGATAAATCGAACAAGATTTTTTAATGTATAGGCAGAGACAGCAGATTGGTCGAGCTTTGTCACATCATACTGAATCAACTGGATGTTTAAAAGATACGAAGTTCGAATTTCCTCTGCGATAACGAAGAAACCAAAGACGTTATCAGAACCGTCTGACCATGAATATGAACCTCAACTGGACGTTGACGTTCCAAGTACGTGCTACGGAAGTACGATTCGGAGATTTTTATCTATGCTATACATAGTCTCCCTCGTCACGCAACTGTCAGTCATTGTCAGGTATCTCCTCACGCAACTGACATTGTCCTTGTCATAAGCCCGAGTGTACGCTCATTGAGCGTCTTGTTGAGTTTAATATGTAGAAGTTAGCAAAAGTTCACACGTGTTTTATTTCGTCTAGCTGTGTTCCAGCACAATCTCCCATAGATGCTAATTCGATAAGTGGCAAGTGTTTCCCCTACCAATACCCTAATGGATATTGTAGCGGTTTCCTTGGAAACTCGTCACTGTTTGCCTCGGCAATAGAACAGGCTGAAAAGGAGAACAGCTTACAGTCATTTGAAAATGGCCGAAAGATGTTAGAGCAGTTTCAACTAATTATAGTAAGCAAGACGTGCCTGAAGGTCTTCTATGAAGTGTTCTGCCATTGGTATTTTACCAAATGTGACCTGACCTCTTCAACGGTAGGAGGCAGACCACTCTGCAGAGAAAGTTGCGAGTACGCCACTAAGATCTGCAAGAAAGAGTTGGAGATGGCAAAGATTTACGACCAGGACTGGGGCAATATACAATGCACAGACTTCAAGTACAGAAATGCCGGAGACAATCCCGAGTGCTACTACACGAGGGAGTTAAACAGTAAGACCATTATCAGTATTTTATTCAATAAATGGCGCGATAGATGAATTATAAATAATCAGTAATATTTTTAGTTCACTTCGATCGTAAAGTAATTTGCTAGTTCGTCAAGCGTAAATAAAGACTCGGAAAAACCTAGCCAGACGGGATTTGATCCTTTGACCTCCTGGATACGCTTAGCGAAACTCAATAACTTACTTTATAACGAAACGAACTATTACCAATGAAATGAAAATACTTTAAGAACTATTGCCAAGCGACAATGAAAATACTTTAAGAACTATTACCAAGCGACAATGAAAATACTTTTAGAACTATTACCAAGCGACAATGAAAATACTTTAAGAACTGTTACCAAGCGACAATGAAAATACTTTAAGAACTATTACCAAGCGACAATGAAAATACTTTAAGAACTATTACCAAGCGACATATTACTTCAAAAGTTATATTCTAAGCTGCATATTACAACGAATTGATGGACTAGTACAGTTCCAAATATAACGTGTTCATGTCTCTTAGCCAGCAGCTAGGCAGGGCTACTTTTCACCTTGGCGAGCTGTCCATAAAGTTCTCCTCGTAACACTGAAAATGATGAAACACTGAAAAAAAAACGTGCTCTCCAAACCTTTGATAACTTCCAAGGTTTTGTACATTCCAACGAATGTCCAGGACTTTTCCAAAGAAATTCCACAATTTCCAACGAATTTCCAAAAAGTTTTTTGACATATCCAAAGAACTGTCCAAATGATCTATTGCTTTATTTTCCTCTTTGAAAAATATTATATTGTTTGGTCGTCTTTTCCAGATGAAACGGACAAGCTCCAAGATAAAGGTACGTGTTAAACATAAAATAACGTCATTTACCGGCTCGTGAGGAATTTTCATCAATTGACAACTAGTTTTCAAGAGAATTCTGCTTGATGGAACATGGTAGTGTCATATTTGACTACCGTTTTGGGGCCAGATAATGACTATGGTACCGTTTTAGATTGCATTTGTTTAACGAAAAAAAATGTTCTCAAACATTACCAGATTGTTACAATGGAAACGGTCTTGGTTACAGTGGCACCGTCAGCGTGACACGTTCAGGTCACACGTGTCAGTCATGGTCATCCCAATGTCCTCACCGTCACGATCACCCATTGGCTGAATATCCAGAACTCGTTAATGCATCAAATTGGTGCCGAAATCCTGGAGGCCAGGCACCTAATGGTCCTTGGTGTTACACTACTAGTACTAGAACAAGATGGGAGTACTGTAATGTTAAGAAATGTCCTGCACCAGGTACCTATAGACCTAGTTGTGGTGTTACACTACTAATACTAGTACAAGATGGGAGTACTGTAATGTTCTCGACTATCCCAAACTCCCCTTCGTGTTTGCATCAGGCTATGCAATAACGGAAAACGTTTTATATGTATTCTTCTAATGTATTCTAATGTATTCTAATGTATTCTAATGTATTCTAATGTGTTCTAATGTGTTCTAATATATTAATCTAATGTATTCTAATGTATTCTAATGTATTCTAATGTATTCTAATGTATTCTAATGTATTCTAATGTATTCTAATGTATTCTAATGTATTCTAATGTATTCTAATGTATTCTAATGTATTCTAATGTATTCTAATGTATTCTAATGTAATGTATTCTAATGTGTTCTAATGTCTTCTAATGTCTTCTAATGTATTCTAATGTATTCTAATGCATTCTAATCTAATGTGTTCTAATGCATTCTAATGTATTCTAATGTATTCTAATGCATTCTAATGCATTCTAATGTATTCTAATGCTTTTTCTAATATTTTCTAAAGCATTGTAATGTATTATTTTCTAGTGTTTTATATTATCAATATTCTAATGTAATTCTAATGCAGTCGAATGTGGTCTAATGTTTCTAATGTATTTTAATGTATTCTAATGTATTCTAATGTCTTCCAATCAACAACTTTCTAATGTTTTGACATGGAGGCGTTGTACTGTGTGCAGGGATTGTCATAAAGTCGTTCAGTTTCATATGAGTGGGGAACCTACAACACGAAGTTACGGCCACGGTACGGAATCGAAAACATCTATTCAACCAATCACAGTGTGCAAAATTATTGCCGAATTGATCGGAATGCTTAGACACGGCACGGTCACCGTACAGCACGAACCGTACCGTAACTACTTCCCACTCATACGAAAACGACTCTATCTAGCAGTGTGTGCTGTGTGTACTGCACGGTACGAACCGTACCGTAACTACTTCCCACTCATACGAAAACGACTCTATCTAGCAGTGTGTGCTGTGTGTACTGTACGGTACGAACCGTACCGTAACTACTTCCCACTCATACGAAAACGACTCTATCAAGCAGTGTGTGCTGTGTGTACTGTACGGTACGAACCGTACCGTAACTACTTCCCACTCATACGAAAACGACTCTATCAAGCAGTGTGTGCTGTGTGTACTGCACGGTACGAACCGTACGGTAACTACTTCCCACTCATACGAAAACGACTCTATCTAGCAGTGTGTGCTGTGTGTACTGCACGGTACGAACCGTACCGTAACTACTTCCCACTCATACGAAAACGACTCTATCTAGCAGTGTGTGCTGTGTGTACTGTACGGTACGAACCGTACAGTAACTACTTCCCACTCATACGAAAACGACTCTATCTAGCAGTGTGTGCTGTGTGTACTGCACGGTACGAACCGTACCGTAACTACTTCCCACTCATACGAAAACGACTCTATCTAGCAGTGTGTGCTGTGTGTACTGTACGGTACGAACCGTACCGTAACTACTTCCCACTCATACGAAAACGACTCTATCTAGCAGTGTGTGCTGTGTGTACTGCACGGTACGAACCGTACCGTAACTACTTCCCACTCATACGAAAACGACTCTATCTAGCAGTGTGTGCTGTGTGTACTGTACGGTACGAACCGTACCGTAACTACTTCCCACTCATACGAAAACGACTCTATCTAGCAGTGTGTGCTGTGTGTACTGCACGGTACGAACCGTACCGTAACTACTTCCCACTCATACGAAAACGACTCTATCTAGCAGTGTGTGCTGTGTGTACTGCACGGTACGAACCGTACCGTAACTACTTCCCACTCATACGAAAACGACTCTATCTAGCAGTGTGTGCTGTGTGTACTGTACGGTACGAACCGTACCGTAACTACTTCCCACTCATACGAAAACGACTCTATCTAGCAGTGTGTGCTGTGTGTACTGTACGGTACGAACCGTACCGTAACTACTTCCCACTCATACGAAAACGACTCTATCTAGCAGTGTGTGCTGTGTGTACTGCACGGTACGAACCGTACAGTAACTACTTCCCACTCATACGAAAACGACTCTATCTAGCAGTGTGTGCTGTGTGTACTGTACGGTACGAACCGTACCGTAACTACTTCCCACTCATACGAAAACGACTCTATCAAGCAGTGTGTGCTGTGTGTACTGTACGGTACGAACCGTACGGTAACTACTTCCCACTCATACGAAAACGACTCTATCTAGCAGTGTGTGCTGTGTGTACTGTACGGTACGAACCGTACCGTAACTACTTCCCACTCATACGAAAACGACTCTATCTAGCAGTGTGTGCTGTGTGTACTGCACGGTACGAACCGTACCGTAACTACTTCCCACTCATACGAAAACGACTCTATCTAGCAGTGTGTGCTGTGTGTACTGTACGGTACGAACCGTACCGTAACTACTTCCCACTCATACGAAAACGACTATATCTAGCAGTGTGTGCTGTGTGTACTGTAGTCATATCCACGCGGCTTTGTCATCATGTGTTTTCCTTCTCGTTGTAGATGCAGATGTAGACACAACTCAGGCAAACGAGAGGTTGTTCGAAAACCCGACGGCGGCACATACACCCACAGCACGTACATATGTGATTCATAGGTAGGTAGCTAGGTAGCTAGGTAGGTAGGTAGCTAGCTAGGTAGCTAGGTAGCTAGGTAGCTAGGTAGCTAGGTAGCTAGGTAGCTAGGTAGCTAGGTAGCTAGGTAGCTAGGTAGCTAGGTAGCTAGGTAGCTAGGTAGCTAGGTAGCTAGGTAGCTAGGTAGCTAGGTAGCTAGGTAGCTAGGTAGCTAGGTAGCTAGGTAAGTAGATAGGTAGGTAGGTCGTAGGTAGGTAGGTAGGTAGGTAGGTAGATAGGTAGGTAGGTAGGTAGTTAGGTAGGTAGGTAGGTAGGTAGGTAGGTAGGTAGGTAGGAGGGTCGGTATGTAGGTAGGTAGGTAGGTGGGTGGGTAGGTAGGTAGGTAGGTAGGTAGGTAGGTAGGTAGGTAGGTAGGTAGGTAGGTAGGTAGGTAGGTAGGTAGGTAGGTAGGTAGGTATGTAGGTAGATAGGTAGATAGGTAGGTAGGTAGGTATGTAGATAGGTAGGACACCAAGATGGCAGACCCATTCATTTTAACTAAATTATGAGCATAAGCGATCGCTCATATCGTCGTATATAAAACTTATTTTAACTAAAGCTTCGGCTGAGATATTTGGTTTTGGCTGGTCTTTCGGCCTATGAAGGTGTTGTTCTATATAAGTCATGGGAACATTTTCAATGACGTAGGTGAAAATCGAGAATACCCCGAAACAGACACAGAAAAATAAAACATCAGTGCTGTATCAGTGATACAGACCTATTGAATAATACATTAATGCTGTATCAATGATACAGCACTAATGTTCTATTCATCAGTTCTATATCAGTGATATAGAACTGACACAGGTCATGCAAAGGTCTTATTTACTCGTATCATTGACCTTTGCATAGCACCGACAGCAAGTTACGAATATCCTTACGGCTTCCTACTTACGAATACAAAAGCTCTCTCCAATGTGGGATGAGTTGAGGTGTATCCTGCGCATGACAGTGACGTCAAAAGTACCTTTACAAGAAAGTTTTGTAATTTTCTTGTGTTATTTGTTTAGAATTCGTGTAATGCTGTTGTAAATCAAGGTACATTGGGATGGAGGTTTAGAAGCCATTTACAGCATTCGCGTCGTCGGTGTTGTATCGGAGATATAGATATCTATATCTATCGATACAACACTGCCGCTCATTTCAGTTAGCTGAAATTGACACGTGTTTTATTTCGTCTAGCTGTGTTCCAGCACAATCTCCCATAGATGCTAATTCGATAAGTGGCAAGTGTTTCCCCTACCAATACCCTAATGGATATTGTAAACGTTTCCTTGGAAACTCGTCACTGTTTGCCTCGTCAAGAGAACAGGCTAAAAAGGAGCGCAACTTAAAGTTACTGGATAATGGCCGAAAGATGCTAGAGCAGTATCAAATTGTAGTTAGCAAGGCGTGCGTGAAGGTCTTCATTGAACTGAACTGCCATTGGAATTATCCAAAATGTGACCTGACCTCTTCAACGATAGTAGGCAGACCACCCTGCAGAGAAAGTTGTGAGTACGGCACTAAGATCTGCGCGAAAGAGTTGGAGATGGCAATGGGTTTCAACAAGCAACAGGGCCAAGATGGTTGGCCTTTGTACTGGGTCATCATAAATTGCACAGATTTCAAGTACAGAAATGCCGGAGACAATCCCGAGTGTCACTACCTGAGAGAGTTAAACAGTAAGACAATTATCAGTATTTTATTCAATAAATGGCGCGATAGATGAATTATATATAAAGTAATAATCAGTAATATTTTAAGTTCGTAAAGTAATTTGCTAGTTCGTCAAGCGTAAATAAAGACTCGGAAAAACCCCAGCCAGACGGGATTTGATCCTTTGGCCTCCTGGATACGCTTAACGAAACTCAACAACTTACTTTATAACGAAACGAACTATAAAGGTGCGGTAATACGAGCAACAAAATCGTGCAACTTGTCGCGCAACATTTTCAGATTGTTGCGTTGCAAGTTGCAGAGCAATGTTTCTCGTATTACCATCGTTCGTGTAACTTGTCGCGCAACAAATTAAATTTTCGGTCATTTGTTGCAGGTTGCACTGAAACTTTGTTGCATGAAGTAGAAAGAGCTTTTACTTTGCGCAACAAAGTTTGCAACCTGCAACACGAAAATGTGTTGCGCGACAAGTTGCGCGAACGGTGGTAATACGAGAAACATTGCTCTGCAACTTGCAACTCAACAATGTTGCGCAACAAGTTGCACGATTTTGTTGCCCGTATTACCGCACCTTAAACCAAGCGACAAAGAAAATACTTTTAGAGCTATTACCAAGCGACATTGAAAATACTTTAAGAACTATTATCAAGCGACATTGAAAATACTTTTAGAACTATTACCAAGCGACAATGAAAATACTTTAAGAACTATTACCAAGCGACAATGAAAATACTTTAAGAACTATTACCAAGCGGCAATGAAAATACTTTAAGAACTCTTACCAAGCGACAATGAAAATACTTTAAGAACTATTACCAAGCGACAATGAAAATACTTTAAGAACTAGTATTACCAAGCGGCAATGAAAATACTTTTAGAACTATTACCAAGCGACATTGAAAATACTTTTAGAACTATTACCAAGCGACAATGAAAATACTTTGAGAACTGTTACCAAGCGACATTGAAAATAATTTAAGAACTGTTATCAAGCGACAATGAAAATACTTTTAGAACTATTACCAAGCGACAATGAAAATACTTTTAGAACTATTACCAAGCGACAATGAAAATACTTTAGGAACTGTTACCAAGCGACAATGAAAATACTTTTAGAACTATTACCAAGCGACAATGAAAATACTTTAGGAACTGTTACCAAGCGACAATGAAAATACTTTAAGAACTGTTACCAAGCGACAATATATGAAAATACTTTAAGAACTGTTACCAAGCGACAATGAAAATACTTTAAGAACTGTTACCAAGCGACAATGAAAATACTTTAAGAACTAGTACCAAGCGACAATGAAAAATACTTTTAGAAAATACTTTAAGAACTATTACCAAGCGACAATGAAAATACTTTAACAACTTTTACCAAGCGACAATGAAAATACTTTAAGAACTATTACCAAGCGACAAAGAAAATACTTTTAGAACTGTTACCAAGCGACAATGAAAATACTTTAAGAACTATTACCAAGCGACAATGAAAACACTTTAAGAACTATTACCAAGCGACAATGAAAATACTTTTACGGAACTATTACCAAGCGACAATGAAAATACTTTTAGAACTATTACCAAGCGACAATGAAAATACTTTAAGAACTATTACCAAGCGACAATGAAAACACTTTAAGAACTATTACCAAGCGACAATGAAAATACTTTAAGAACTATTAACAAGCGACAATGAAAATACTTTAAGAACTATTACCAGGGGACAATGAAAATACTTTAAGAACTATTACCAAGCGACAATGAAAATACTTTAAGAACTATTACCAAGTGACATTGAAAATACTTTTAGAACTTTTACCAAGCGACAATGAAAATACTTTAAGAACTATTACCAAGTGACATTGAAAATACTTTTAGAACTATTACCAAGCGACATTGAACATAATTTAAGAACTGTTACCAAGCGACAATGAAAATACTTCTAGAACTATTACCAAGCGACAATGAAAATACTTTTAGAACTATTACCAAGCGACAATGAAAATACTTTAAGAACTATTACCAAGCGACAATGAAAATACTTTAAGAACTATTACCAAGCAACAATGAAAATACTTTAAGAACTATTACCAAGCGACAATATATGAAAATACTTTAAGAACTGTTATCAAGCGACAATGAAAATACTTTAAGAACTGTTACCAAGCGACAATGAAAATACTTTTAGAACTATTACCAATGAAATGAAAATACTTTAAGAACTATTACCAAGCGACAATGAAAATACTTTAAGAACTATTACCAAGCGACAATATATGAAAATACTTTAAGAACTGTTACCAAGCGACAATGAAAATACTTTTAGAACTATTACCAAGCGACAATGAAAATACTTTTAGAACTATTACCAAGCGACAATGAAAATACTTTTTGAACTAGTACCAAGCGACATTGAAAATACTTTTAGAACTATTACCAAGCGACAATGAAAATACTTTAAGAACTATTACCAAGCGACAATGAAAATACTTTAAGAACTATTACCAAGCGGCAATGAAAATACTTTAAGAACTCTTACCAAGCGACAATGAAAATACTTTAAGAACTATTACCAAGCGACAATGAAAATACTTTAAGAACTAGTATTACCAAGCGGCAATGAAAATACTTTTAGAACTATTACCAAGCGACATTGAAAATACTTTTAGAACTATTACCAAGCGACAATGAAAATACTTTGAGAACTGTTACCAAGCGACATTGAAAATAATTTAAGAACTGTTATCAAGCGACAATGAAAATACTTTTAGAACTATTACCAAGCGACAATGAAAATACTTTTAGAACTATTACCAAGCGACAATGAAAATACTTTAGGAACTGTTACCAAGCGACAATGAAAATACTTTTAGAACTATTACCAAGCGACAATGAAAATACTTTAGGAACTGTTACCAAGCGACAATGAAAATACTTTAAGAACTATTACCAAGCGACAATGAAAATACTTTTAGAACTATTACCAAGCGACAATGAAAATACTTTTAGAACTATTACCAAGCGGCAATGAAAATACTTTTAGAACTATTACCAAGCGACAATGAAAATACTTTAAGAACTATTACCAAGCGACAATGAAAATACTTTAAGAACTATTACCAAGCAACAATGAAAATACTTTAAGAACTATTACCAAGCGACAATATATGAAAATACTTTAAGAACTGTTACCAAGCGACAATGAAAATACTTTAAGAACTGTTACCAAGCGACAATGAAAATACTTTTAGAACTATTACCAAGCGGCAATGAAAATACTTTAAGAACTATTACCAAGCGACAATGAAAATACTTTAAGAACTATTACCAAGCGACAATATATGAAAATACTTTAAGAACTGTTACCAAGCGACAATGAAATACTTTTAGAACTATTACCAAGCGACAATGAAAATACTTTAACAACTTTTACCAAGCGACAATGAAAATACTTTAAGAACTATTACCAAGCGACAAAGAAAATACTTTTAGAACTGTTACCAAGCGACAATGAAAATACTTTAAGAACTATTACCAAGCGACAATGAAAACACTTTAAGAACTATTACCAAGCGACAATGAAAATACTTTTACGGAACTATTACCAAGCGACAATGAAAATACTTTTAGAACTATTACCAAGCGACAATGAAAATACTTTAAGAACTATTACCAAGCGACAATGAAAACACTTTAAGAACTATTACCAAGCGACAATGAAAATACTTTAAGAACTATTAACAAGCGACAATGAAAATACTTTAAGAACTATTACCAAGCGACAATGAACATACTTTAAGAACTATTACCAAGCGACAATGAAAATACTTTAAGAACTATTACCAAGTGACATTGAAAATACTTTTAGAACTTTTACCAAGCGACAATGAAAATACTTTAAGAACTATTACCAAGCGACATTGAACATAATTTAAGAACTGTTACCAAGCGACAATGAAAATACTTTTAGAACTATTACCAAGCGACAATGAAAATACTTTTAGAACTATTACCAAGCGACAATGAAAATACTTTAAGAACTATTACCAAGCGACAATGAAAATACTTTAAGAACTATTACCAAGCAACAATGAAAATACTTTAAGAACTATTACCAAGCGACAATATATAAAAATACTTTAAGAACTGTTACCAAGCGACAATGAAAATACTTTAAGAACTGTTACCAAGCGACAATGAAAATACTTTTAGAACTATTACCAATGAAATGAAAATACTTTAAGAACTATTACCAAGCGACAATGAAAATACTTTAAGAACTATTACCAAGCGACAATATATGAAAATACTTTAAGAACTGTTACCAAGCGACAATGAAAATACTTTAAGAACTGTTACCAAGTGACAATGAAAATACTTTTAGAACTATTACCAAGCGACAATGAAAATACTTTTAGAACTATTACCAAGCGACAATGAAAATACTTTTTGAACTAGTACCAAGCGACAATGAAAATACTTTTAGAACTATTACCAAGCGACAATGAAAATACTTTAAGAACTTTTACCAAGCGACAATGAAAATACTTTAAGAACTATTACCAAGCGACAAAGAAAATACTTTTAGAACTGTTACCAAGCGACAATGAAAATACTTTAAGAACTATTACCAAGCGACAATGAAAACACTTTAAGAACTATTACCAAGCGACAATGAAAATACTTTTACGGAACTATTACCAAGCGACAATGAAAATACTTTTAGAACTATTACCAAGCGACAATGAAAATACTTTAAGAACTATTACCAAGCGACAATGAAAACACTTTAAGAACTATTACCAAGCGACAATGAAAACACTTTAAGAACTATTACCAAGCGACAATGAAAATACTTTTAGAACTATTACCAAGCGACAATGAAAATACTTTAAGAACTATTACCAAGCGACAATGAAAATACTTTAATAACTATTACCAAGCGACAAATTACTTCAAAAGTTATATTCATAGCTGCTTATTACAACGAAATGATGGACTAGTATAGTTCTGTTCCGAATATAACGTACGAGCTGTCCATAAATTTCTCCTCTTAACACTGAAAAAAAAGGCAGTCAAGGACTGCATGTTGCTACTGTAAATAAACAAATAAAAGGTAGTCTATAACTACAGTGTATGTACTGCGGTTTTGAAATGTAGAAGCAATGTGTAGTTGGATTGATTGCTATGTTGAACTGGTATGTTTGAACTATCCTGCCGGAAGTTGTGCTCTGGTTCTATGTAATGCTAATTTAAATCAGAAAAGTATTTGATACAAAGTTTAATGAAAGCAATTGTGTACAAATAATTGAACAACAGCAGTTCTTAATTATAACAATCGATATGAACAGCTGATCATTAATAGTAATTGACTATTAACATTAATTTAACAATATTGTTCTGTATATAAGACGTCTGAACTCAACTTTGATGAAGTGGTGTTAATTTTTTTTATTTGTCGACTTCGCCTAAATATGTGAAAAAATTGACTGAGTATAATAAATATTAACTCTAATTTGAAGATAAGTTTACTCTCTAATATACTATGATTTTATGCTATTTTGCACCAGAAACATCTCCGTCGGGTGTAAAAAAAACATTTTCTGGTTTTACAGCACCACCTTCTGTCTGTGTATTGGGCTTCCTGTGTTTTTTATTTCATTGATATAAAAGCAGATACCGTAAATTCACTTCTAGAATCCTGTCCTTTCGATATCTTGAATTTCTAAAATATAGTATAGTGTCTACGCCGACATAGAGACAGTAGTAAAAAAAGCGCTCTCCAAACCTTTGATAACTTCCAAGGTTTGGTACATTTCCAAATCATTTCCGCATGCAATTTCCAACGAATTTCCAAAACATTTCCAAGATTTTGGACATATCCAAAGAATGTCCAATTGATCTATTGTAGTTGTACATGAAGATGGTTTGAATAAACCGAAAACGATCGTCAAATATTGTCTCTACCAAATGCCCATTTTTACAATCTTATGTACTTATTGACTTATTGAGTGGGAGGGCCGGACGGGAAAATATTTGGCTCGAGGTCATGGCAGTACGGACTGAGCCCGACCTAACTCAGTCAATAAGCATTTTATCACATGACCCTTTCATATGGACCATTTTGGTACTAAAATAATTCACAGCCAAGGAAACGTGAACACAAATTGCGCGATTACTCTATAAGAACCAATTAAAAAGAACATTTTCTTTTCACTTTTGTCGTCCACATTTAAAAAATAAATTTAACTGCAAAAAAAAGAATAACAATTTTCCTGACAACAATCAGGGCCGGGCCGGGTAAGGCTTTGTATGGAACAGCTCCAAAAATCCGTATCTGCCCAATCACGTGACTTTTTCCAATGGTTTTATTAAGAGCGCACGCACAGGGCCGTACAGGTCATATGATAAATTGTTTTATCATATGACCCGTACGGCCCTGCTCGCGCGCTCTTAATAAATCCATTGGGAAAACGTCACGTCGTAAGGGCCGGACGTGTTGACGTAACTGGTCCGGAAAAAGCCGTCCGGCCCTGCTCGATTTTTGTCAGGAAAATTGTTATGCTTTTTTTGCAGCAAAATTTATTTTTTAAATGTGAACAACAAAAGTGAACAAATTTTTTTTTTTGATGAAATGTTTTGATTGCTTCTTCTAGCGTAATCCCGCGTTTGTGTTCTTGAATGATGCTTTCATATGGACCAAGATGGTCCATATGAAATGGTCATATGATAAAATGCTTATTGAATGAGTTAGGTCGGACCGGACGGGAAAATATTTGGCTCTCGGTCATTCTGTACGGGCCTCGCTGCGCTCGGTCCGTATTTCCATGACCTCGAGCCAAATATTTTCCCGTCCGGCCCGACCTAACTCATTCAATAAGTACATATTATTTTCTTCTTTAAATATTGCTTGGTCTTCTTTTCCAGATGAAACGGACAAGCTCCAAGATAAAGGTACGTGTTTAACATAAAAAAATCGTCATTTACGTTCTCGTGAGGAATTTTTATCAGCTGAAGTTTTCAAGAGAATTTGCTCTGCTTAATGGAACATGGTAGTGTCATATTTGACTACCGTTTTGGGGCCAGATAATGAGTCTGGTACCGTTTTATTGATAGTCAGATATTCTTTTAACAGTTTAGATTGCATTTGTTTAACGAAAAAAATGTTCTCAAACATTATCAGATTGCTACTATGGAAACGGTCTTGGTTACAGTGGCACCGTCAGCGTGACACGTTCAGGTCACACGTGTCAGTCATGGTCATCCCAATGTCCTCACCGTCACGATCACCCATTGGCTGAATATCCAGAACTCGTTAATGCATCAAATTGTTGCCGAAATCCTGGAGGCCAGGCACGTAATGGTCCTTGGTGTTACACTACTAATACTAGAACAAGATGGGAGTACTGTAATGTTAAGAAATGTCCTGCACCAGGTACTAATAGATCTAGTTGTAGTGTTACACTACACTACAATACAATACAATAACTTTTATTTAAATTATAAACACGATAATATTTAAAGCTAAAGCTTGTGGGGTCGTGTAGAACATTATTAGTGGGAGTACTGTAATGTTAGGAAAGGTCCAGCACCAGGTACTAATAGAACTAGTGGTGGTGTTACAGTACTAGTACTAGTAAAAGATGGGAGTACTATACTATGATGTTAGGAAATGTCCAGCATCAGGTATTAATAGACCTATAGTGTTGGGGTTACACTTATACTAGTACTCGTGCAGGATGGGAGTACTGTAATGATAGGAAATGTTCAACACCAGGTACTAATAGACCTAGTCGTGGTAAAAAGCTATATCCATCAAAAAGTTATCTTGCACTCTTTTTCATCGCTGTAGGACCAACTCGATCGCCTGTTGTTTTTCAAGCCTTCTCTACTGGTCCCTACAAAATCTCTATAGAATGGCAACCAGTTCCACTGCCATTTGTGCACGGCACTCCTCGTGGATTTCGAATCCGAATCAGCAAATTTGGCGGAAATGACTCAATAGTAAATACGACGGGTGTGGACATCAAGTATTTTGAAGTAGAAAACCTACAGCCTTTAACCGATTATACTTTGTCAGTGTTGGAATTTAACGAGATTCGAGATGGCCCTTGGAGTCGTCCTGTGTATGTACAGACAATGCCGCAAAGTAAGTAATCATCTTAAAGTTCTAAGTCGTTTCAATATAAAACTTTAACCTTTTCTTTTTTTCTTTCAGATTTCATTGCAGTGAGATTCACGTGTTTTCTTAAAGACAAGAAGTTTAGTCAGGATTTACTTGAGATAAATACTACACAATTCAAAGGTTTTGTATCCGACATCAAATCGAAGGTAATATTAAAGGTCAATTAATGCACAGTTTAATGCATTTTTTTTTTTTCTCCAATTGGCACACTAATAATAAAATATGACATCACAGTTTTACTGTCCCATCTTTAAACTTCTTGAAATGCAGGTAATAGCCTCACTTCCAAGATACAAAACGAAACAAGGAATTATACTAATAAAACAAGCTGCTCCTGAATGTTGAAAGCTGCTATCCCGATTTTTTTAAACATATTATGTCAATGAGTATCCATTTTCAGAGATCTGAAAACTGGTATTAAATTTGTACAAATATACATCGTCACCATTTTTAATTTCTTTCAGCTCAATCAACTGTTTGGAAATACAACTGCAGAAGGTTACAAAATTTACGAAATAAAGATTATCAGATTCTTGTGAGTATGGTTGATATAAGGGAAGGCATTTATCCTTTGTAAGTTTCACTGTTGCGACTATCGCTATCGCTCCACTGTTACACCAATGACCATAATTCAATTCCATACCATACAATCAACGCCGCTTTGAGGGGGGATTACCCGGATATCGCCGCATTATTCACCATTCGCAAACATGTTTCAACCAGGACCGCTATCCTATCTATTTCCCCTATTTCCACCATCCTTTTTCTATTTCCACTAGAATAACCATTTCCACCATCCTTTCTCTATTTCCACCATCCGCTCTACCATCCTTTCTCTATTTCCACCATCTCCATCATCGTTTCTCTATTTCCAATAGAACAACGATTTCCTGCAGCATTCTTTCTATATTTCCACCATCTCCACCATTGTTTGTCTATTTTCACTGGAACAACCATTTCTACCATACTTTCTTTCTTTACACTAGAAGAACCATTTCCACCATCCTTTCCCTATTTCCACCATCTACATCATCTCCACCATCTCCACCATCATTTATCTATTTCCACCATCCGCTCCACCATCCTTTCTGTATTTCCACCATCCCCACCATGCTGTATTTCCACTAGATCCCTATCTCCACCATCTCCACCATCCATTTTCTATTTCCACCATCTCCACCATTGTTTCTCTATCTCCACCATCTCCACCATCTCCACCATCCATTTTCTATTTCCACCATCTCCACAATTGTTTCTCTATTTCCAATAGAACAACGATTTCCAACATCCTTTCTCTATTTCCGCCATCTCCATCATCCTTTCTCTATTTCCACAATCCGCATAACGTTATCCGCTGTTCAACATAACGAGCCAGAACGTCTTAGTTACCAAAGATATGCGGGAAATTTTCCCGCATATTTGAGATTCCTCTTGACACTACGCCTATAACAGAGAACCACAGGCGACAAAATTATGGCAAGTGATTGTCAACAAATTGATCGTTTATTGACATATTAGTGACTGTTGAAGAAACCGATCGAGAACAAATCAGGTATTTACATATATTGAATGTGATATATACCAACAATGACTCTAAAGCCATTTTTATTCGGCCATAAAAACATAATAAAAGGAAAATTGTAAATTTAGGACGTATTATAAGATTGTATACATATGTACAAGGATCGACATATTGATATACTCAGTAGAGATGCAGCTTGGCAGTTATACTGACATGATTGTTTATAGGCTTTAATATTTATCAGTATAAACTGATTCCCAGCTCAGTAGAGATGTAGTTTGGTGTTACATGATTGTTACGGGCTGATTTATCAGTATAAACTGATTCCCAGCTCAGTACTAGTAGAGATGCAGTTTGGTGTTATATGATTGTTTATAGGCTGATTTATCAGTATAAACTGATTCCCAGCTCAGTAGAGATGCAGTTTGGTGTTATATGATTGTTTATAGGCTGATTTGATCAGTATAAACTGATTCCCAGCTCAGTAGAGATGTAGTTTGGTGTTATACATGATTGTTACGGGCTGATTTATCAGCATAAACTGATTCCCAGCTCAGTAGAGATGCAGTTGGTGTTATATGATTGTTTATAGGCTGATTTATCAGTATAAACTGATTCCCAGCTCAGTAGAGATGCAGTTTGGTGTTACATGATTGTTACGGGCTGATTAAACTGATTCCCAGCTCAGTAGAGATGCAGTTGGAGTTATACACGATTGTTACGGGCTGATTTATCAGTATAAACTGATTCCCAGCTCAGTAGAGATGCAGTTTGGTGTTACATGATTATTACGGAGGGCGATTTATCAGTATAAACTGATTCCCGGCCCAGCTCAGTAGAGTTGCATTTTATTCTAATATGAAGTTAGCGCTAAGTTACAGTGCAATCGCTGTGACTGTGTCACGATCAAGGCCGATCGGGAATTGAAATAAAATATTGCGGGAAAGAATGATCGGATGTATGCGCAGATCATCAATTAAACTTACCTTCGGAAGGCAAGTTAGATTTTACATGGATTGCCATATATTTTAACATTCATCAGGGATCCTAAGTACCTGGAGCTTAAAATACAGTAGGTAGTACAGAATGATTCCACGTACTTTTGTTGGATAGGCATCTTTATCTTCGGAGATAATTTCTGAAAGAACTCCCTTAGCTTGCATTCGATAATCGCTACATTTTGGCGGGAAAGATGGCGACGATTCTGTATTATAATTATTAAGATCGCCGAACGAGTTAGCTACACGGACATGAGATTCTGGAGCTCTTGGTCGTTAACACATGAGGTTGGGTTTCTGTCTAAGAATCCCAGCCAGAACACAATAGCTCAGACACATGTAAACGTAAACCTCTTCTTCTTTGGTCGCCTCCGGCATCAAATACTCGATGATCTATTTGCGCGCCATTTACATCATGCAAGCGAAATTGCCTTGATTTGCAGAGGAGGAAAACAGAGAGCAAGCACAGCTCTTTGGAATATTTTGTTGATTGCCCACAAATTCTGCTGTTCGATCAGTTCCTGCCCTGTTCATCAGTGATTGCCGCATCGATCCCACAGTCTCGATCAACACGGCTCAGTAACTTTATTTACAATTTCAAAATCGGGCTCGCTTGTCAGAACTCATTTGATGAGAGTACACAGAAATGTATTGCTACGGAAAGAAGGCAAACAACTTAATTAATTGGCCTTTGAAAGACAATGTTGATATATAGTAATTCGATCGATAGCAACCGCGCTACCCCATTGTGACCATTATAACTTGGCTCTGGCTCCTTATGGTGTACTGGAGCCTGCAGAACGCTTGCAATGGCTTCTGGTCTAGCAGGTTAGGTCCGGAATCGCTGTGCTTTCTGTATTTCCACTAGATCCCTATCTCCACCATCTCCACCATCCATTTTCTATTTCCACCATCTCCACCATTGTTTCTCTATTTCCAATAGAACAACGATTTCCAACATCCTTTCTCTATCTCCACCATCTCCACCATCCATTTTCTATTTCCACCATCTCCACCATTGTTTCTCTATCTCCACCATCTCCACCATCTCCACCATCCATTTTCTATTTCCACCATCTCCACAATTGTTTCTCTATTTCCAATAGAACAACGATTTTCAACATCCTTTCTCTATCTCCACCATCTCCACCATCCATTTTCTATTTCCACCATCTCCACCATTGTTTCTCTATTTCCAATAGAACAACGATTTCCAACATCCTTTCTCTATTTCCACCATCTCCACCATCTCCACCATCCATTTTCTATTTCCACCATCTCCACAATTGTTTCTCTATTTCCAATAGAACAACGATTTCCAACATCCTTTCTCTATTTCCGCCATCTCCATCATCCTTTCTCTATTTCCACAATCCGCATAACGTTATCCGCTGTTCAAAGTGTACTGGAGCCTGCAGAACGCTTGCAATGGCTTCTGGTCTAGCAGGTTAGGTCCGGAATCGCTGTGCTTTCTGTATTTCCACTAGATCCCTATCTCCACCATCTCCACCATCCATTTTCTATTTCCACCATCTCCACCATTGTTTCTCTATCTCCACCATCTCCACCATCTCCACCATCCATTTTCTATTTCCACCATCTCCACAATTGTTTCTCTATTTCCAATAGAACAACGATTTCCAACATCCTTTCTCTATTTCCGCCATCTCCATCATCCTTTCTCTATTTCCACAATCCGCTCCACCATCCTTTCTCTATTTCCACCATCTCCATCATCATTTCTCTTTTTCCACTAGAACAACCATTTTCACCATCCTTTCTCTATTTCCCCTAGAACAACCATTTCCACCATCCTTTCTTTATTTCCACCATCTCCACCATCATTTCTCTATTTCCACTAGAATAGCCATTTCCAACATCCTTTCTCTATTGCCACCATCCGCTCCACCATCCTTTCTCTATTTCCACCATCTCCACCATCGTTTTTCTCTAATTTCACTAGCTAGAACAACCATTTCCACTATTCTTTCTATATCTCCACCATCTCCACTATCCTTTCTCTCTATTTCCACCATCTCCACTATCCTTCTCTATTTCCACCATCTCCACCATACTTTCTCTATTTCCACCATCTCCACTATCCTTTCTCTATTTCCACCATCTCCACTATCCCTTCTCTATATCCACCATCTCCACTCCATCCTTTTTCTCTATATCCACCATCTCCACCATCTCCACTATCCTTTCTCTATTTCCATCATCTCCACTATCCTTTCTCTATTTCTACCATCTCCACTATCCTTTCTCTATCTCATCTCCACTATCCTTTCTCTATATCCACCATCTCCACTATCCTTTCTTTATATCCACCATCTCCACTATCCTTTCTCTACATCCACCATCTCCACTATCCTTTCTCTATTTCCACCATCTCCACTATCCTTTCTCTATTTCTACCATCTCCACTATCCTTTCTCTATTTCGACCATCTCCACTATCTTTTCTCTATATCCACTATCTCCACTATCCTTTCCTATCTATCCACCATCTCCAAGATCCTTTCTCTATTTCCACCATCTCCACCATCCTTTCTCTATTTCCTCCATCTCCACCATCTCCACTATCCTTTCTCTATTTCCACCATCTCCTTTATCCTTTCTCTATATCCACCATCTCCACTATCCTTTCTCTATTTCCACCATCTCCACTATCCTTTCTCTATTTCCACCGTCTCCGCTATCCTTTCTCTATTTTTACGATCTCTACTATCCTTTCTCTATTTCGACCATCTTCACTATCCTATCCTTTCTCATTTTTCTCCACTCTCCTTTTTCTCTCTATCCACCATCTCCAACATCCTTTCTCTATATCCACCATCTCCAACATCCTTTCTCTATATCCACCATCTCCACTATCCTTTCTCTATTTCCACCATCTCCACTATCCTTTCTCTATATCCACCATCTCCACTATCCTTTCTCTATTTCCACCATCTCCACTATCCTTTCTCTATTTCCACCATCTCCACTATCCTTTCTCTATTTCCACCATCTCCACTATCCTTTCTCTATTTCCACCATCTCCACTATCCTTTCTCTATTTCCACCATCTTCTTTATCCTTTCTCTATTTCCACCATCTCCACTATCCTTTCTCTATTTCCACCATCTCCACTATCCTTTCTCTATTTCCACCATCTCCACTATCCTTTCTCTATTTCTCTATCCTTTCTCACACCATCTCCACTATCCATTTTTCTCTCCACCATCTTCTTTCTCATCCCATCTCCAAACACACCTTTCTCTATATCCACCATCTCCACCATCCTTTCTCTATTTCCTCCATCTCCACTATCCTTTCTCTATTTCCACCATCTCCACTATCCTTTCTCTATATCCACCATCTCCACTATCCTTTCTCTATATCCACCATCTCTACCATCCTTTCTCTATTTCCTCCATCTCCACTGTCCTTTCTCTATTTCCACCATCTCCACAATCCTTTCTCTATTTCCACCATCTCCACTATCCTTTCTCTATTTCTACGATCTCCACTATCCTTTCTCTATGTCGACCATCTCCACTATCCTTTCTCTATATCCACTATCTTCACTATCCTTTCTCTATATCCACCATCTCCACTATCCTTCCATCTCCATATTTCCACCATCTCTCCACCACACATCCTTTCTCTATTTCCACCATCTCCACCATCCTTTCTCTATATCCACCATCTCCACTATCCTTTCTCTCTATATCCACTATCCTTTCTCTATTTCACGATATCCACCATCCTTTCTCTATATCCACCATCTCCCACTATCCTTCCTTTCTCTATTATCCACCATCTCTACACTATCCTTTCTCTATTTCCACCACCATCCTTTCTCTTCCACCATCTCCACTATCCTTTCTCTATATCCCACCATCTCTCCACCATCCTTTCTCTATTTCCATCCATCTCCACCACTATCCTTTCTCTATTTCCACCATCTCCACTATCCTTTCTCTATATCCACTATCTTCACTATCCTTTCTCTATATCCACCATCTCCACTATCCTTTCTCTATATCCACCATCTCCAACATCCTTTCTCTATACCCACCATCCTTTCTCACCATCCTTTCCATTCTACATTTCTACCACAATGTGCAATCATCTCTACAATCCTCCATATTTTACTACCAGCTTTTAAAAAGACATTCGCGAACCTCTATGATTATAGCCATCATCGCTATGATCACCATTATTAATCTAACACCAGTAATAGTATTATAGCTTTACCTATCACTATTGCAACCTCCAGATAGTTCACAAAAGCAAATCATGCGATTCCTGTATCCTATTTTGTGCAGTGTTTGTTTTGAAATGATTTCTAAGACCTTACGCGATCAATCTTGGATTCGTCTGGTATTTATACTGTGGTATGTGCCTTGTTTTCTCCAGCAAAGGGAGCGTTGGCGTCGAATTTGACATTACAGCTGAACTGCTAAGTGCGACATCATTGTCAGTCACGCAAGACATTGCAGGAAGAATCTTGAAAGAATCCCAAACTAACGTGTCTAAAGCATTGCTATTCACCTCACTTCTTGTAAAAGGTATACGTACATTGTTATGTCCGTTAAACAGAGACCATGCGAGCTGTAACTACGACAGCGATTTCTTTGGATATGTGCATATATTTAATATATGTAGGCATATTAATATCTTTATACGATTTGTTTGTTCCAAGCTCCCCCTCCACCACCAACAAACCTGAGCCAAAGTGACGTCAGCCAGACGTCAGTGACTGTTGATTGGTCAGCTCCTGCTCACCAGGAACCGTTCAGAATCACCAACTACACCGTTCAATACAAGAAGGCTGATACTAAAATGCCATATTATGATGCTGTTGTTGTCAGCTCAGACCAGAGGACAGTTGATGTGGATAATTTAGACTCCAATACTAAATATCTGATCCGTGTTATGTCTATCAATGTCTATGGATCACAGCCGAGTGAGATAATGGTTGTTAATACTAAAGGTCAGTGATTTACTGTAGGAAATGAAAGAACGAAAAAAAGAATGAATGAGGGAGGGAGGGAGGAAGGGAGGAGGGAGGAGGAGGAAGGGAGGAGGGAAGGGAGGAGGAAGGGGAGGAGGGAGGAGGGAAGGGAAGGAGGAGGGAGGAGGGAAGGGAAGGGAGGAGGGGAGGAGGGAAGGGAGGAGGGAAGGGAGGAGGAAGGGAAGGGAAGGGAGGAAGGAAGGAGGAGGAAGGGAGGAAGGAAGGGAAGGAAGGAAGGAAGAAGGAAGGAAGGAAGGAAGTAAGAAAGGAAGGAAGGAAGGAAGTAAGGAAGGAAGGAAGGAAGGAAGGAAGGAAGGAAGGAAGGAAGGAAGGAAGGAAGGAAGGAAGGAAGGAAGGAAGGAAGGAAGGAAGGAAGGAAGGAAGGAAGGAAGGAAGGAAGGAAGGAAGGAAGGAAGGAAGGAAGGAAGGAAGGAAGGAAGGAAGGAAGGAAGGAAGGAAGGAAGGAAGGAAGGAAGGAAAGAAGAAGGAAGGAAGGAAGGAAGGAAGGAAGGAAGGAAGGAAGGAAGGAAGGAAGGAAGGAAGGAAGGAAGGAAGGAAGGAAGGAAGGAAGAAGGAAGAAGGAAGGAAGGAAGGAAGGAAGGAAAGTTGAAAAAGGAATGGGCTGGAACGATGGAAGGGAGAATCAATGATATTCCTCTAAAATTCACTTATCTCATCATATGGTTTCGGCTTATGCATTTCCAGCTGGTCCATCTGGTCCATCTGCCAGTACGCCAGTTGTTGCCATCGTTACACCTCTTGTTGTGATGGCCGTTGTCTTAATTGGAGCAGGAACTCTGTTTTGGAGATGGTGGCACAAGAAACGAGAAGAAGCAAGAAATTTGAAAGCAAGAATTGAAAGAGTAAGAGAGACTGTAGAACACATCTTCGCGGCTCCTCCATGCGTAAACATATCTTTTCAGGATGCATTTATATAATGATTAGCATTTTATAATTAATTTCCTTTTCCCTAGTTAGCCTATAAAGTCAGATTTTTGTATACATTTATAGACGCATCACATGATCAATATTTACTTTCTTTCTTTATCATAGTTAAGTGAAAATCCGTATGAGTCGGCGGTGGACTGGTTCGACCTTCTTAAAATCAGCGTCATCAAGCAATGGTGGGAGATACAACGTGATGACTTGAAGCTGGAGGACGAACTTGGATCAGGAGCATTTGGTGTTGTATTGAAAGGATTTTTGAAGAAAGGAGAAGAAGGGAAAGAAAAGCGTGGCATGTATTGTGCTGTCAAGATGTTGAAAGGTATGTACGATATAGAAGCCGTTCGTATACTGGTGAACATGTATATGCATTCCTGAAGCTAATCGAGCCAGAAGTGGGAAAAACAGTCAGGAATGATGGAGCTTAAATCGAAAGAAAAAGATAGCGAGGAACGAATGCAGGAAGGAGAGGAAGGAAATAATTAAGAAACGAAAGTCAGACGAATGAAAACAGTTGTGCCTGACAGTAAAGAAGGAAGGCAGTACGAAAGGAAATATGATACGGTAAATTGGGACAGTCTTAATTAACAACACATATACTCATTTCGATAAAGTTAGTCACCCGTAAAGCTTCGAAGGTGAGACCGATGAGGATCCTGGGTTGGTTAAAATTTACGTACTCATGGTCCTTCTTGGTCTCACCTTCGAAACTTTTCGAGTGACTATATCGAAATGAGTGTATATATATTTTTGGTTCAGAAAGTCCAACAGAGCGTGAAATACGTGACCTGTGCAACGAAATCAACATCCTGTCATCAATCGGTGATCATCCTAACATTGTCAGTCTTATTGGGGCGTGTACAATTAACGGTAAGACAACTACAATTACAAATCCCTGCATGTACTACAGTCATTGACCGTCATACATTGTGTTTAAAGGTCCTCCGTTGTTGGTGGTTAAATTTGCTCCAAACGGTTGTCTTCTTGAATACATCAAGGAAAATCGTCCATTACCCGAGTATGAAAATATTCGTCAGCATCCAGCACTTATGCCAAAAGTGATAACTGAGAAAGAAAGGTTAAAGTTTGCCTACGAGATTACTCAAGGGATGTCATATCTGGAGAAACACAGGGTAAATTTGATAATAGTTTAGATAGTTTTATATTGCTCAAGGGATGTCATATCTGGAGAAACACAGGGTAAATTTGATAATAGTTTAGATAGTTTTAGATTGCGCAAGGGATGTCATATCTGGAGAAACACAGGGTAAATTTGATAATACTTTAGATAGTTTTAGATTGCGCAATGGATATCACATCAGCCTGGAGAAACACAGGGTAATATAGATATAGGTTGATCTACGTACAAGGGAGCATTGTCTGTGCTAAGTCAGTTTTTTTTTTTTTTTATCTTTAATCACCAGTATGTCCACCGTGACTTAGCAGCTCGTAACATCTTACTTGGTAAGAACATGGTTGCCATGGTTTCTGACTTTGGTTTATCACGTGATGTGTACGAGGTTGGAATGTACGAGAATACTGCTGGGGTAGGTGATGCAATTTTTATTAAAATAACTAAATGATATATTAACAGAAATGCCATTAACAGTTGCCATGAACGACGAAAATGACGTCATTATATCTTTCATCGCCTCCATTTTCAATCATCATTATGGTCAAGATGACAATGTTATGTGTTTTTTCGTTCACCAATCAAACTTATAGAACCTACGATAATTATAATAGTTTTAATAGGTTGAATAACCGGCATTTGATTGTATGCACTTCAGATGGATGGCTGTATAGAATCCTTACAAAACTATACTTACACCACCCAGACTAATGTGTGATTTGTACTTTCAAATTAAACGTTGTAGGGTGTTCTTCCTGTTCGATGGATGGCTATAGAATCCTTACAAGACTACACTTACAACACAGAAACTGACGTGTAAGAGTTCCTCCATTAACCAGACTAAACATGCACGATTTGCATGTCTGAGCACATGATGGAATGCATGTGCAAATAGATGTAGTGTAAAAATAAGAACTCGATTCTCCTCTCCTCTCCTCTCCTCTCCTCTTCTCTCCATGATGCTAGGACAAAAATTAGCCCCCCCCCCACCCCCTAGAAAAAAGGACGTTAACATAAGTCTTGTATATCATATCTTAACACTATATATTTCACCTTGTTTTTAGATGGTCTTACGGTGTTCTACTGTGGGAGATTGAAAACGGAGGTAAGGGTTTTAGTTCCTGATGTTAAATAATAATAACTTTATTAATGTCTCAGAAAATCTTATAGCTGGGCACAAGTGCCCTACTAATCGGGCAGACTTATAAATTACATTGTGTTTATAAATTGAACATTAAAAACAGTCATCTTCGCAACGTAATTTTAAGATAGTACTGCAAAGCTATAAACTACAGCTGCTTCAACTCGGATAAACCATAGTCTCATAGACCGAATGCAATAATGGCGTCAAATTTCAATTGCCATTGTTCTGGACTGATTATACAGGTGAAAATGCTTTTGTGTTTCCACATGAACAGGAGGTTAGTCAGTCCAGAATAATGGCAATTGAAAATGGACGCCGTTATTGCATTCGGTCTATATGTCCAACATTCACAACCAAATCCTTGCCACTTTCGTTATTTATATTATTTATGACTATAGGTGTTGTTCCCTATGGAGGGTTTCGTTATTTATATTATTTATGATTATAGGTGTTGTTCCCTATGGAGGGTTTCGTTATTTATATTATTTATGATTATAGGTGTTGTTCCCTATGGAGGGTTTCGTTATTTATATTATTTATGATTATAGGTGTTGTTCCCTATGGAGGGTTTCGTTATTTATATTATTTATGACTAATTAATTCTAACGTATTTCTGCCTTTCATTCGGAATGATAGGTGTTATTCCCTATGGAGGGTTGTCAGGACTGGAAATCCTTGAACAACTAAAACAAGGCTACAGACTGGAGAAACCACGTGATACATCACGTGACATGTAAGCAATACTAAATCAACCAATCAGGTAAAACTACAATGGATTTATTGACTGTATTGAATGATTGCAGGTATTCGATGATGCGGAAGTGCTGGAACCCAGACCCCAAGCAAAGACCAGCATTCTCTGACCTGGTCTACCAAGTTGGCGGGCTTCTATCTCTTGCTGGGGTAACTTTAAACGTTGTGTAAAGTTATTTGTTTTTATACACTTGATGTTCATTGTTGGTTGGTTGACATTTCTAGGGAGATGACGAGGTTGTAATCAATGAAAACAATGCTCATGTCCAGGTAATGATACAAGAGGAATGAATCTCCTCTCCTCTCCTCTCCTAATACTCTTGTTGTTCATTATTAGTTTGTTGGTATTTCTAGGGATATGACGAGGTTGTACTCAATGAAAACAATCCTCATGACAAGTTCATGAGAAGAGAAGAACAACTGAACGGCGCCCTCATCTTCGACAAAGATGCCATTGAATTAAACGATCTAAAAACTAGACTGACAGAAGGCAAAGATAATAGTACGGTGGCCTAAGACTGACAGCACGGTCAAAACAAAGGATATATATAGTGTTGACCCTAGTGCTAGGGTTGTTTCTCTCTCATGTAAACAGGGCCTTATAGAGTTGACCCTAGTGCCAGGGTTATCTCTCTCATGTAAACAGGGCCTTACAGAGTTGACCCTAGTGTTAGGATTATTTATCTCTCATGTCAACAAGGCCTTACAGAGTTGACCCTAGTGCTAGGGTTCTCTCTCTCTCTCTCTTGTGAACAGGTCCTTATTGAGTTGACCCTAGTGCTAGGGTTCTTTCTCTCATGTAAACAGGGCCTTATAGAGTTGACCCTAGTGTTAGGGATATTTCTCTCTCATGTAAACAGGGCCTTATAGAGTTGACCCTAGTGCTAGGGTTATTTCTCTCTCATGTAAACAGGGCCTTATAGAGTTGACGCTAGTGCTAGGGTTATTTCTATCTCATTGAAACAGGGCCTTATAGAGTTGACTCTAGTGCTAGGGTTATTTCTCTCTCATGTAAACAGGGCCTTATAGAGTTGACCCTAGTGCTAGGGTTATTTCTCTCTCATGTAAACAGGGCCTTATAGAGTTGACCCTAGTGCTAGGGTTATTTCTCTCTCATGTAAACAGGGCCTTATAGAGTTGACCCTACTGTTAGGGTTATTTCTCTCTCATGTAAACAAGGCCTTATAGAGATGACACTAGTGCTAGGGTTGTCTCTCTCTCATGTAAACCGGACCTTATAGAGTTGACCCTAGTGCTAGGGTTATTTCTCTCATGTAAACAGGGCCATATAGAGTTGACCCTAGTGCTAGGGTTATTTCTCTCTCATTTAAACAGGGCCTTATAGAGTTGACCCTAGTGCTAGGGTTATGTTTCTCATGTAAACAGGGCCTTATAGAGTTGACCCTAGTGCTAGGGTTATTTCTCTCTCATGTAAACAGGGCCTTATAGAGTTGACCCTAGTGTTAGGGTTATTTCTCTCTCATTTAAACAGGGCCTTATGTTTCTTTGCTGCATAAGTGACCAAAATTGTGTTTTATTAACCTTTTTCTAGATTTTGATCCAATGTAGTAGTTGTTTTTTCAACCGATTGATCACGATATGGACGAAGTATCATTTTAAAGCTTGTTTTATGCACTACAAGAGACTATTTTTGTTAACATCGGGCCATGAATATTGGTTCTGTCAATTTCCCATACAAAAAACACTCAAGAGTAGCTTATATTCGGAAGGCCAATGTAGTGGTTTTTTTTTTTAAATGTCCAGTTGCAGTGAATAGCCAGTCAGTAGCTTCCTATATGTCCTTCCTTTACAAGAATCTCCCTTTATATTTCGTTTCAACCTTAAAACAAAGCACTCTTGGAATTGACTAGTGCATTACTGATGGTCAGATCTGGGCTGATTTATCTTGTTGCAAATAACTAAAACTATTTAGCTAGGGGAAACGGAGAAGAGGGGAATTGGGAGGGGAAGGGAATTTTAGTGGGTATATAGATAGGTGTCTCCAATTAGTTTCTTGTAAGCTAGAACACATGACACAGTAACAAAGTTATTACTGATTATTGCTGCGAGCGAAGCGAGCAGCGAAACTAATCTGGACATGGGCTTCCTGTGTTGTGTGTGGACGCGTTTCACTGGGCTCTTTATTATCCAGCTTGATTCGAGACTTTGAGGAATCGATCGAGATGATTTCTGAGTATGACGTCACTGGTCACGACCTCGTGGTAGCTATTGGTTGCATTGTACTTACACTCGGAAAAGAAAGCGAAAGCTTGACATGTTCATAGCGACTATACAGTCAGGAATATTTGGCGGGATTGTCTACTATAGCCGTGTACGGGGGGTGATGAAAGTTCGCCGTGATAATCGTGCTAGCACTGATAAACAAACGAATATATGTTCAAGGTAATTTAATCGCAGAAGCCGTCAAAGTTCGTTCTACGATGAAGGTAAATAAGAATACATGCGTACTTTATTTTACCTCACATCGACCGTTTCAAGTTCGACTAAAAATACTACTGCATAAATCTTCTCCCTCATATTCATATCAAACTTATGTCCTGCATCATTGAACATTTGCTCCTGTTGGGATCCAGTATCACGCGGACAACGTTTTTTGTTAATGCTTTGTTTACTAATGCACGTGAGGCCCGATTGATCCAGCAATTTGTTCACTATGACCGCTAAATAAAGCAGATTCGTACGTGACTGGTTTATCATTTCTGAATTCATATTTTTCCTTTGACAATGTGTAAATCAGGTAGCTAAAATATAAGAGAGGATGGAAAAGCTGCATATGTTTCCTCAAAGGGAAAATATATCACAAATTCGAACTAACTTATTGATCTCGTGCGTGTAAATATTGGAAATTGCCTTCAAAAAACGTCCTTTCCGAGCCATAATTTATTTGCGAATTCGCCGGCCTATGTAGCTTCTACATACAGACCGCGATACAGAGCACCAATATGATGTTCACAATTACCAAACAAAGAGTTTTAGATTTCATTTTGCCACCGCTTAATTAAGTTTAATATACATGTATTTTATATCAAAATGCGCGTACAATTACAGAGCATTAGAATCTGGCGGTAGGTTTTTGATTGACACAATTCCCAAGGGTTTCTGAGGGTTTCAGTGCGTAGCGTATGTCACGCTCTCCTATCATCAGAAATTTCAGTTCTATCGACTTTGAAGAAACGGAAAATGCCACCTTCAAATCTATTTATTTTTGCTTGAATTGCCAGCTTATTCATTCCTTACATATTCGTCTTTTATATTCCGTTGGTAGGTTTTTGATTGACACAATTCCCAAGGATTTCTGAGGGTTTTAGTGCGTAGCGTATGTTACGCTCTCCTATATCTCTTCAGAAATTTCAGTTCTATCGACTTTGAAGAAACGGAAAATGCCACCTTCAAATCTATTTATTTTTGCTTGAATTGCCAGCTTATTCATTCCTTACATATTCATCTTTTATATTCCGTTGGTAGGTTTTTGATTTGTATTTTAACAATGCAGTAAAAAGCAAAAATGTATCAAAATTATGCTGTTTTTCGCCTAAACAAGACTCGCCTCATCTGCATATGTGAAACAATGACCTTTTGTATAACATAAGTTTGATATGTACAGTGTAGTACGTACTAATGTTCAAGACTGGCTTTTGATTAAACGTGATGAAAAGGAAGATGTGTGTATTATCGATCAAGCGAAATAAATTCATATTTGGCGAGATTGTCTACCAGCCGTGTACGGGAGATGATGAAAGTTCGCAGTGATAATGGTGCTAGAACTGATAAACAAACGAATAGCTGGTCATCTACACATCTATAATCTAGATGTTCTTAAGTTTTATTCATCTACTAACTTCAATTGTGGCTTCTGTCGAGTGATAAAACTCCCCCTCTTCGCTCCCCTCCTCGTCCCCAGACCCATCTCCCCCTGCCCCAGAGAGCCTGGCTACGCAGGCTATTATATTTCTGAAATTTATTCGTTGAACTTTAAAATACAGTATATCATATCATTTGCTGAAATGTAGAATGAATGTTCACAGTTACATTTTGCAACTAATTCAACTCGCAGCACTTCACTTTCTATTAGAAACGGCTAGTTATATTATATATGCTGTGAGGTCAGCGGGAACGAGCTGGTCTGCGTCACGCAATAAATGACATTTTGATAATTGTAGGGGGTTTCAGTGTTTTCTCTCGGCTCATCGCCCTCTCTTGCTCTCTTGTGTTGTTTTACTCTAGTTACTTTTTAATCTGTCCCTACCCCTGTGATGTGTACCATTGCCCGAGTGGACTTCCCGTGGTATGCCCTACGTCATCAACGTTGAGGAAGTAATTGCGATATATAAACCGTTAGATGTAAACTGAAAGTCAGACAACTTTTCAGCTGAATACGCTAAAATACTGAGGCTTAGAAATATTTTATCCCAAAGAGAAATTGGTAACTTTATCAAGATATTACGCCGTCAAGACTGCATACTCTCCCAGAAACGAGCAACGAGAAATAAAGGCATTGCACAATCCTCTCTCAAGGTACGTTTGTTTGTTGAGTTGGTAGCAAGCTGCTAAAGTTCATGATTTTAGTCTACTTACTATCACAGATATGGTCTTTTCAACGAAGGCTGTTGTGTGTTATAATTCAACAAAGAAACTTTAAGGCTTTGTCGAGCAAATAATATAATATACATTGTAATCATATCTGAGTTTGAGACTGAGGAATGTTATGGCCGGGCTGTGTTCAAATGGTTTTATATGTGTTATGGAATTATGTAAGTAGGTACTTTATCCAAATGGAGCCAAGAGCTACAGTTAGGTGAATATGTTTGTCTGAGCTTTGTTCGACTGCGACATCATCAGAGACTGAATACCAAAGTAGTTTCTTCAGTCGTCGAGATTAGGTTAGACAATCATGCGTGGATGGAGGGTTTCGAACAAAAGGTATTTCAATAGGTCATTTCGGAGTTCCTTTTATCTCTGTTTCAAAATGAGTCTACGTGGGAAACGATTCATATGAAAATTAGCTTTATTTACATGAAAAAGGAAAAATTATTTGCATAAGAAAGGTTTCGCACGTAGACTCGTTTTGAAATATTCCCAATCTATTAGATCAGAAGGCCAGTGTTGCGTTGTTCCTTGTTCATTTGATGGTATTCTGCTCTATTCTACTCTATAACTAGCGTTACTTTCCTTTGTTTTCCTTTGATCTCTGTCCCTCGTGGTTGCCCCATGTTTATTTCCTTAACTTTTAAATTATTTGCTCTTCAGCCATGAAGTGGTTTACGGTCGTATTTCTGCTACTCGTTGGTCGTGCAGGTGAGTTATTTATATTGTATTCATGTAATTTAATGTATTGTAATGTATTGTAATGTCTTCTAATGTCTTCTAATGTCTTCTAATGTCTTCTAATGTCTTCTAATGTATTCTAATGCATTCTTATGTATTCTAATGTATTCTAATGTATTCTAATGCTTTTTCTAATATTTTCTAAAGCATTGTAATGTGTTATTTTCTAGTGTTTTATATTATCAAAATTCTAATGCAGTCGAATGTGGTCTAATGTATTCTAATACATTCTAATGCATCCTAATGTATTCTAATGTATTCTTCTAATGTCTTCCAATCAACAACTTTCTAATGTTTTCTAATATTTTGACATGGACGCGTTGCACTGCGTGCAGGGATTGCCCTTGACATTGTCATAAAGTCGTTTTCGTATGAGTGGGAAACCTACAACACGAAGTCACGGTCACGGTACAGAATCGAAGACATCTATTCAACCAATCACAGCGCGCAATATTATTGCCCGATTGATCGGAATGCTTAGACACGGCATGGTCACTGCGTTATCGTTACCGTCACCGCACGACACCGCGCGACACGGTCCGGTAGAACCGTACCGTAACTACTTCCCACTCAAACGAAAACGACTCTATCTAGCAGTGTGTTCTGTGTGTACTGTACATATCAATGTGTTTTACTTCTCGTCGTAGATGCAGATGTGAACACAACTCAGGCGAGGTAAGGTAGCTAAACAACGAGATGATGTGCGAAAACCCGACGGCAGGCTCATTGCACGTATCAGGAGCCCATAAGCATTAAATGTAGCCGATTAAATGTAGCATTAAAATCTGTCACGAAATTGACCTATCGCTGTTGCTGCAAATTAACGAGTTGCGGTAAATAAAACGAGTTTGTATTAATTAATTGTTGCGGTAAAAAAAACGAGTTGCTGCAATTAAAACGAGTTGCTGCAAATAATAAACAATTATTGGATGCGGTTGAGGCCAATAACATTAGCCGAGACATTGATAATTCCGGATATCATCAAAACCTCATCCAATAATTGTTTATAATATTTTGCGATAACCGAGTTCAATAATTGTTTTATCATTCGACTATTTTCTATCAATAAAGAATTTATCGAATATAAACATCAAGAAAAACTATTATAAATCGAGCTGCCACGTTTACACTGTGAATGATCAATAGTGCGCATGCTCAGACGTTATTTGCAGCGAACATTGCTTAATATTCACTGCGCATGCTCAGACCGTTATTTGTACGCAGTTATTTGCAGGTCTTTCAGTCAATCAGAACTGCAGATAGATATGAGTCGGATGATAAAACGAGTTGCTACAAAATAAAACGAGTTGCTGAAAAAAAATCCGGAAGTGCGCAGTGAGTGATTGGTCAATTTCGAGAAACCGTGTTCTAAAAATAGCCAAACTTGTTCTAACGCTTTTTATCTCTGTTTCAAAACGAGTCTACGTGCGAAACCTTTAATATGAAAATTAGTTTTATTTACATGAAAAAGGAACAATTATTTTCATATGAAAGGTTTCGCACGTAGACTCGTTTAGAAACAGAGATAAACGGAACTCGGAAATGGATTATATTTATATGTAGCATGGATGCTCCTACGTATGGGCTCTTACACTTATATATGGGAGTACCCCGTCCTTCCGGGATTAATTAAGAGGCTAGCAAAGAGCAAATGGTTACGTTTCTCCTATTTAGAGAGCTAATATTAAACGACGAAGTATACACCAGTATTGTTAGTGAAACTGTGAGGGGCAAAGTAATTCACGAGTGGAATTATGACCGCAAAGCATTTATGGATGTTTGGATGGACAGAATCAAACATGGCGTGCTCTGGTAAATATTGGCCGCATTTCGGAAGCTGTTGGTGCGACCAGGAACACAGCAGTTGAAATGATGAGAGTACATCATGACCTGTCCATTCAAACAATCATAGATGCTTTGCGGTCACGATTTGAACCCATTCTTCCACTTGTTTCGGTAAAGGCTGATTTAATAGTTAAATTTGCTTATCTGATTATTTTACAAGTTTTCATAAATTCCAATAATATAATAATAATGTAACGAATGTAAACATGCCTTATATATATGCATGGTTATTCATATAGAACATAAAACAATTAGATTCCATTTCGCCGTGCGTCTGTGCTCTTATAAGGGACAATACACATCGAAGACGGAATGGACGACGACGACGTCAGAGAAACAAAAACGCTAATTACATAATTCAAAAACTTCTTGTTGGAATGCAAAAACGTCTTGTTGGAATGTATGAAATGAGCTCGATTTGGTCTTACTTCAGGCGTTCTGTGCACGCGTGCAAAGCTACAACGTGAAATACCTATGTTTGACGATGCAAAAAGAACGAGAACATCAGTTCGTTATTTGTGCATATAGTTGTTCTCAGTCAACCGGACGATAAAAAGTCGATATCATTCACAAATTTAGTGAAAACACGAGAAATGAAACAATTATGAAAGGAATAAACAACAAAACACTTTATTCAAACTTCGTCTGGGTCGTCCTCGACCAGGATGTGGTGAGAACAAAAAAGTAAGCGACTAGACGACATCGAGCAGTAGTTGCGTGACTGTTGATCTCACCACATTTTGACGTCTTCTGTGCATCTAGAAGAGTACAAACGCACGGCAAAATGGAATACATTTGTGTTACATAATATCTTGAGAATTGAGTGACTTTTTGACGTCATCCGCGTTTCTGTATTGTAATGACACATGACCAATTATTATAAGTAATACCATGACAATTCGGGAAATTAGTGATTAAATTCCCGCAAGCCGAGGGAGAGTTTGTGGAAGTCCCGACGCCGTAGGCGGAGGGACTTTTACAAACTCTTCCGAGGCTTGAGGGAATTTAATCACTAATTTCCCGAATTGTCATGGTATCAGTTTGTAATACCATGATCACCGAGGAAATAAAGTAAAACATAGTTTACTTTGATTAACTTAGAGCAGTACCAACTACAATATTTTTATCAAAGAGCGTTCATTACACCACACTCTGGATAATTTAGAAATTAATTTTGAAAGATTACTCTGTCCAAGGTCCCAGTGATTGTTATATGAGGGACACACTGGGGACGATCCGAGTCTCCATTCCCTAATTTTCCTGGCGGGAAAATTAGTGAGACAATGCAGATATGGATATCTGCATGGTCTTACTAAATTTCCCGGTCGGAAAATTGGAGAAGGGAGATTTAGTGGTTTGTATGTCCCTGGAAGGACAAAGGAAACCGAGGCGATCATGGCTGATTATTGTATAATTACACATATTCCATGGAGAACCTATGCACGTGACTGTACTGATCCAGACCAGTACAGATTTGACGGAGGAGTCAATTATTATTGAGCTTAATTGCATGAGAAGTTCAATATCCAATATGTAACAGTTAGCTAAAGCTCACACGTGTTTTATTTCATCTAGCTGTGTTCCAGCACAATCTCCCATAGACGCTAATTCGATAAGTGGCAAGTGTTTCCCGTACCTATACCCTAATGGATATTGTAAACGTTTCCTTGGAAACTCATCACTATTTGCCTCGGCAACAGAACAGGCTAAAATGGAGCACAGATTAAAGTTATTTGATAATGGCCGAAAGATATTAGAGCGGCATCATATAATAGTAAGCAAGGAGTGCCTGAAGGTCGTCTATGAAGTGTACTGCCATTGGTATTTTCCCAAATGTGACCTGACCTCTTCAACGGTAGGAGGCAGACGACTCTGCAGAGAAAGTTGTGAGTACGCCACTAAGATCTGCGAGAAAGAGTTGGAGATGGCAAAGGGTTTCAACCAGCAACAGGGCCAAAGTGGTTTCCCTTTGTACAGGATCATTATAAAATGCACAGACTTCAAGTACAGGAATGGCGGAGACAATCCCGTGCTACAATCCCGTGCTACTATTCGAGGGAGTTAAACAGTATGACCATTAATCCCTATTTTATTCAATAAATGGCGCGATAGATGAATTATAAATAATCAGTAATATTTTTAGTTCACTTCGTAAAGTAATTTTCTAGTTCGTCAAGCGTAAATAAAGACTCGGAAAAACCCAGCCAGACGGGATTTGATCCTTTGACCTCCTGGATACGCTTAGCGAAACTCAATAACTTACTTTATAACGAAACAAACTATTACCAAGCGACAATGAAAATACTTTAAGAACTATTACCAAGCGACAATGAAAATACTTTAAGAACTATTACCAAGCGACAATAAAAATACTTCAAGAACTATTACCAAGCGACAATGAAAATACTTTAAGAACTATTACCAAGCGACAATGAAAATACTTTAAGAACTATTACCAAGCGACAATAAAAATACTTTCAAGAACTATTACCAAGCGACAATGAAAATACTTTAAGAACTATTACCAAGCGACAATGAAAATACTTTAAGAACTATTACCAAGCGACAATAAAAATACTTCAAGAACTATTACCAAGCGACAATGAAAATACTTTAAGAACTATTACCAAGCGACAATGAAAATACTTTAAGAACTATTACCAAGCGACAATGAAAATACTTTAAGAACTATTACCAAGCGACAATAAAAATACTTCAAGAACTATTACCAAGCGACAATGAAAATACTTTAAGAACTATTACCAAGCGACAATGAAAATACTTTAAGAACTATTAACAAGCGACAATGAAAATACTTTAAGAACTATTACCAAGCGACAATGAAAATACTTTAAGAACTATTACCAAGCGACAATGAAAATACTTTAAGAACTATTAACAAGCGACAATGAAAATACTTTAAGAACTATTACCAAGCGACAATAAAAATACTTTAAGAACTATTAACAAGCGACAATGAAAATACTTTAAGAACTATTACCAAGCGACAATGAAAATACTTTAAGAACTATTACCAAGCGACAATGAAAATACTTTAAGAACTATTAACAAGCGACAATGAAAATACTTTAAGAACTATTACCAAGCGACAATAAAAATACTTTAAGAACTATTACCAAGCGACAATAAAAATACTTCAAGAACTGTTACCAAGCGACAATGAAAATACTTTAAGAACTATTAACAAGCGACAATGAAAATACTTTAAGAACTATTAACAAGCGACAATGAAAATACTTTAAGAACTATTACCAAGCGACAATGAAAATACTTTAAGAACTATTAGCAAGCGACACTGAAAATACTTTAAGAACTATTACCAAGCGACAATAAAAATACTTCAAGAACTATTACCAAGCGACACTGAAAATACTTTAAGAACTATTACCAAGCGACAATGAAAATACTTTACGAACTTTGCCAAGCGACAATGAAAATACTTTAGGAACTATTTTACAAGCGACAATGAAAGTACTTTAAGAACTATTACCAAGCGACATATTACTTCAAAAGTTATTTTCAAAAGCTGCTTATTACAATAAATTGATGGACTAGTACAATTCCAAATATAACGTGACCATCTTTCTTAGCCAGCAGCTAGGAAGGGCTACTTTTCTCCTTGGCGAGCTGTCCATAAAATTGCTTTATAAAATACTTTAAAAATATACCTAGTGGTGGTAAAAAGCTATATCCATTAAAAAGTTATCTTGCACTCTTTTTCATCGCTGTAGGACCAACTCGATCGCCTGTTGTTTTTCAAGCCTTCTCTACTGGTCCCTACAAAATATCTATAGAATGGCAACCAGTTCCACTGCCATTTGTGCACGGCACTCCTCGTGGATTTCGAATCCGAATCAGCAAATTTGGCGGAAATGACCCAATAGTAAATACGACGGGCGTGGACATCAAGTATTTTGAAGTAGAAAACCTACAGCCTTTAACCGATTATACTTTGTCAGTGTTGGAATTTAACGAGATTCGAGATGGCCCTTGGAGTCGTCCTGTGTATGTACAGACAATGCCGCAAAGTAAGTAACCATCTTAAAGTTCTAAATCGTTTCAATATAAAACTTTTACCTTTTCTTTTTTCTTTCAGATTTCGTTGCAGTGAGATTCACGTGTTTTCTTCAAGACATGAAGTTTAGTCAGGATTTACTTGAGAGAAATACTACACAATTCCAAGGTTTTGTATCCGACATCAAATCGAAGGTAATATTCAAGGTCCCTTTTCAGAGATCTGAAAACTGGTATTGATATTGTACAAATACACATCATCACCATTTTTAAATTCTTTCAGCTCAATCAACTGTTTGGAAATACAACTGCAGAAGGTTACAAGATTTACAAAATTAAGATTATCAGATTTTTGTGAGTATGGTTGATATAAGGGAAGGCATTTATACTTTCGGTTAGCTTCATTGTTGCGACTATCGCTATCGCTCCACTGTTACAGCAATGACCATAATTCAATTCGATACAATACAATCAACGCCGCTTTGGGAGGGGGGATTACTAATTACCATCTCCACCATGCTTTCTCTATTTCCATTAGAACAACCATCTTCGCCATCCTTTCTCTATATCCACCATTTCCACCATCCTTTCTCTATTTCCATTAGGACAACCATATCCATTATCCTTTCTCTATTTCAACTAGAACAACCATCTCCTCCATCCTTTCTCTATGTCCACTAGAACAACCATCTCCACCATCCTTCTCTATTTCCACCATCTCCACTATCCTTTCTCTATTTCCACCATTTTGACCATGCTTTCTCTTTTTCCACTGGAACAACCATCTCCATTATCCTTTCTCTATGTCCACTAGAACAACCATCTCCACCATCCTTCTCTATTTCCACCATCTCTACTATCCTTTCTCTATTTCCACCATTTTGACCATGCTTTCTCTATTTCCATTAGGACAACCATCTCCACCATCCTTTCTCTATTTCTACTAGAATAACCATCTCCACGATCCTTTCTCTATTTCCACTAGAACAACCATCTTCTCCATCCTTTCTCTATTTCCACCATTTTGACCATGCTTTCTCTATTTCCACTAGAACAACCATCTCCTCCATCCTTTCTCTATTTCCACTAGAATAACCATCTCCTCCATCCTTTCTCTATTTCTACTAGAATAACCATCTCCACGATCCTTTCTCTATTTCCACTAGAACAACCATCTTCTCCATCCTTTCTCTATTTCCACCATTTTGACCATGCTTTCTCTATTTCCACTAGAACAACCATCTCCACCATCCTTTCTCTATTTCCACCATTTTGACCATGCTTTCTCTATTTCCACTAGAACAACCATCTCCACCATCCTTCTCTATTTCCACTAGAACAACCATCTCCACCATCCTTTCTCTATTTCCACCATTTTGACCATGCTTTCTCTATTTCCACTAGAACAACCATCTCCACCATCCTTTCTCTATTTCCACCATTTTGACTATGCTTTCTCTATTTCCACTAGAACAACCATCTCCATTATCCTTCTCTATTTCCACCATCTCCACCATCCTTTCTCTATTTCCACTAGAACAACGTTAACCATCGATCTCGACCATTCTGTCACTATTTCCACTAGAACAACCATCTCCACCATCCTTTCTCTATTTCCACCATTTTGACCATGCTTTCTCTATTTCCACTAGAACAATCATCTCCACCATCCTTCTCTATTTCCACCATCTCCACCATCCTTTCTCTATTTCCACTAGAACAACGTTAACCATCGATCTCGACCATTCTGTCTCTATTTCTACTAGAACAACCATCTCCACCATCCTTTCTCTATTTCCACCATTTTGACCATGCTTTCTCTATTTCCACTAGAACAACCATCTCCACCATCCTTCTCTATTTCCACCATCTCCACCATCCGTTCTCTATTTCCACTAGAACAACGTTAACCATCGATCTCGACCATTCTGTCTCTATTTCCACTAGAACAACCATCTCCACCATCCTTTCTCTATTTCCACCATTTTGACCATGCTTTCTCTATTTCCACTAGAACAACCATCTCCACCATCCTTCTCTATTTCCACCATCTCCACCATCCTTTCTCTATTTCCACTAGAACAACGTTAACCATCGATCTCGACCATTCTGTTTTCTTCAAGACATGAAGTTTAGTCAGGATTTACTTGAGAGAAATACTACACAATTCCAAGGTTTTGTATCCGATATCAAATCGAAGGTAATATTAAAGGTCCCTTTTCAGAGATCTGAAAACTGGTATTGATATTGTACAAATACACATCATCACCATTTTTAAATTCTTTCAGCTCAATCAACTGTTTGGAAATACAACTGCAGAAGGTTACAAGATTTACAAAATTAAGATTATCAGATTTTTGTGAGTATGGTTGATATAAGGGAAGGCATTTATACTTTCGGTTAGCTTCATTGTTGCGACTATCGCTATCGCTCCACTGTTACAGCAATGACCATAATTCAATTCGATACAATACAATCAACGCCGCTTTGGGAGGGGGGATTACTAATTACCATCTCCACCATGCTTTCTCTATTTCCATTAGAACAACCATCTTCGCCATCCTTTCTCTATATCCACCATTTCCACCATCCTTTCTCTATTTCCATTAGGACAACCATATCCATTATCCTTTCTCTATTTCAACTAGAACAACCATCTCCTCCATCCTTTCTCTATGTCCACTAGAACAACCATCTCCACCATCCTTCTCTATTTCCACCATCTCCACTATCCTTTCTCTATTTCCACCATTTTGACCATGCTTTCTCTTTTTCCACTGGAACAACCATCTCCATTATCCTTTCTCTATGTCCACTAGAACAACCATCTCCACCATCCTTCTCTATTTCCACCATCTCTACTATCCTTTCTCTATTTCCACCATTTTGACCATGCTTTCTCTATTTCCATTAGGACAACCATCTCCACCATCCTTTCTCTATTTCTACTAGAATAACCATCTCCACGATCCTTTCTCTATTTCCACTAGAACAACCATCTTCTCCATCCTTTCTCTATTTCCACCATTTTGACCATGCTTTCTCTATTTCCACTAGAACAACCATCTCCTCCATCCTTTCTCTATTTCCACTAGAATAACCATCTCCTCCATCCTTTCTCTATTTCTACTAGAATAACCATCTCCACGATCCTTTCTCTATTTCCACTAGAACAACCATCTTCTCCATCCTTTCTCTATTTCCACCATTTTGACCCTGCTTTCTCTATTTCCACTAGAACAACCATCTCCTCCATCCTTTCTCTATTTCTACTAGAATAACCATCTCCACGATCCTTTCTCTATTTCCACTAGAACAACCATCTTCTCCATCCTTTCTCTATTTCCACCATTTTGACCATGCTTTCTCTATTTCCACTAGAACAACCATCTCCACCATCCTTTCTCTATTTCGATTCCACCATTTTGACCATGCTTTCTCTATTTCCACTAGAACAACCATCTCCACCATCCTTCTCTATTTCCACTAGAACAACCATCTCCACCATCCTTTCTCTATTTCCACCATTTTGACCATGCTTTCTCTATTTCCACTAGAACAACCATCTCCACCATCCTTTCTCTATTTCCACCATTTTGACTATGCTTTCTCTATTTCCACTAGAACAACCATCTCCATTATCCTTCTCTATTTCCACCATCTCCACCATCCTTTCTCTATTTCCACTAGAACAACGTTAACCATCGATCTCGACCATTCTGTCACTATTTCCACTAGAACAACCATCTCCACCATCCTTTCTCTATTTCCACCATTTTGACCATGCTTTCTCTATTTCCACTAGAACAATCATCTCCACCATCCTTCTCTATTTCCACCATCTCCACCATCCTTTCTCTATTTCCACTAGAACAACGTTAACCATCGATCTCGACCATTCTGTCTCTATTTCCACTAGAACAACCATCTCCACCATCCTTTCTCTATTTCCACCATTTTGACCATGCTTTCTCTATTTCCACTAGAACAACCATCTCCACCATCCTTCTCTATTTCCACCATCTCCACCATCCGTTCTCTATTTCCACTAGAACAACGTTAACCATCGATCTCGACCATTCTGTCTCTATTTCCACTAGAACAACCATCTCCACCATCCTTTCTCTATTTCCACCATTTTGACCATGCTTTCTCTATTTCCACTAGAACAACCATCTCCACCATCCTTCTCTATTTCCACCATCTCCACCATCCTTTCTCTATTTCCACTAGAACAACGTTAACCATCGATCTCGACCATTCTGTCTCTATTTCCACTAGAACAACCATCTCCACCATCCTTTCTCTATTTCCACCATTTTGACCATGCTTTCTCTATTTCCACTAGAACAACCATCTCCACCATCCTCAGTTCTCTATTTCCACCATCTCCACCATCCTTTCTCTATTTCCACTAGAACAACGTTAACCATCGATCTCGACCATTCTGTCTCTATTTCCACTAGAACAACCATCTCCACCATCCTTTCTATATTTTACTACCAGCGTTGAAAAATATGTTTGCCAACCTCTATGATTATAACCAATTAACATCGCTAAGATCACCGTTATTAACCGAACTGCTCGACCAATAGTATTATAGAGTTGTCTATCACTATCGCAACCGTCAGCCAATTCACAAAAGCAAATCATACTGTTTGCATCGTATTTTTTGCAGTGTTTGTTGTGAAATCATTTATAAGACCTTACGCGATCACTCTGCGGTTCGTCTGTTATTTATTCTATGCTAAGTGCCTTGTGTTTCTCCAGCAAAGGCAGTGTTGGCGTCGAATTTGACATCACAGCTGAATTGCTAAGTGCGACATCGTTGTCAGTCACACAAGACATCGCAGGAAGAATCTTGAAAGAATCCCAAACTAACGTGTCTAAAGCATTACTGTTCACCTCACTTCTTGTAAAAGGTACATTGTTATGTGTCCGATATGAGCATTCATTTAATATATGTAGGCATATTAATCATATGCATATGATTTGTTTGTTCCAAGCTCCCCCTCCACCACCAACAAATCTGAGACAAAGTGACGTCAGCCAGACGTCAGTGACTGTTGATTGGTCAGCTCCTGCTCATCAGAAACCGTTCAGAATCACCAACTATACCGTCCAGTATAAGAAGGCTGATACGAAGATGTCATATTATGATGCTGTTGTTGTCGGCTCAGACCAGAGGACAGTTGATGTCGAGAATTTAGATCCGAATGCTAAATATCTGTTGCGTGTTATGTCTATCAATGCCCATGGATCAAAGCCGAGTGAGATGATGATTGTTAACACTAAAGGTCAGTGATTTGCTGTAGGAAATGAAAGAACGAACGAAAGCATGAAGGAGGGAAGGAAGAAGGGAAGGTAGGAGGGAAGGAAGGAGGGAAGGAAGGAGGGAAGGAAGGAGGGAAGGAAGGAGGGAAGGAAGGAGGAAGGGGAAGGAAGGAGGGAAGGAAGGAAGGGAGGAGGGAAGGAGGGAAGGAAGGAGGGAAGGAAGGAAGGGGGAAGGAAGGAGGGAAGGAAGGAGGGAAGGAAGGAGGGAAGGAAGGAGGGAAGGAAGGAGGGAAGGAAGGAGGGAAGGAAGGAGGGAAGGAAGGAGGGAAGGAAGGAGGGAAGGAAGGAGGGAAGGAAGGAGGGAAGGAAGGAGGGAAGGAAGGAGGGAAGGAAGGAGGAAGGAAGGAAGGAGGGAAGGAAGGAGGGAAGGAAGGAGGGAAGGAAGGAGGGAAGGAAGGAGGGAAGGAAGGAGGGAAGGAAGGAGGGAAGGAAGGAGGGAAGGAAGGAGGGAAGGAAGGAGGGAAGGAAGGAGGGAAGGAAGGAAGGAGGAAGGAAGGGGGAAGGAAGGAGGGAAGGAAGGAGGGAAGGAAGGAGGGAAGGAAGGAGGGAAGGAAGGAGGGAAGGAAGGAGGGAAGGAAGGATCGGAAGGAAAGGAATGGGCTGGAACGATGGAAGGGAGCATCAATGATTGTAAGGATGACATTGAAATATTGAAAAATTCACTTATCTCATCATATGATTTCTGCTTATGCATTTCCAGCTGGTCCAGCTGTTCCTTCTGGTAGTACGGCAGTTGTTGCCATTGTTACACCTCTTGTTGTGATGGCTGTTGTATTAATTGGAGCAGTAACTCTGTTTTGGATATGGTGGCACAAGAAACGAGAAGAAGCAAGAAATTTGAAAGCAAGAATTGAAAGAGTAAGAGAGACTGTAGAACACATCTGCACGGCGCCTCCATCTTTTCAGGGTGCATTTATATATTGTTTAGCATTTTAGAATTAATTTCCTTTTCCCTAGTTAGCTTATAAAGTCAGATTTTTGGACATTTATAGACGCATCACATGATCAATAGTTACTTTCTTTCTTTATCATAGTTAAGTGAAAATCCGTATGAGTCGGCGGTGGACTGGTTCGACCTTCTTAAAATCAGCGTCATCAAGAAATGGTGGGAGATACCACGTGATGACTTGAAGTTCGAGTACGAACTTGGATCAGGAGCATTTGGTGTTGTATTGAAAGCATTTTTAAAGAAAGGAGAAGAAGGGAAAGAAAAGCGAGGCATGTATTGTGCTGTCAAGATGTTGAATGGTATGTACGATATAGAAGTCGTTCGTTCTTTGGTGAATATGTATGCCTGAAGCTCATCGAGGGAAAAAAATGGGACAACAGACAGGAAAGCTGGAGCTTAAATCGAAACAAAATATAGAGTGCAAAGAAGGAACGATGGCAGTAAACACTGGAAGCAAATAATCAAGCATTCTGCTAAAACAGCCATTTATGTCTTTTAAAACCTAACCGTCGTGTTAGCCGTCTTTTAAAACTCCTAACTGTCGTGTAATAGCGACCGCCGGGCCGTACGGGTTCAAACGTAGCGAACTGACTGACGCGAACGAACATGATATCCCCAAGTTAAATCATTTAAAAAATAATCCTCCAACCCAAAACTTCGTGGACCCGACTTTCGAGACTCTGGAACCAGGGTAAAACAGCCCAGGGTGGGCAACAATCCTAGATACCATTGTCCTCTCGTCTTCCAATTATCGTAGTTCGAAAGTGAAGTATGGGACAACGATGACAGATTTTGCCTTTATCCAAACACCACACTGATCACATGCACTCTAAAGTCCTGGTCAAAGCCTTGTCAACACTCTGGTAAAATAAACACAGTTCACGCTAAACGATGCCAGATGCCGAGAGGGGACCGGCAGCAACAGGGAATAAAGTTTGACTCTTCCGCTTTCGAAAACAAAGTGCCCAGAACTGAAGCTTGTCATGCATGTTCGCTGTGATTTCAAAAATATAAAAACGTTGAATGAATAACAGTATTTTTAGAATCGGTCCTAGCTTTATTTTTTACATACTACCAAATATACTTACTTGGAGCTTATTATTGGTCTTGGATGTATCCGGCTTTTATAAAAAGTTACAATTCCTGGCTGATATGTGTGAGCGAGCAACACGATTAGTTTTTCATTCAGAAAATATCGTAGCCTGCGTGGATACGGATTGGAGGGACCCGGGATCGGAAAGGATCGGAGGGGGAAAGGAAAAAGGAGGGGGAATGACTCCTCCTTTTCCCTTCCTCTCCCCATTCCCTCTCCTTTTCCCTTTCCCCCTCCGATCCTTTCCGATCCCTAGTCCGTACCTTTCGGGCCGCCACGCTAGACTGTTAACAGTCCCCTCTTTTTCCTCTAGACTCAGTCGAACGAGAGAGAAAGATCCCGGGAAAAACCGATCCCGGAAGCGCGAGGATTGGGGAGAGTTTAGGAGGCGGAGAAGGGAGTAGTAAGAAGGGAGAGGAAAAGAAGGGACTGTGGACAACACACAGAGGTTTGAATTACCCGTTGCTCACACAACGGAAAATTCCCATTGGTCAGAATCAATCGATCACTCATCGGCCTGTCAGCTAGCTGGGTGACTTATTCCATTGACAACACGTTCTCAAATATAGAAGCACGTTTAGAGAGGTTCTCTAATTGTTAAAAGTTTGAAACCGGAGCAAAACGTTGCAGTGAAATGTCGTTTGTTAGAAGGTAAAGATGTGTTCGCTGTTTTACGGACTGGTTTCGACAAGAGTCTGATTTACCAGTTTACGCCAAGCTTCGATTATACTCTTTTGTTCCGGTTGTTTCTCCATTCAGAATTATCGTCGAAGATATTCGGTTCAGAAGCTTTTCTTATTTCGGAGAAATTTTAGAATACCCCGTCACTATATCAAGCTCTAGCTAGCGCACACACACGGGAAGAATAACCATCTCCTTGAGTAATTTTGTAAGCCAAGTCACAAAGATCAACAAGCGGTTGACTCGTATAAAACAATGGATTTTCCTGGAATAGAGAAAATGTTCTCCGTCGACACAGTTATTGAGAAACCTCATAATAACTTTTGAAAGAACAGGCACAATACTCTACATGCAGAAGTCGTTTACATTTTGCTCGAAAGGCAGAGTTCTGATAATGATATTTCTTATTGGATATATTTAATAAGCCAGTTCACGCTGTCGGCCGCCATTTTGAATCGGGGCAAACTCGGCAAAATTGATAGAAATCTGGATCACTTTGACTTGCCGTAACTCCTCTCGATTTCGTTGGATTTTCAAATTTAATCTTCGATAATCAGCAGGCATGCATTTGAGTCATTGGAGTGAAAATAAAATCAATGTAGGTGTTTTAACTACCTTTTTCGAGCCAATCTTCTTTTCACGAATGGATCTTAAAATTTTGAGCTAATTTGGATATTCAAAAAAAAAAATCTCGATTTATAGCCTTCCAATACCCATCATGTTATAGGACATCAATAACAAAGAGCACATCTTTTCTAAAATGGTAAGTTTGTAAAAATCCAACGAAATCGAGCGGAGTTACGGCAAGTCAAAGTGATCCAGATTTCTATCAATTTTGCCGAGTTTGCCCCAATTCAAAATGGCGGCCAACAGCGTGAACTGGCTTATTGTATTACATTGACAATGATGACCCGATGAAACAACACTGACAGGTGTGACAAAGGGGCGGTAATTCAAATCTATGTGTGTTGTCTGCAGACCTTACGTTTCCTCTCCCTTCTCCCCGCTCGTCATCATTTTCCTCGCGTCCACTGGATTCTAAAAACTCGTCTTCACTGAGTCTGGAGGAAAAAGGAGGGCTTTTAGCAGACTAACGCCACGCAGGCAAAAAATAACGGTCAAAGACCTTGTGGGTCTTTTTGCGTGATCTGTGTTTATTTTACCAGAGTGTTGACAAGGCTTTGACCAGGACTTTCGAGTACACGTGATCAGTGTGGTGTTTGGATAAAGGCAAAATCTGTCATCGTTGTCCCATACGAAATGTCACTTTCGAACTACGATAATTGAAGACGAGAGGACAATGGTATCTAGCATTGTTGCCTACCCTGTTTTTTTTTGGGTTGGAGGGATTATTTTGTTAATGATTTAACTTAGGGTCTTAAAAGACGCCTACGCATCAGCTGAATGTTGAACCCGTACTGCCGTTAACACGACGGTTAGGATTTTAAAAGACACTTATGGCTGCTATGTTAGCAGAATGTTTGACTGAATTCATTGGAAGAGCAATCGGTCGATTTAAAGGGAACACCAGGGAACTTATAAAAAGATTCTCTCTTTAATTTGCATATATTTGTAAAAGAACATAAATGAATATTATCCTATCGCCCGTGGTCAGACGAATGAAAACATTACGTAATGCATGACAAGAAAGATTAGCAAGGAAGTACGAAAGGAAGGACAAAATATTATACGGTAAATTGGGACATTCTTAACAACATATATATATTTTTGGTTCAGAAAGTCCAACAGTGCGTGAAATACGTGACCTGTGCAAGGAAATCAACATCATGTCATTAATCGGTGATCATCCTAACATTGTCAGTCTTATTGGGGCGTGTACAATTAACGGTAAGACAACTATAATTACAAATCTCTGCATTTACTACAGTCATTAATCGGTGATCATCATAAGATTGTCAGTCTTATTGGGGCGTGTACAATTAACGGTAAAACAACTACAATTATAAATCCCTGCATGTACTACAGCCATTAATCGGTGACCATCCTAACATTGTCAGTCTTATTGGGGCGTGTACAATCAACGGTAACATAACTATAATTACAAATCCCTGCATGTACTACAGTCATTAATCGGTGACCATCCTAACATTGTTAGTCTTATCGGGGCGTGTACAATTAACGGTAAGACAACTACAATTACAAATCCCTGCATGTACTACAGTCATTAATCGGTGATCATCCTAACATTGTTAGTCTTATTGGGGCGTGTACAATTAACGGTAAGACAACTACAATTACAAATCCCTGCATGTACTACAGTCATTAATCGGTGACCATCCTAACATTGTTAGTCTTATCGGGGCGTGTACAATTAACGGTAAGACAACTACAATTACAAATCCCTGCATGTACTACAGTCATTAATCGGTGATCATCCTAACATTGTTACTCTTATTGGGGCGTGTACAATTAACGGTAAGACAACTACAATTACAAATCCCTGTATGTACTACAGTCATTAATCGGTGACCATCCCAACATTGTTAGTCTTATCGGGGCGTGTACAATTAACGGTAAGACAACTACAAGTACAAATCCCTGCATGTACTACAGTCATTAATCGGTGACCATACTAACATTGTTAGTCTTATCGGGGCGTGTACAATTAACGGTAAGACAACTACAATTACAAATCCCTGCATGTACTACAGTCATTAATCGGTGACCATACTAACATTGTTAGTCTTATCGGGGCGTGTACAATTAACGGTAAGACAACTACAATTACAAATCCCTGCATGTACTACAGTCATTAATCGGTGACCATCCTAACATTGTTAGTCTTATCGGGGCGTGTACAATTAACGGTAACATAACTATAATTACAAATCCCTGCATGTACTACAGTCATTAATCGGTGACCATCCTAACATTGTTAGTCTTATCGGGGCGTGTACAATTAACGGTAAGACAACTACAATTACAAATCCCTGCATGTACTACAGTCATTAATCGGTGACCATCCTAACATTGTTAGTCTTATCAGGGCGTGTACAATTAAAGGTAACATAACTATAATTACAAATCCCTGCATGTACTACAGTCATTAATCGGTGATCATCCTAACATTGTTAGTCTTATTGGGGCGTGTACAATTAACGGTAAGACAACTACAATTACAAATCCCTGCATGTAATACGTACAGTCATTTATCGGCGACCATCCTAACATTGTTAGTCTTATTGGGGCGTGCACGATTAACGGTAAGATAACTATAATTACAAATCCCTGCATGTACTACAGTCATTAATCGGTGACCATCCTAACATTGTTAGTCTTATCAGGGCGTGTACAATTAAAGGTAACATAACTATAATTACAAATCCCTGCATGTAATACAGTCATTAATCGGTGATCATCCTAACATTGTTAGTCTTATTGGGGCGTGTACAATTAACGGTAAGACAACTACAATTACAAATCCCTGCATGTAATACGTACAGTCATTAATCGGCGACCATCCTAACATTGTTAGTCTTATTGGGGCGTGCACGATTAACGGTAAGATAACTATAATTACAAATCCCTGCATGTACTACAGTCATTAATCGGTGACCATCCTAACATTGTCAGTCTTATTGGGGCGTGTACAATTAACGGTAAGACAAGTATAATTACAAATCCCTGCATGTACTACAGTCATTAATCGATGATCATCCTAACATTGTTAGTCTTATTGGGGCGTGTACAACTGATTAACGGTAAGATGCTACACTACATGTATGCAGGAATAATCCCTGCATGTACTACAGTCATTAACCGTCATACATTGTGTTTATAGGTCCTCCGTTGTTGGTCGTTAAATTTGCTCCAAACGGTTGTATTCTTGAATACATCAAAGAAAATCGTCCATTACCCGAGTATGAAAACACTCGTCACCATCCAGCAATTATGCCAAAAGTGATAACTGAGAAAGAAAGGCTAAAGTTTGCCTACGAGATTGCTCAAGGGATGTCATATCTGGAGAAACACAGGGTAAATTTGTTAATGGTTTAGATAGTTTTAGATTGCTCAAAGGATGTCATATGTGGAGAAACACAGGGTAAATTTGATAATAGTTTAGATAGTTTTAGATTGCTCAAGGGATGTCATATCTGGAGAAACACAGGGTAAATTTGTTAATGGTTTAGATAGTTTTTAGATTGCTCAAGGGATGTCATAACTGGAGAAACAGAGGGTAAATTTGTTAATGGTTTAGATAGTTTTAGATTGCTCAAAGGATGTCATATGTGGAGAAACACAGGATAAATTTGATAATAGTTTAGATAGTTTGAGATTGCTCAAGGGATGTCATATCTGGAGAAACACAGGGTAAATTTGTTAATGGTTTAGATAGTTTTAGATTGCTCAAAGGATGTCATATGTGGAGAAAACACAGGGTAAATTTGATAATAGTTTAGATAGTTTTAGATTGCTCAAGGGATGTCATATCTGGAGAAACACAGGGTAAATTTGTTAATGGTTTAGATAGTTTTAGATTGCTCAAAGGATGTCATATGTGGAGAAACACAGGGTAAATTTGATAATAGTTTAGATAGTTTTAGATTGCTCAAAGGATGTCATATGTGGAGAAACACAGGGTAAATTTGATAATAGTTTAGATAGTTTTTAGATTGCTCAAGGGATGTCATATCTGGAGAAACACAGCGTAAATTTGATAATAGTTTAGATAGTTTGAGATTGCTCAAGGGATGTCATATTTGGAGAAACACAGGGTAAATTTGATAATAGATTAGATAGTTTTAGATTGCTCAAGGGATGTCATATCTGGAGAAACACAGGGTAAATTTGATAATAGTTTAGATAGTTTGAGATTGCTCAAGGGATGTCATATTTGGAGAAACACAGGGTAAATTTGATAATAGATTAGATAGTTTTAGATTGCTCAAGGGATGTCATAACTGGAGAAACAGAGGGTAAATTTGTTAATGGTTTAGATAGTTTTAGATTGCTCAAAGGATGTCATATGTGGAGAAAACACAGGGTAAATTTGATAATAGTTTAGATAGTTTTAGATTGCTCAAGGAATGTCATATCTGGAGAAACACAGGGTAAATTTGTTAATGGTTTAGATAGTTTTAGATTGCTCAAAGGATGTCATATGTGGAGAAACACAGGGTAAATTTGATAATAGTTTAGATAGTTTTAGATTGCTCAAGGGATGTCATATCTGGAGAAACACAGGGTAAATTTGTTAATGGTTTAGATAGTTTTAGATTGCTCAAGGGATGTCATAACTGGAGAGAAACAGAGGGTAAATTTGTTAATGGTTTAGATAGTTTTAGATTGCTCAAAGGATTTCATATGTGGAGAAACACAGGGTAAATTTGATAATAGTTTAGATAGTTTTAGATTGCTCAAGGGATGTCATATCTGGGAGAAACACAGGGTAAATTTGTTAACGGATTAGATAGTTTTAGATTGCTCAAAGGATGTCATATCTGGAGAAACACGGTAAATTTGTTAATGGTTTAGAAAGTTTTAGATTGCTCAAGGGATGTCATATCTGGAGAAACACAGGGTAAATTTGTTAATGGTTTAGATAGTTTTAGATTGCTCAAAGGATGTCATATGTGGAGAAACACAGGGTAAATTTGATAATAGTTTAGATAGTTTTAGATTGCTCAAAGGATGTCATATGTGGAGAAACACAGGGTAAATTTGATAATAGTTTAGATAGTTTGAGATTGCTCAAGGGATGTCATATCTGGCGAAACACAGGGTAAATTTGATAATAGTTTAGATAGTTTGAGATTGCTCAAGGGATGTCATATTTGGAGAAACACAGGGTAAATTTGATAATAGTTTAGATAGTTTTAGATTGCTCAAAGGATGTCATATGTGGAGAAACACAGGATAAATTTGATAATAGTTTAGATAGTTTTAGATTGCTCAAAGGATGTCATATGTGGAGAAACACAGGGCAAATTTGATAATAGTTTAGATAGTTTTAGATTGCTCAAGGGATGTCATATCTGGAGAAACACAGGGTAAATTTGATAATAGTTTAGATAGTTTGAGATTGCTCAAGGGATGTCATATTTGGGAGAAACACAGGGTAAATTTGATAATAGATTAGATAGTTTTAGATTGCTCAAGGGTTGTCATATCTGGAGAAACACAGGGTAAATTTGTTAATGGTTTAGATAGTTTTAGATTGCTCAAGGGATGTCATATGTGGAGAAACACAGGGTAAATTTGATAATAGTTTAGATAGTTTTAGATTGCTCAAGGGATGTCATATCTGGAGAAACACAGGGTAAATTTGATAATAGTTTAGATAGTTTTAGATTGCTCAAGGGATGTCATATCAGCCTGGAGAAACACAGGGTAAATTTGATAATAGTTTAGATAGTCTTAGATTGCTCATGGTATGTCATATCTGGAGAAACACTTGGTAATATAGATATAGGTTGAACTACGTACAGGGGAGCATTGTCTGTGCTCAGTCAGTTTTGTTTATTTTTTTGTTTTTTTATCACCAGTTTGTCCACCGTGACTTAGCAGCTCGTAACATCTTACTTGGTAAGAACATGGCTGCCATGGTTGCAGACTTTGGTTTCTCACGTGACGTCTACGAGGTTGGAATGTACGAGAATACTGCTGGGGTAGGTGATGTAATCAATAACTAAATGATATATCAACACAAACGTCATTAACAGTTGCCATGAACGACGAAAATGACGTCATTATATATTTACAACTACGACTTTCATCGCCTCCATTTTCAATCATCATTATGTTCAAGATGAAAATGTCATGTGCTTTTCATTCACCAATCAAACTTTTAGAACTTACGATAATTATAATAGTTTTTAATAGATTGAATAAGCTCTTTCGATGGATTGCTGTAGAATCCTTTCAATGTCTTCAATGATAATGGGCAGACCGCTGTGCAAAGAAAGTTGTGAGTACATCACCAAGGTCTGCGCATATGAGTTTGAGATTGCAAAGCGCTCTAACCAGAAAGCGCACGAACAGGGTGGATATCAAGTGTGGAAAATTATAAATTGCACATATTTCAAGTACAGAAATGCTGGAGACAACCCAGAGTGCTACTACACGAAGGAGTTAAACAGTAAGACCACTTTTATAATATCCAATGTTTTTATTAGTTATTATTATTTTATTTTTTATTTTTTATATTTTTTATTGAAGTTAAATACTTACATACAACACTAATAATACATTGTAAAACAAGAGTAAAACTACTGCTAATTAAGTATCTATATATTTACAAAAGAGATCACAAAGATACAAAAATTGTATTTAATTCGGCTAGCGCCTCGTTGGCTATCAGCTCATGTACGACTCGATTTCGTGGAATAATTGTTAAATATATTACCAAACAAGTTCGTAACATTCTAGTAGGGAATTGATCGTTTCCCAAAGGGAATATTTGAGCCATTACTTAACCATCATGGCCGTCAACAAACATATTGGTTCAGCGATCGCCTTTGTCTGGTGGAAATTCTAAACAGACTGTCAGAAAACCTAAAAACATATTTACTATGAAACACTGGGCACATTGCTTGAAAGCTCTGCCGTTCATAGCGCGCCCATCACTCCTCGTCAGCAACTAGTAAGGTCTGCTCTTCCAGAAGATATGGATGTTTACAACCCTATAGTAGAATGTCCCTATAGTAGAATGTCCCTATAGTAGAATGTCCCTATAGTAGAATGTCCCTATAGTAGAATGTCCCTATAGTAGAATGTCCCTATAGTAGAATGTCCCGGGAATGTATTTCCGCATGACTGATTAGCTATTTTACAGCCTCTTCTAACAGGATATTGGGTTTGGATATCGGGATACCTGTGGTAGGGGTTATTAGCCGTGGGAGACTAAGGAATCAATTCTAAGGTATCCCGATATCAAAACCCAATATCCTCGGATATAACGCCGTAAGAAGAGGCCACAAGTAGCTTACATGACTGAGTTATTCCACGTTTTTATGCATTTATATCTAGTCGCATCCATTGACCCTTTTTTGCTATGATACATTATTTTCAATCTTGTTTTCTGTTTTCATAGCTGAAACGGACAGGCTGGAAGACAACGGTATGCTTAATTGTAATTGTATGCTGATTTTGGTTATCACTCATGACGTCAGTCAGTATAAATGCAGCTATGACACCTGGCACAGCAATGGTTGAATAATTCATTTTTAAATGTATATATTGTTGTTAAACACCATTAGATTGTTACTATGGAAACGGTATTGCATACTGTGGCAACGCCAGCGTGACACGTTCAGGTCACACGTGTCAGTCATGGTCATCCCAATGTCCTCACCGTCACGATCACCCATTGGCTGAATACCCAGAACTCGTTAATGTGTCAAATTGGTGTCGAAATCCTGGAGGCCAGGCACCTAATGGTCCTTGGTGTTACACTACTAATACTAGAACAAGATGGGAGTACTGTAATGTTAAGAAATGTCCAGCACCAGGTACTAATAGACCTAGTTGTGGTGTTACACTACTAATACTAGAACAAGATGGGAGTACTGTAATGTTAAGAAATGTCCAGCACCAGGTACTAATAGACCTAGTTGTGGTGTTACACTACTAATACTAGAACAAGATGGGAGTACTGTAATGTTAGGAAATGTCCTGCACCAGGTACCTATAGACCTAGTTGTGGTGTTACACTACTAGTACTAGTAAAAGATGGGAGTACTGTAATGTTAAGAAATGTCCAGCACCAGGTACTAATAGACCTAGTTGTGGTGTTACACTACTAATACTAGAACAAGATGGGAGTACTGTAATGTTAAGAAATGTCCAGCACCAGGTACTAATAGACCTAGTTGTGGTGTTACACTACTAATACTAGAACAAGATAGGAGTACTGTAATGTTAGGAAATGTCCAGCACCAGGTACCTATAGACCTAGTTGTGGTGTTACACTACTAATACTAGAACAAGATGGGAGTACTGTAATGTTAGGAAATGTCCTGCACCAGGTTCCTATATAGACCTAGTTGTGGTGTTACACTACTAGTACTAGTACAAGATGGGAGTACTGTAATGTTAAGAAATGTCCTGCACCAGGTCAGACCTAGTGGTGGTGTTACACTACTAATACTAGTACAAGATGGGAGTACTGTAATGTTAAGAAATGTCCTGCACCAGGTACTAATAGACCTAGTTGTGATGTTACACTACTAATACTAGAACAAGATGGGAGTACTGTAATATTAAGAAATGTCCAGCACCAGGTACCTATAGACCTAGTTGTGGTGTTACACTACTAATACTAGAACAAGATGGGAGTACTGTAATGTTAAGAAATGTCCAGCACCAGGTACTAATAGACCTAGTTGTGGTGTTACACTACTAGTACTAGTACAAGATGGGAGTACTGTAATGTTAAGAAATGTCCTGCACCAGGTACCTATAGACCTAGTTGTGGTGTTACACTACTAATACTAGTACAAGATGGGAGTACTGTAATGTTAGGAAATGTCCTGCACCAGGTACTAATAGACCTAGTGGTGGTGTTACACTACTAATACTAGAACAAGATGGGAGTACTGTAATGTTAAGAAATGTCCTGCATCAGGTACTAATAGACCTAGTTGTGGTGTTACACTACTAATACTAGAACAAGATGGGAGTACTGTAATGTTAGGAAATGTCCTGCACCAGGTACTAATAGACCTAGTTGTGGTGTTACACTACTAATACTAGAACAAGATGGGAGTACTGTAATGTTAGGAAATGTCCTGCACCAAGTACTAATAGACCTAGTTGTGGTGTTACACTACTAATACTAAAACAAGATGGGAGTACTGTAATGTTAGGAAATGTCCTGCACCAGGTACTAATAGACCTAGTTGTGGTGTTACACTACTAATACTAGAACAAGATGGGAGTACTGTAATGTTAAGAAATGTCCAGCACCAGGTACTAATAGACCTAGTTGTGGTGTTACACTACTAATACTAGAACAAGATGGGAGTACTGTAATGTTAGGAAATGTCCTGCACCAGGTACCTATAGACCTAGTTGTGGTGTTACACTACTAGTACTAGTAAAAGATGGGAGTACTGTAATGTTAAGAAATGTCCAGCACCAGGTACTAATAGACCTAGTTGTGGTGTTACACTACTAATACTAGAACAAGATGGGAGTACTGTAATGTTAAGAAATGTCCAGCACCAGGTACTAATAGACCTAGTTGTGGTGTTACACTACTAATACTAGAACAAGATGGGAGTACTGTAATGTTAGGAAATGTCCAGCACCAGGTACCTATAGACCTAGTTGTGGTGTTACACTACTAATACTAGAACAAGATGGGAGTACTGTAATGTTAGGAAATGTCCTGCACCAGGTTCCTATATAGACCTAGTTGTGATGTTACACTACTAGTACTAGTACAAGATGGTAGTACTGTAATGTTAAGAAATGTCCTGCACCAGGTCAGACCTAGTTGTGGTGTTACACTACTAATACTAGTGCAAGATGGGAGTACTGTAATGTTAGGAAATGTCCTGCACCAGGTACTAATAGACCTAGTGGTGGTGTTACACTACTAATACTAGAACAAGATGGGAGTACTGTAATGTTAAGAAATGTCCTGCATCAGGTACTAATAGACCTAGTTGTGGTGTTACACTACTAATACTAGAACAAGATGGGAGTACTGTAATGTTAGGAAATGTCCTGCACCAGGTACTAATAGACCTAGTTGTGGTGTTACACTACTAATACTAGAACAAGATGGGAGTACTGTAATGTTAAGAAATGTCCAGCACCAGGTACTAATAGACCTAGTTGTGGTGTTACACTACTAATACTAGAACAAGATGGGAGTACTGTAATGTTAGGAAATGTCCTGCACCAGGTACCTATAGACCTAGTTGTGGTGTTACACTACTAGTACTAGTAAAAGATGGGAGTACTGTAATGTTAAGAAATGTCCAGCACCAGGTACTAATAGACCTAGTTGTGGTGTTACACTACTAATACTAGAACAAGATGGGAGTACTGTAATGTTAAGAAATGTCCAGCACCAGGTACTAATAGACCTAGTTGTGGTGTTACACTACTAATACTAGAACAAGATGGGAGTACTGTAATGTTAGGAAATGTCCAGCACCAGGTACCTATAGACCTAGTTGTGGTGTTACACTACTAATACTAGAACAAGATGGGAGTACTGTAATGTTAGGAAATGTCCTGCACCAGGTTCCTATATAGACCTAGTTGTGGTGTTACACTACTAGTACTAGTACAAGATGGTAGTACTGTAATGTTAAGAAATGTCCTGCACCAGGTCAGACCTAGTGGTGGTGTTACACTACTAATACTAGTACAAGATGGGAGTACTGTAATGTTAAGAAATGTCCTGCACCAGGTACTAATAGACCTAGTTGTGGTGTTACACTACTAATACTAGAACAAGATGGGAGTACTGTAATGTTAAGAAATGTCCAGCACCAGGTACTAATAGACCTAGTTGTGGTGTTACACTACTAATACTAGAACAAGATAGGAGTACTGTAATGTTAGGAAATGTCCAGCACCAGGTACCTATAGACCTAGTTGTGGTGTTACACTACTAATACTAGAACAAGATGGGAGTACTGTAATGTTAGGAAATGTCCTGCACCAGGTTCCTATATAGACCTAGTTGTGGTGTTACACTACTAGTACTAGTACAAGATGGGAGTACTGTAATGTTAAGAAATGTCCTGCACCAGGTCAGACCTAGTGGTGGTGTTACACTACTAATACTAGTACAAGATGGGAGTACTGTAATGTTAAGAAATGTCCTGCACCAGGTACTAATAGACCTAGTTGTGATGTTACACTACTAATACTAGAACAAGATGGGAGTACTGTAATATTAAGAAATGTCCAGCACCAGGTACCTATAGACCTAGTTGTGGTGTTACACTACTAATACTAGAACAAGATGGGAGTACTGTAATGTTAAGAAATGTCCAGCACCAGGTACTAATAGACCTAGTTGTGGTGTTACACTACTAGTACTAGTACAAGATGGGAGTACTGTAATGTTAAGAAATGTCCTGCACCAGGTACCTATAGACCTAGTTGTGGTGTTACACTACTAATACTAGTACAAGATGGGAGTACTGTAATGTTAGGAAATGTCCTGCACCAGGTACTAATAGACCTAGTGGTGGTGTTACACTACTAATACTAGAACAAGATGGGAGTACTGTAATGTTAAGAAATGTCCTGCATCAGGTACTAATAGACCTAGTTGTGGTGTTACACTACTAATACTAGAACAAGATGGGAGTACTGTAATGTTAGGAAATGTCCTGCACCAGGTACTAATAGACCTAGTTGTGGTGTTACACTACTAATACTAGAACAAGATGGGAGTACTGTAATGTTAGGAAATGTCCTGCACCAAGTACTAATAGACCTAGTTGTGGTGTTACACTACTAATACTAAAACAAGATGGGAGTACTGTAATGTTAGGAAATGTCCTGCACCAGGTACTAATAGACCTAGTTGTGGTGTTACACTACTAATACTAGAACAAGATGGGAGTACTGTAATGTTAAGAAATGTCCAGCACCAGGTACTAATAGACCTAGTTGTGGTGTTACACTACTAATACTAGAACAAGATGGGAGTACTGTAATGTTAGGAAATGTCCTGCACCAGGTACCTATAGACCTAGTTGTGGTGTTACACTACTAGTACTAGTAAAAGATGGGAGTACTGTAATGTTAAGAAATGTCCAGCACCAGGTACTAATAGACCTAGTTGTGGTGTTACACTACTAATACTAGAACAAGATGGGAGTACTGTAATGTTAAGAAATGTCCAGCACCAGGTACTAATAGACCTAGTTGTGGTGTTACACTACTAATACTAGAACAAGATGGGAGTACTGTAATGTTAGGAAATGTCCAGCACCAGGTACCTATAGACCTAGTTGTGGTGTTACACTACTAATACTAGAACAAGATGGGAGTACTGTAATGTTAGGAAATGTCCTGCACCAGGTTCCTATATAGACCTAGTTGTGGTGTTACACTACTAGTACTAGTACAAGATGGTAGTACTGTAATGTTAAGAAATGTCCTGCACCAGGTCAGACCTAGTTGTGGTGTTACACTACTAATACTAGTACAAGATGGGAGTACTGTAATGTTAGGAAATGTCCTGCACCAGGTACTAATAGACCTAGTGGTGGTGTTACACTACTAATACTAGAACAAGATGGGAGTACTGTAATGTTAAGAAATGTCCTGCATCAGGTACTAATAGACCTAGTTGTGGTGTTACACTACTAATACTAGAACAAGATGGGAGTACTGTAATGTTAGGAAATGTCCTGCACCAGGTACTAATAGACCTAGTTGTGGTGTTACACTACTAATACTAGAACAAGATGGGAGTACTGTAATGTTAAGAAATGTCCAGCACCAGGTACTAATAGACCTAGTTGTGGTGTTACACTACTAATACTAGAACAAGATGGGAGTACTGTAATGTTAGGAAATGTCCTGCACCAGGTACCTATAGACCTAGTTGTGGTGTTACACTACTAGTACTAGTAAAAGATGGGAGTACTGTAATGTTAAGAAATGTCCAGCACCAGGTACTAATAGACCTAGTTGTGGTGTTACACTACTAATACTAGAACAAGATGGGAGTACTGTAATGTTAAGAAATGTCCAGCACCAGGTACTAATAGACCTAGTTGTGATGTTACACTACTAATACTAGAACAAGATGGGAGTACTGTAATATTAAGAAATGTCCAGCACCAGGTACCTATAGACCTAGTTGTGGTGTTACACTACTAATACTAGAACAAGATGGGAGTACTGTAATGTTAAGAAATGTCCAGCACCAGGTACTAATAGACCTAGTTGTGGTGTTACACTACTAGTACTAGTACAAGATGGGAGTACTGTAATGTTAAGAAATGTCCTGTACCAGGTACCTATAGACCTAGTTGTGGTGTTACACTACTAATACTAGTACAAGATGGGAGTACTGTAATGTTAGGAAATGTCCTGCACCAGGTACTAATAGACCTAGTGGTGGTGTTACACTACTAATACTAGAACAAGATGGGAGTACTGTAATGTTAAGAAATGTCCTGCATCAGGTACTAATAGACCTAGTGGTGGTGTTACACTACTAATACTAGTACAAGATGGGAGTACTGTAATGTTAAGAAATGTCCAGCACCAGGTACTAATAGACCTAGTTGTGGTGTTACACTACTAATACTAGAACAAGATGGGAGTACTGTAATGTTAAGAAATGTCCAGCACCAGGTACTAATAGACCTAGTTGTGGTGTTACACTACTAATACTAGAACAAGATGGGAGTACTGTAATGTTAAGAAATGTCCAGCACCAGGTACTAATAGACCTAGTTGTGGTGTTACACTACTAATACTAGAACAAGATGGGAGTACTGTAATGTTAGGAAATGTCCTGCACCAGGTACCTATAGACCTAGTTGTGGTGTTACACTACTAGTACTAGTAAAAGATGGGAGTACTGTAATGTTAAGAAATGTCCAGCACCAGGTACTAATAGACCTAGTTGTGGTGTTACACTACTAATACTAGAACAAGATGGGAGTACTGTAATGTTAAGAAATGTCCAGCACCAGGTACTAATAGACCTAGTTGTGGTGTTACACTACTAATACTAGAACAAGATGGGAGTACTGTAATGTTAGGAAATGTCCAGCACCAGGTACCTATAGACCTAGTTGTGGTGTTACACTACTAATACTAGAACAAGATGGGAGTACTGTAATGTTAGGAAATGTCCTGCACCAGGTTCCTATATAGACCTAGTTGTGGTGTTACACTACTAGTACTAGTACAAGATGGGAGTACTGTAATGTTAAGAAATGTCCTGCACCAGGTCAGACCTAGTGGTGGTGTTACACTACTAATACTAGTACAAGATGGGAGTACTGTAATGTTAAGAAATGTCCTGCACCAGGTACTAATAGACCTAGTTGTGATGTTACACTACTAATACTAGAACAAGATGGGAGTACTGTAATATTAAGAAATGTCCAGCACCAGGTACCTATAGACCTAGTTGTGGTGTTACACTACTAATACTAGAACAAGATGGGAGTACTGTAATGTTAAGAAATGTCCAGCACCAGGTACTAATAGACCTAGTTGTGGTGTTACACTACTAGTACTAGTACAAGATGGGAGTACTGTAATGTTAAGAAATGTCCTGCACCAGGTACCTATAGACCTAGTTGTGGTGTTACACTACTAATACTAGTACAAGATGGGAGTACTGTAATGTTAGGAAATGTCCTGCACCAGGTACTAATAGACCTAGTTGTGGTGTTACACTACTAATACTAGAACAAGATGGGAGTACTGTAATGTTAGGAAATGTCCTGCACCAGGTACTAATAGACCTAGTTGTGGTGTTACACTACTAATACTAGAACAAGATGGGAGTACTGTAATGTTAAGAAATCAGTCCAGCACCAGGTACTAATAGACCTAGTTGTGGTGTTACACTACTAATACTAGAACAAGATGGGAGTACTGTAATGTTAGGAAATGTCCTGCACCAGGTACCTATAGACCTAGTTGTGGTGTTACACTACTAGTACTAGTAAAAGATGGGAGTACTGTAATGTTAAGAAATGTCCAGCACCAGGTACTAATAGACCTAGTTGTGGTGTTACACTACTAATACTAGAACAAGATGGGAGTACTGTAATGTTAAGAAATGTCCAGCACCAGGTACTAATAGACCTAGTTGTGGTGTTACACTACTAATACTAGAACAAGATGGGAGTACTGTAATGTTAGGAAATGTGCAGCACCAGGTACCTATAGACCTAGTTGTGGTGTTACACTACTAATACTAGAACAAGATGGGAGTACTGTAATGTTAGGAAATGTCCTGCACCAGGTTCCTATATAGACCTAGTTGTGGTGTTACACTACTAGTACTAGTACAAGATGGGAGTACTGTAATGTTAAGAAATGTCCTGCACCAGGTCAGACCTAGTGGTGGTGTTACACTACTAATACTAGTACAAGATGGGAGTACTGTAATGTTAAGAAATGTCCTGCACCAGGTACTAATAGACCTAGTGGTGGTGTTACACTACTAATACTAGTACAAGATGGGAGTACTGTAATGTTAAGAAATGTCCTGCACCAGGTACTAATAGACCTAGTTGTGATGTTACACTACTAATACTAGAACAAGATGGGAGTACTGTAATATTAAGAAATGTCCAGCACCAGGTACCTATAGACCTAGTTGTGGTGTTACACTACTAATACTAGAACAAGATGGGAGTACTGTAATGTTAAGAAATGTCCAGCACCAGGTACTAATAGACCTAGTTGTGGTGTTACACTACTAGTACTAGTACAAGATGGGAGTACTGTAATGTTAAGAAATGTCCTGCACCAGGTACCTATAGACCTAGTTGTGGTGTTACACTACTAATACTAGTACAAGATGGGAGTACTGTAATGTTAGGAAATGTCCTGCACCAGGTACTAATAGACCTAGTGGTGGTGTTACACTACTAATACTAGAACAAGATGGGAGTACTGTAATGTTAAGAAATGTCCTGCATCAGGTACTAATAGACCTAGTGGTGGTGTTACACTACTAATACTAGTACAAGATGGGAGTACTGTAATGTTAAGAAATGTCCAGCACCAGGTACTAATAGACCTAGTTGTGGTGTTACACTACTAATACTAGAACAAGATGGGAGTACTGTAATGTTAAGAAATGTCCAGCACCAGGTACTAATAGACCTAGTTGTGGTGTTACACTACTAATACTAGAACAAGATGGGAGTACTGTAATGTTAGGAAATGTCCTGCACCAGGTACTAATAGACCTAGTTGTGGTGTTACACTACTAATACTAGAACAAGATGGGAGTACTGTAATGTTAGGAAATGTCCTGCACCAAGTACTAATAGACCTAGTTGTGGTGTTACACTACTAATACTAGAACAAGATGGGAGTACTGTAATGTTAGGAAATGTCCTGCACCAAGTACTAATAGACCTAGTTGTGGTGTTACACTACTAATACTAGAACAAGATGGGAGTACTGTAATGTTAGGAAATGTCCTGCACCAGGTACTAATAGACCTAGTTGTGGTGTTACACTACTAATACTAGAACAAGATGGAAGTACTGTAATGTTAGGAAATGTCCTGCACCAGGTACTAATAGACCTAGTTGTGGTGTTACACTACTAATACTAGAACAAGATGGGAGTACTGTAATGTTAGGAAATGTCCTGCACCAGATACTAATAGACCTAGTGGTGGTGTTACACTACTAGTACTAGTAAAAGATGGTAGTACTGTAATGTTAGGAAATGTCTATAGTCGTGTATATATATATCCACTGTTCTACTAAACAAAGTTCTTATTATATGTTTTTGTTCAGGACCCACTCTATCTCCTAAAGTACACGCTTTTTCCACTGGTCCTCACAAAATCTCTTTAGAATGGCAACCAGTTCCACTGCCATTTGTCCACGGCACTCCTCGTGGATTTCGAATTCGAATCAACAAATTTGGCGACGAAAACCCAACGATAAATACAACGAGTCCAGACACCAAGTATTTTGAAGTAGAAAACCTGCAACCTTTGACTAAGTATACTTTGTCAGTGTTGGAATTTAATGAGCATGGAGATGGTCCTTGGAGTCGTCGTGTGTATGTACAGACAATGCCGCAAAGTAAGTAATAATTTGAAAGTTACCTATTGGAACAGGATATATAAAAGGAAAGACATATCGAATAGACTCGTTGCTTATTGAACAATATTTTAGACCACAAGAACAAGCAATATATTCAGATAACTAACTGATATTTCGACCTTTAATATATCTCAAGGTCATACTTTTTATCTTTAATATTACAGATTTCGTTGCCGTGAGCTTCACGTTAATTATTAAAGACAAGAAATTTAGTTCTCATTTGCTTAAGAGAAATACGACACAATACAAAGCTTTGGGATCCGACATCAAATTTAAGGTAAGATTGTTGCAGAGCTTCAGGTTGTCATTTCTTGGTCTTGAAGCCATAAACAAGTGATCAAAATAATATTCTCATTTGCAATGTTCTGCAAACCATGAAGTCACCATTTTTATTTCAATCAGCTCTATAAACATTTTGAAAGCACACATGATGCAGGATACAGGATTTACCAAATCAAAATTATCCGATTCTTGTAAGTATATACCTGATATATTGAAAGAAAATATATAATTATCCTGCATATACCAATATGAGTATTAATATATTTACTATACCAGACAACTACCGCGATGGGCGACCACATTACGTGCATCGCCACATCAAAAGACTTATATAGTTGTCTTTACCACATTCATGCATTACCACCAACACAATCATCTCCACCAACCCTCGTGCATTACCACCAACACAATCATCTCCACCAACCCTCGTGCATTACCACCAACACAATCATCTCCACCAACCCTCGTGCATTACCACCAACACAATCATCTCCACCAACCCTCGTGCATTACCACCAACACAATCATCTCCACCAACCCTCGTGCATTACCACCAACACAATCATCTCCACCAACCCTCGTGCATTACCACCAACACAATCATCTCCACCAACCCTCGTGCATTACCACCAACACAATCATCTCCACCAACCCTCGTGCATTACCACCAACACAATCATCTCCACCAACCCTCGTGCATTACCACCAACACAATCATCTCCACCAACTCTCCTGCATTACCACCAACACAATCATCTCCACCAACCCTCGTGCATTACCACCAACACAATCATCTCCACCAACCCTCGTGCATTACCACACAACACAATCATCTCCACCAACCCTCCTGCATTACCACCAACACAATCATCTCCACCAACCCTCGTGCATTACCACCAACACAATCATCTCCACCAACCCTCGTGCATTACCACCAACACAATCATCTCCACCAACCCTCGTGCATTACCACCAACACAATCATCTCCACCAACCCTCCTGCATTACCACCAACACAATCATCTCCACCAACCCTCGTGCATTACCACCAACACAATCATCTCCACCAACCCTCCTGCATTACCACCAACACAATCATCTCCACCAACCCTCGTGCATTACCACCAACACAATCATCTCCACCAACCCTCGTGCATTACCACCAACACAATCATCTCCACCAACCCTCGTGCATTACCACCAACACAATCATCTCCACCAACCCTCGTGCATTACCACCAACACAATCATCTCCACCAACCCTCGTGCATTACCACCAACACAATCATCTCCACCAACCCTCGTGCATTACCACCAACACAATCATCTCCACCAACCCTCGTGCATTACCACCAACACAATCATCTCCACCAACCCTCGTGCATTACCACCAACACAATCATCTCCACCAACCCTCGTGCATTACCACCAACACAATCATCTCCACCAACCCTCGTGCATTACCACCAACACAATCATCTCCACCAACTCTCCTGCATTACCACCAACACAATCATCTCCACCAACCCTCGTGCATTACCACCAACACAATCATCTCCACCAACCCTCGTGCATTACCAACAACACAATCATCTCCACCAACCCTCCTGCATTACCACCAACACAATCATCTCCACCAACCCTCGTGCATTACCACCAACACAATCATCTCCACCAACCCTCGTGCATTACCACCAACACAATCATCTCCACCAACCCTCGTGCATTACCACCAACACAATCATCTCCACCAACCCTCCTGCATTACCACCAACACAATCATCTCCACCAACCCTCGTGCATTACCACCAACACAATCATCTCCACCAACCCTCCTGCATTACCACCAACACAATCATCTCCACCAACCCTCGTGCATTACCACCAACACAATCATCTCCACCAACCCTCGTGCATTACCACCAACACAATCATCTCCACCAACCCTCGTGCATTACCACCAACACAATCATCTCCACCAACCCTCGTGCATTACCACCAACACAATCATCTCCACCAACCCTCGTGCATTACCACCAACACAATCATCTCCACCAACCCTCCTGCATTACCACCAACACAATCATCTCCACCAACCCTCGTGCATTACCACCAACACAATCATCTCCACCAACCCTCCTGCATTACCACCAACACAATCATCTCCACCAACCCTCCTGCATTACCACCAACACAATCATCTCCACCAACCATCGTGCATTACCACCGACACAATCATCTCCACCAACCCTCGTGCATTACCACCGACACAATCATCTCCACCAACCCTCGTGTATTACCACCAACACAATCATCTCCACCAACCCTCGTGCATTACCACCAACACAATCATCTCCACCAACCCTCCTGCATTACCACCAACACAATCATCTCCACCAACCCTCGTGCATTACCACCAACACAATCATCTCCACCAACCCTCGTGCATTACCACCGACACAATCATCTCCACCAACCCTCGTGCATTACCACCAACACAATCATCTCCACCAACCCTCGTGCATTACCAACAACACAATCATCTCCACTAACCCTCGTGCATTACCACCAACACAATCATCTCCACCAACCCTCGTGCATTACCACCAACACAATCATTTCCACCAACCCTCGTGCATTACCAACAACACAATCATCTCCTCCAACCCTCGTGCATTACCACCAACACAATCATCTCCACCAACCCTCCTGCATTACCACCAACACAATCATCTCCACCAACCCTCGTGCATTACCACCAACACAATCATCTCCACCAACCCTCGTGCATTACCACCGACACAATCATCTCCACCAACCCTCGTGCATTACCACCGACACAATCATCTCCACCAACCCTCGTGCATTACCAACAACACAATCATCTCCACCAACCCTCGTGCATTACCACCAACACAATCATCTCCACCAACCCTCGTGCATTACCACCAACACAATCATCTCCACCAACCCTCGTGCATTACCACCAACACAATCATCTCCACCAACCCTCGTGCATTACCACCAACACAATCATCTCCACCAACCCTCGTGCATTACCACCAACACAATCATCTCCACCAACCCTCCTGCATTACCACCAACACAATCATCTCCACCAACCCTCGTTCATTACCACCGACACAATCATCTCCACCAACCCTCGTGCATTACCACCGACACAATCATCTCCACCAACCCTCGTGCATTACCACCGACACAATCATCTCCACCAACCCTCGTGTATTACCAACAACACAATCATCTCCACCAACCCTCGTGCATTACCACCAACACAATCATCTCCACCAACCCTCCTGCATTACCACCAACACAATCATCTCCACCAACCCTCGTGCATTACCACCAACACAATCATCTCCACCAACCCTCGTGCATTACCACCGACACAATCATCTCCACCAACCCTCGTGCATTACCACCAACACAACACAATCATCTCCACCAACCCTCGTGCATTACCAACAACACAATCATCTCCACCAACCCTCGTGCATTACCACCAACACAATCATCTCCACCAACCCTCGTGCATTACCACCAACACAATCATCTCCACCAACCCTCGTGCATTACCACCAACACAATCATCTCCACCAACCCTCGTGCATTACCACCAATACAATCATCTCCACCAACCCTCCTGCATTACCACCAACACAATCATCTCCACCAACCCTCGTGCATTACCACCAACACAATCATCTCCACCAACCCTCGTGCATTACCACCGACACAATCATCTCCACCAACCCTCGTGCATTACCACCGACACAATCATCTCCACCAACCCTCGTGCATTACCAACAACACAATCATCTCCACCAACCCTCGTGCATTACCACCAACACAATCATCTCCACCAACCCTCGTGCATTACCACCAACACAATCATCTCCACCAACCCTCGTGCATTACCACCAACACAATCATCTCCACCAACCCTCCTGCATTACCACCAACACAATCATCTCCACCAACCCTCGTGCATTACCACCAACACAATCATCTCCACCAACCCTCCTGCATTACCACCAACACAATCATCTCCACCAACCATCGTGCATTACCACCAACACAATCATCTCCACCAACCCTCGTGCATTACCACCAACACAATCATCTCCACCAACCCTCGTGCATTACCACCGACACAATCATCTCCACCAACCCTCGTGCATTACCACCAACACAATCATCTCCACCAACCCTCCTGCATTACCACCAACACAATCATCTCCACCAACCCTCGTGCATTACCACCAACACAATCATCTCCACCAACCCTCGTGCATTACCACCAACACAATCATCTCCACCAACCCCTCCTGCATTACCACCAACACAATCATCTCCACCACCCTCCTGCATTACCACCAACACAATCATCTCCACCAACCCTCGTGCATTACCACCAACACAATCATCTCCACCAACCCTCGTGCATTACCACCAACACAATCATCTCCACCAACCCTCGTGCATTACCACCAACACAATCATCTCCACCAACCCTCGTGCATTACCACCAACACAATCATCTCCACCAACCCTCGTTCATTACCACCGACACAATCATCTCCACCAACCATCGTGCATTACCACCTACACAATCATCTCCACCAACCCTCGTGCATTACCACCGACACAATCATCTCCACCAACCCTCGTGCATTACCACCAACACAATCATCTCCACCAACCCTCGTGCATTACCACCGACACAATCATTTCCACCAACCCTCGTGCATTACCACCAACACAATCATCTCCACCAACCCTCGTGCATTACCACCAACACAATCATCTCCACCAACCCTCGTGCATTACCACCAACACAATCATCTCCACCAACCCTCGTTCATTACCACCGACACAATCATCTCCACCAACCCTCGTGCATTACCACCAACACAATCATCTCCACCAACCCTCGTGCATTACCACCAACACAATCATCTCCACCAACCCTCGTGCATTACCACCAACACAATCATCTCCACCAACCCTCCTGCATTACCACCAACACAATCATCTCCACCAACCCTCGTGCATTACCACCAACACAATCATCTCCACCAACCCTCCTGCATTACCACCAACACAATCATCTCCACCAACCCTCACGCATTACCACCAACACAATCATCTCCACCAACCCTCGTGCATTACCACCAACACAATCATCTCCACCAACCCTCGTGCATTACCACCAACACAATCATCTCCACCAATCCTCCTGCATTACCACCAACACAATCATCTCCACCAACCCTCCTGCATTACCACCAACACAATCATCTCCACCAACCCTCGTGCATTACCACCAACACAATCATCTCCACCAACCCTCGTGCATTACCACCAACACAATCATCTCCACCAACCCTCGTGCATTACCACCAACACAATCATCTCCACCAACCCTCGTTCATTACCACCACCACACAATCATCTCCACCCAACCATCGTGCATTACCACCTACACAATCATCTCCACCAACCCTCGTGCATTACCACCGACACAATCATCTCCACCAACCCTCGTGCATTACCACCAACACAATCATCTCCACCAACCCTCGTGCATTACCACCGACACAATCATCTCCACCAACCCTCGTGCATTACCACCAACACAATCATCTCCACCAACCCTCGTGCATTACCACCAACACAATCATCTCCACCAACCCTCGTGCATTACCACCAACACAATCATCTCCACCAACCCTCGTTCATTACCACCGACACAATCATCTCCACCAACCCTCGTGCATTACCACCAATCACACAATCATCTCCACCAACCCTCGTGCATTACCACCAACACAATCATCTCCACCAACCCTCGTGCATTACCACCAACACAATCATCTCCACCAACCCTCCTGCATTACCACCAACACAATCATCTCCACCAACCCTCGTGCATTACCACCAACACAATCATCTCCACCAACCCTCCTGCATTACCACCAACACAATCATCTCCACCAACCCTCGTACATTACCACCAACACAATCATCTCCACCAACCCTCGTGCATTACCACCAACACAATCATCTCCACCAACCCTCGTGCATTACCACCAACACAATCATCTCCACCAACCCTCCTGCATTACCACCAACACAATCATCTCCACCAACCCTCCTGCATTACCACCAACACAATCATCTCCACCAACCCTCGTGCATTACCACCAACACAATCATCTCCACCAACCCTCCTGCATTACCACCAACACAATCATCTCCACCAACCCTCGTGCATTACCACCAACACAATCATCTCCACCAACCCTCGTGCATTACCACCAACACAATCATCTCCACCAACCCTCGTGCATTACCACCGACACAATCATCTCCACCAACCCTCGTGCATTACCACCAACACAATCATCTCCACCAACCCTCCTGCATTACCACCAACACAATCATCTCCACCAACCCTCGTGCATTACCACCAACACAATCATCTCCACCAACCCTCGTGCATTACCACCAACACAATCATCTCCACCAACCCTCCTGCATTACCACCAACACAATCATCTCCACCAACCCTCCTGCATTACCACCAACACAATCATCTCCACCAACCCTCGTGCATTACCACCAACACAATCATCTCCACCAACCCTCGTGCATTACCACCAACACAATCATCTCCACCAACCCTCGTGCATTACCACCAACACAATCATCTCCACCACCAACCCTCGTGCATTACCACCACCACACAATCATCTCCACCAACCCTCGTTCATTACCACCGACACAATCATCTCCACCAACCCTCGTGCATTACCACCAACACAATCATCTCCACCAACCCTCGTGCATTACCACCGACACAATCATCTCCACCAACCCTCGTGCATTACCACCAACACAATCATCTCCACCAACCCTCGTGCATTACCACCGACACACAATCATCATTCCACCAACCCTCGTGCATTACCACCAACACAATCATCTCCACCAACCCTCGTGCATTACCACCAACACAATCATCTCCACCAACCCTCGTGCATTACCACCAACACAATCATCTCCACCAACCCTCGTTCATTACCACCGACACAATCATCTCCACCAACCCTCGTGCATTACCACACAACACAATCATCTCCACCAACCCTCGTGCATTACCACCAACACAATCATCTCCACCAACCCTCGTGCATTACCACCAACACAATCATCTCCACCAACCCTCGTGCATTACCACCAACACAATCATCTCCACCAACCCTCGTGCATTACCACCAACACAATCATCTCCACCAACCCTCCTGCATTACCACCAACACAATCATCTCCACCAACCCTCGTACATTACCACCAACACAATCATCTCCACCAACCCTCGTGCATTACCACCAACACAATCATCTCCACCAACCCTCGTGCATTACCACCAACACAATCATCTCCACCAACCCTCGTGCATTACCACCAACACAATCATCTCCACCAACCCTCCTGCATTACCACCAACACAATCATCTCCACCAACCCTCCTGCATTACCACCAACACAATCATCTCCACCAACCCTCTGCATTACCACCAACACAATCATCTCCACCAACCCTCCTGCATTACCACCAACACAATCATCTCCACCAACCCTCGTGCATTACCACCAACACAATCATCTCCACCAACCCTCGTGCATTACCACCATTACACAATCATCTCCACCAACCCTCGTGCATTACCACCGACACAATCATCTCCACCAACCCTCGTGCATTACCACCAACACAATCATCTCCACCAACCCTCGTGCATTACCACCAACACAATCATCTCCACCAACCCTCGTGCATTACCACCAACACAATCATCTCCACCAACCCTCGTGCATTACCACCAACACAATCATCTCCACCAACCCTCGTGCATTACCACCAACACAATCATCTCACCACCAACCCTCGTGCATTACCACCAACACAATCATCTCCACCAACCCTCCTGCATTACCACCAACACAATCATCTCCACCAACCATTACCATCGCGCATTACCACCAACACAATCATCTCCACCAACCCTCGTGCATTACCACCAACACAATCATCTCCACCAACCCTCGTGCATTACCACCAACACAATCATCTCCACCAACCCTCGTGCATTACCACCAACACAATCATCTCCACCAACCCTCGTGCATTACCACCAACACAATCATCTCCACCAACCCTCGTGCATTACCACCAACACAATCATCTCCACCAACCCTCGTGCATTACCACCAACACAATCATCTCCACCAACCCTCGTGCATTACCACCAACACAATCATCTCCACCAACCCTCGTGCATTACCACCAACACAATCATCTCCACCAACCCTCGTGCATTACCACCAACACAATCATCTCCACCAACCCTCGTGCATTACCACCAACACAATCATCTCCACCAACCCTCTGCATTACCACCAACACAATCATCTACCCTCGTGCATTACCACCAACACAATCATCTCCACCAACCCTCGTGCATTACCACCAACACAATCATCTCCACCAACCCTCGTGCATTACCACCAACACAATCATCTCCACCAACCCTCGTGCATTACCACCAACACAATCATCTCCACCAACCCTCGTGCATTACCACCAACACAATCATCTCCACCAACCCTCGTGCATTACCACCAACACAATCATCTCCACCAACCCTCGTGCATTACCACCAACACAATCATCTCCACCAACCCTCGTGCATTACCACCAACACAATCATCTCCACCAACCCTCGTGCATTACCACCAACACAATCATCTCCACCAACCCTCGTGCATTACCACCGACACAATCATCTCCACCAACCCTCGTGCATTACCACCAACACAATCATCTCCACCAACCCTCGTGCATTACCACCAACACAATCATCTCCACCAACCCTCGTGCATTACCACCAACACAATCATCTCCACCAACCCTCGTGCATTACCACCAACACAATCATCTCCACCAACCCTCGTGCATTACCACCAACACAATCATCTCCACCAACCCTCGTGCATTACCACCAACACAATCATCTCCACCAACCCTCGTGCATTACCACCACTGACACAATCATCTCCACCAACCCTCGTGCATTACCACCGACACAATCATCTCCACCAACCCTCGTGCATTTACCACCAACACAATCATCTCCACCAACCCTCGTGCATTACCACCAACACAATCATCTCCACCAACCCTCGTGCATTACCGCCAACACAATCATCTCCACCAACCCTCGTGCATTTACCACCAACACAATCATCTCCACCAACCCTCGTGCATTACCACCGACACAATCATCTCCACCAACCCTCGTGCATTACCACCGACACAATCATCTCCACCAACCCTCGTGCATTACCACCAACACAATCATCTCCACCAACCCTCGTGCATTACCACCAACACAATCATCTCCACCAACCCTCGTGCATTACCGCCGACACAATCATCATCTCACACCAACAATCGTGCATTACCACCAACACAATCATCTCCACCAACCCTCGTGCATTACCACCGACACAATCATCTCCACCAACCCTCGTGCATTACCACCGACACAATCATCTCCACCAACCCTCGTACATTACCACGAACACACAATCATCTCCACCAACCCTCGTGCATTACCACCGACACAATCATCTCCACCAACCCTCGTGCATTACCACCAACACAATCATCTCCACCAACCCTCGTGCATTAACACCAACACAATCATCTCCACCAACCCTCGTGCATTACCACCAACACAATCATCTCCACCAACCCTCGTACATTACCACCAACACAATCATCTCCAGCAACCCTCGTATATTACCACCAACACAATCATCTCCACCAACCCTCGTACATTACCACCAACACAATCATCTTCGCCAACGCCAATCATCTTCGTCATCTTTGCCTTACCGTTTGTGTCTGCGTGTTTTTTTTCCACAAATATTTCATGACTAGCCTTTCATGAAATGATTTGTAATACCTTACGCGGTTCGAACACTCTGCGGTTCGTCTATTATTTATGTTATAGTATGTGCCTTCTATTTCTACAGCAACGGGAGTGTTGGAGTGGAATTTGACATCACTGCTGAACTGCTAAGTGCGACGTCGGTGTCAGTGACGCACGACATCACTGTCAGAATCTTGAAAGATTCCCAAACTAACGTGTCTAAAGCATTACTGTTCACCTCACTTCTTGTGAAAGGTACATGCGAGCTTTAACTGCATGTGTCAGCGATTTCTATTGATTTGTGTATTTGTTAATTAAATGTAGGCATATTAATATATTTGAATGCTTGTTTGTTCCAAGCTCCCCCTCCACCACCAGCACACCTACGTCATAGTGACGTCGGTGATACGTCAGTGACTGTTGATTGGTCAGCTCCTGCTCACCAGGAACCGTTCAGAATCACCAACTACACCGTCCAGTACAAGAAGGCTGATACTGAGATGTCATATTATGATGCTGTTGTTGTCGGCTCAGACCAGAGGACAGTTGATGTGGATAATTTAGACTCGAATACTAAATATCTGTTGCGTGTTGTGTCTATGAATGCCTATGGATCACAACCGAGTGAAATGATGGCTGTCAAGACTAAAGGTTAGTGATTCATCGATTTACTTTTGGAAGAGACGATTGAAGTTATCAATGGAAATGGCTGAATGAATGAATAACAAAAGAACAACCGAATGAAATAAGGTATGCGATGGAAAGGAGGAACGAATGAATGGGTCGAGTTCCTTAGAGAAAGAAAGTAATGACCTGAGGTGATAGGCGTTTTCTTCAAATCAACGTATCTAATTAACCCATTTCTCCTTTAATTTTAAAATTCAGCTAGTTCCCAAGCCAGTACTTCAATAGTCGCCATCGTTACACCTATTGTTGTTATGGCTGTTGTGTTCATTGGAGTAGGGATTCTCTTTTGGAGATGGTGTTACAAGAAACGACAGAAAGCAAGAAATCTGAAAGCAAGAATTGAGAGAGTAAGAATGATGATGATGATAATAATAATAATGATGATAATAATAATAATAATAATAATAATAATAATAATAATAATAATAATAATAATAATAATAATAATAATAATAATAATAATAATAACAATAATACCGTCTTTATTTAACGAGGGTAGCCCCTCAAAACTAACATATATAGAGTAATAATGATTGCCAATGTAACTCAAACACACTTCTCCCCTAAATGGACTTATTTGCTTATATTTTAGTTAAGTAAGAATCCGTATGAGTCGGATGTGAACTGGTTTGAGCTGTTCAAAATCGATGTTGCCAAGCAATGGTGGGAGATACCACGTGACGACTTGAAGCTCGAGTACGAACTTGGATCAGGAGCGTTTGGTGTGGTAATGAAAGGATTTTTGAAGAAAGGAGAAGAAGGGGAAGAAAAGCGTGGAATGTATTGTGCTGTCAAGATGTTGAAAGGTAGTGATAATAATGACATTGGATCGATGAATCTCTTCGAAAATGGTGTTTAAAAAGGATGGAACGGGGTATGGTAGTTAGGAAGTGTGGACCACATAGTTGAGGCACACAAGAGGGAAAGAAATGACTATAAAGAAAGTGAAATATTAAAAAGGAATCAAGAAAGGAAAGACGAAAAAAGAATGAATAGACGACGAAAGGATGGGAAAAATTCAAAGTTCTTTTCTGCTTCAGATAATCCAACAAAACAGGAACTGCGTAACCTGTGTAAAGAAATCAACATCCTGTCATCAATCGGTGACCATCCTAACATTGTTAGTCTTATTGGGGCGTGTACAATTAACGGTAAGACAACTACAATTACAAATCCCTGCATGTACTACAGTCATTAATCGATGACCATCCTAACATTGTTAGTCTTATTGGGGCGTGTACAATTAACGGTAAGATAACTACAATTACAAATCCCTGCATGTACTACAGTCATTAATCGGTGATCATCCTCACCAAGGGATGTCATATCTGGAGAAACACAGGGTAAATTTGATAATAGTTTAGATAGTTTTAGATTGCTCAACGCGGATGTCATATTTGGAGAAACACAGGGTATTTTGATAATAGTTGCGAATAGTTTTAGATTTCAAGGGATGTCATATCTAAAGAAACACAGGGTAAATGTTTTAATAGTGTTTTACGATCAAGTTTTAGATTGCTTCAAGGGATGTCAGAATCTGGACAACCTTTACAGCGTAAATTTGATAATAGTTTAGATAGTTTTAGATTACTCAAGGGATGTCACTTCTGGAGAAGGACAGGGTAAATTAAATAATAGTTTAGATAGTTTTAGAGGTCTCAGATCAAGGGATGTCATATCTGGCTAAAAACACAGGGTAAATTTGATAATAGTTTGATAGTTTTAGACTAACTCAAGGGATGTCATATCTGTATAAGGTACACAGGGTAAATTTGATAATATTTTAGATAGTTTTAGATTGCTCAAGGGATGTCAATATATTCCCGGAGAAACACAGGGTAAATTTGATAATAGTTTAGATAGTTTTAGATTGTCACAAGGGATGTCCTATCGGAGAAATACAAAAATTTCATACAATATGACAGTTTTTTGCAATAGTTTTCAGTTCATATGAATCGAAGGAATACATTATGATGTATACAACTGGTTCTTTTTGATAATAGTTTAGATAGTTTTAGATTGAATATAAGGATGTGAATATCTGGAGAAAACAGGGTGTTGTTGTGATAATATTTTAGATACCTTTTAGATTACTCAAGGGAGTCATATCTGGAGAAGTACAGGGTAAACTTGAATCTGTTGTATTTTAGATTGCTCAAGGGATGTCTTTCCATCTAAACCAAAACTTATAAATCTGGCCTGAATTGATAATAGTTTAGATACTTTAGATTGCCTCAAGGGATGTCATATCTGGAGAAAAAAAAAGGTAAATTTTGAAAATATAGTTTAGATAGTTTTAGATTAAGTCAAGGGATGTCATATCTTCTAGAGTGCAAGGATTACATTTGATATAGTTTCGATAGTTTTTTTAGATTGCTCAGGGATGTCATATTTGAAACACAGGGTAAATTTGATAATAGTTTAGATAGTTTTTGGTTCAAGGGATTTCAATATCTGGAGCCAAGATTCGCAGGGTAAATGTGATAATAGTTTGATAGTTTTAGATTAATGCACGCTTGGATGTCATATCTCTGTTAAAAACACGCGGGATATGTTGGGAGAACAAAGAAAATTTTACGCTCCATGAAATTATAAACGGCTTTGTCAATCAACACTCTCAATTAAATATTATTACAACACTTGAGAGCTCAAAGGATGTCATATCTGAGAAACTGGGGTAAATTTGATAATAGTTTAGATAGTTTTAGATTGCTCAACGGGATGTCATATCACGAGAAACACAGGGTAAATTTGATAATATTTTTAGATAGTTTTAGAAACTCGAAGGGATTTCATATCTGGAGAAATACAGGGTAAATTTGATAATAGTTTACGCCCATGAAATTATAAAGCTTTGTCAATTGTCACTCTCTTATTACATATTATTGACGTCACTTGAGAGCTAGTAATCTCGCCAACTGATTGGCTGGTTTTGAGTTGTCTGTACTCTTACAGACACACACTGCTGACGATAGCATTTCACGACTTGTCACACAATCTTTTCTTATTATTTTTCGGTAAAACTCGAAGCCTTTCCCGCTTTGACATATTAAATTATTAAAAAAAAACCACACAATTGCAGGTGGTTTTGAGTTGTCTGTACTCTTATTGACACACACTTGACGTCATATGCAATTTGTAAAATATGTCTCACGTTTATTTACCAGTATGTCCACCGTGACTTAGCAGCTCGTAACATCTTACTTGGTAAAAAGATGGTTGCCATGGTTTCTGACTTTGGTTTATCACGTGATGTATACGAGGTTGGAATGTACGAGAATACTGCTGGGGTAGGTGATACAATGAACAACAATAATATAGATACAATATCAGTGTTCACTGCTAAAATGATATCTTAACACAAACGTCATTAACTAAAATGACGTCATTATATATTTACCACTGCTGTATAATTTGACCAGATAGCGCGATAAAATTCATATTCTTGGTTTACAATCAATCCCTTGAGAATCATGAGATAAAGACACGGCGGCCATGTTGGTTGAACAAACAATACACACTAATGAGCAATCTTTTGATGAAGTTCAACCAATTCAAGATGGCCGCCGTGACGTGTATTGCAAACCAGCAATAGATAGATTGACAAATATATATGCGAATTTGTACATTAATGTTGCAGAGTATTCTTCCTGTTCGATGGATGGCTGTAGAATCCCTACAAGACTTCACTTTCAACACAGAAACTGATGTGTAAGTTGTACTTAGACTAAACTATATCGTTAGACAGTTGCCTCTCACTTATCTTATTGACTTATCTGTAAGAAGTAGCAAATGTAACGTAGATACCCTACAATGTCCTGCAATGCAATATAAACGAGACACCTATGATCCCTTCCCCTCCCACAATGTTAATCAGTGATGGTTTGTAATAATCTGATGCTATGCAATGAATTTTGAACCCAAACATCAACATTGGAAAGGGGGAAGGGGACGAGACTTGGAAATTCATGCATGGTGGCACATTTTTTAAATATGCATGGGATTGTAGGTTAGTGTATATGGGCATATACTGGCCCGGGTTGCACGAAAGGTGAATAGCGCTATCCACCGGATAAGTCCTATCCAACGGATATAATTTATTGGATAACTGCATCAGTTTTATCCGTTGGATAGGACTTATCCGGTGGATAGCGCTATTCACCTTTCGTGCAACCGGGCCCTGGTGTGTAAATTGGTTACTACTAGTGAGAGACAACTGTTTCACGTATTTTATTGAATTGTCTATAAGGTAGTAGCACATAGTCGTTTTCCTATGAGTGGGAAGTAGTTCCGGTACAGTTCGTGCCATGTGGTACCGTGCCGTGACGGTTCCGTGTATAGAGTCGTTTTCGTATGAGTGGGAAACTTACAGTACGGAGTTACAGTCACTGTACGGAATCGAAGACATCTATTCAACCAATCACAGCGCGCGAAATCATTTCTCAACCAATCAGAATGCTTGAATTCCGTCACCGGATGGCACGTTACCGTCACTGCACGGCACGAACCGTAACGTAACTACTTCCCACTCGTACGGCGAAAACGACTCTAAGCATTCTGATTGGTTGATCAATGATTTGCGCGCTGTGATTGGTTGAATAGATGTCTTCGATTCCGTACTGTAGGTTTCCCACTCGTACGAAAACGACTCTATGAAACGTTGATAGCCTAAGCTATAGGTGACTGTATATGGGCATTAATAAGACTAATCAATTTATTGGTTGCAAGAAAGGGACCTATTCTGTTCCCTTATTAAAACAAACACTCAATTTCTCTCCATGTCTGTAGATGGTCTTACGGTGTTGTCTTGTGGGAGATCGAAAGTGAAGGTATGAGTAATACTTCCTCTTCGTCGCAAATAAATAGAATCATCATAAAATGAAGGACCAGAAGACAGACAGACATAACTCAATGACGCCCCCAAATTTCTATATTAATCATTGATCCATCTAAAGGACCAAGACCCACGTGAATCATTATGCGATTAACACGTGACACATCACGTGACCGGTGAACCGATACGACTGGCAACTAACGACTACCATGTGACCCTAGTTTGTTGGACCTGACTTGCTTATGGCCACAACACGAATATCAAGTAGTTATCTATGACGTCATTGATCGTTTACGAGTAAGATTTAAAGCAGATTTTGTCTTTATATTGCTTGATAACAATAGACGTCATTTCCGGTTTCTTGAGGAATTTTCATGAGCTGAATTGCACTTTTTCAATTCTTTGTGGGCAAGTGATGTCATCGAAATGCCAGAATCTAAAATATTACATCTAGATGGTTAATTTTTAAATCAGTATATTTTAATTTGGAGGCAAGCAAATCGAGTTTTCTTGGAAAATTTTCAAGTCATCAAGTCATGAAAATTCATGTGCTTAAGCAAAATCAATTTTTTTAGTAATCCAAATTCCTTAAAAATATTATTTGAATTTACTTGAAGTGAAAATGTTTTCCACTTTTGGAAAAGAGCAGGTTTCTATATATACTGTAAGTGACTCCGCCGCCATGTTGGTGTAGCGAAGTTGTACACCAAGATGGCCGCCGCATACAAATTAACAAAAATTTCCAAAGTTTTTCCCCTCAGTCGAAGTAAAAAAATGAAATTCAAGGACTTTTAACAGCTGATTTTTATCAAGCAATTCTTGTTACTCAGGTGTTGTTCCCTATGGAGGGTTGTCAGGACTGGAAATCTTTGAACGGCTAAAACAAGGCTTCAGATTGGAGAAACCACGTGACACTTCACGTGACATGTAAGCAATACTAACATAACCAATCAGGTAAAACTACAATGGATTTATTGACTGCATTGAATGATTGCAGGTATTCGATAATGTGGAAGTGCTGGAACCCAGACCCCAAGCAAAGACCAACATTCTCTGACCTGGTCTACCAAGTTGGCGGGCTTTTATCTCTTGCTGGGAGTAAGGTTGTTGATTGGTGCATATTTGATTTTCACTGTATATGTTGGTTGAAACTGTTAGGCAGCTTACAGTAAGGTTGTTGATTGGTGCATATTTGATATTCACTGTATGTTGGTTAAAACTGTTAGGGAGCTTACAGTAAGGTTGTTGATTGGTGCATAGAGTCGGTTTCGTATGAGTGGGAAACCTACGGTACGGAGTTACGGTTACGGTACGGAATCGAACACATTGTATTCAACCAATCAAATCGCTCGAAATCATTTCTCAACCAATCAGAATGCTTGGATACCGTACGATGATGGCGCGATACGGTCACCGCACGGCACGAACCGTACCGTAACTACTTCCCACTCATACGAAAACGACTCTATTTGACATTCACTGAATGTTGGTTGAAACTGTTAGGGAGCTTACAGTAAGGTTGTTGATTGGTGCATATTTGATATTCACTGTATATGTTGGTTGAAACTGTTAGGGAGCTTACAGTAAGGTTGTTGATTGGTGCATATTTGATATTCACTGTATGTTGGTTAAAACTATTAGGGAGCTTACAGTAAGGTTGTTGATTGGTGCATATTTGATTTTCACTGTATATGTTGGTTGAAACTGTTAGGCAGCTTACAGTAAGGTTGTTGATTGGTGCATATTTGATATTCACTGTATGTTGGTTAAAACTATTAGGGAGCTTACAGTAAGGTTGTTGATTGGTGCATATTTGATATTCACTGTATGTTGGTTAAAACTGTTAGGGAGCTTACAGTAAGGTTGTTGATTGGTGCATATTTGATATTCACTGTATATGTTGGTTAAAACTGTTAGGGAGCTTACAGTAAGGATGTTGATTGGTGCATATTTGATATTCACTGTATATGTTGGTTAAAACTGTTAGGGAGCTTACAGTAAGGTTGTTGATTGGTGCATATTTGATATTCACTGTATGTTGGTTAAAACTGTTAGGGAGATGTTGAACTGAAACCCAATCAATATGACGAGGTTGAAATTGGTGTCCTACACGACCAAGTAGCAAGGCCATCAAACCACATAAATGGAGCATTCATTGAGAATGATGGCATAGCTATGGAAGAAATGCTCTGATCTGAATACTGGCAGTACCAATGCAAATATCTTGTATGCCAAGCAATGTATTATTTGATTCATTCGCGGTACATTGCTTTAAAAATAATACATTTCTGCTTTGTCAAGCTTTCGGTCATTTAGGCCATCATCGGGAAGGGTGTAAGCGACGCTTTTGTCAACACGGACGGCGCTCGCACTGACCAATAATTTTCAAAACGACCGTTGACGTCTGTGACGGCAATCTACGACGGTATTTCACCTGTTTTAAAGTCATTTCCGTCTCAATAAACACGAACACAGCAAGGGGGAGACCAAGAACTTGGTTCGATGTTACATGATGCTACTTGTAGCTCTTGCAGCTCACCGTTTGACGAAAAATTACTAAGGGGAAATTAACAAATATTGATGCTCTTTATGTCAGCGTTGTTTTCCTTTATCTAATATATAGATCTATAAGCGCTTTACAATTATAACGATTTGGACATGAATCACGCTATTGAGCTTCGCCATAACCACAAATTAAGACGAAGACGCCGCTGTTGTAGTCCTTCCGTCACCCTTTAATGCTCAGGTACGCCTTGGCCGGTGTGAATTTCGAGTAAATTAAATTTACATGTTTTACTCAATTTCCGTCGAATTTCCATCGAATTTCTACCGAATCTAACAGAAATTTCCACCGAATGTACACCGGATTTCTACGAATCTAAACCGAATTTACACCAATTCAAATTTCCACCAACTCTACACCAAATTTCCACCGAATCTACACCGATTTTCCACAGAATCTACACCGAAACTACACCGGATTTCCACCAAATCTACACCGAATTTCCACCGAATCTACACCGAGTTTCCACCAAATCTACACCGATTTTCCACTGAATCTACACCGAAACTACACCGGATTTCCACCAAATCTACACCAAATTTCCACCAAATCTACACCAAATTTCCACCAAATCTACACCAAATTTCCACCAAATCTACACCAAATTTCCACCGGATGTGTACACCGGATTTCTACCGAATCTACACCGGATTTCCACGAATCTACACCGAATTTCCACCAAATCTACACCGAATTTCCACCGAATTTCTACCGATCGAATTTACAATCCGTGGGGAGAGAGCGTAGCTTGACGACACTAAAATCGGCTGAGAGGGAGACTAGAAACCTTGCAGCCCTCACTATATAACAATTTATTGTATGAGGGCCAGCTGTAGATCTTAAATTATAAGTATTATTTACAATATGAATGGCAATGTTGTATCTTATTTACAATCTCGAGCCGAAGGCGAGAGATTGTAAATAAGATACAACATTGTCACGAATATTGTAAATTACTTATGATATTGTTTAATCATTGTTTGAACCAGGTAGGCGTTTCAACCAGAATTGTAGTCAATATCTGATTGAGATGAAAAGAATATAATAATTAAATAACTGTTCTTTTAGCATTCAATTCTCATTCCGATTGCTTGACCGCACTAAACAATGAAGGCAGTTTCGTATTATAGCTTAGTTAAGATATCGATTGTTTAATAAATGTTTTATTCCTTTCCATACTTGGTAGTTTTTGAAGAGAGTTGATTGTTCATTAAGACATAACCGAAGAACAAATACGGCAAATATGTAATATGCCTGCTTTTTCATTTAGAATACATTTACACTTTTGTTTGGTTTTCAAAGGGCGCTTTAATTGTGAATGCGAACGGAGTTTTGATTATTTTCAATCAAATCAAGAACAGTTCTCACAGGAAGATCATAGAGCTAAGACGGGCATCAGTTTGAGACGATGGCTGACAAATGTCGTAAACTGCCAAAAGTGCATCACAAGAGAGTCAGTTGTTGAGGGAATGTGCCCAAACTAGCACCGAAGTGGAGTGTAAATATTTCTGAAGTCTGGCAGATGTCTCGTAAAAACAAGGTAGCAAGGAAAGAGTCTATTGACTTTCTTTTGACACATAAATTCCGTATGAAGTTCTAGTTCGACTAACATTACTTTATCATCTTTTCTAATTCGAGGTTCTTGAAAATAATAATGTAGCAAGTAACGCAATATTTAGCGAGAACTGTGCGAAGTCCTTAATTTGAAGTAATCTCGTGTCTTTCAAAGTTTGTTATAATTTATTTGAGATTGTGAAAGAATTGCCGCACAAAGCTAGAAATCCAATGATTGTATCATTAGTAAGTAAGTTAAAACTGTGAAGGTGCTAAGCTCCAATAGAGGAAGAGAGTTACATTAAAGAAACTGCGGAACAAAATCTAACGTGTACTGATTTTTCTTAATTAGCTTTTAGGATAATGTATTTATCGTGAAGCTAGGAACGCTTGAGAATCATAATATCTCAAGATATATTCTATCTAAAGAGTTACCATAGTAACGCTACGCGAACTGAATCTTTGGACATTTCCTGTACAAACGAACTAAGTCTTAAGTCATCAGTGACCAATACAAGTTTACTCAGTCAACAAGCTGAACAAATACAGCTAACGTACTTTAGCATTTCTAAAGAATAATTACTTGACGTTATGCCTTGCGCAGTAGAGTACAAACTGCAATCAGCCAACGTATAAGCTTATATTTACCAACTTATGTATTATTCTGACGTATAGCATATTAGCATATGTTGACGTATTGTCATTATAAATAGAGTACACAAAGAGCTAGGACACATGTACACTTCACTTCAGTTGAACCATGTAACATTCAATCTAGAACACAACTGTTAACCGATGTAACTCAAGTCCAAGAGCTTCCAATAAAGACTAGTACCACAACCAACTCGCTACTGTTTCAGCTAGTTTACATATTGTTCCTCTCATATAATGCATTGATCGATACAGAATACTTATAGAGCTTATTAGTATTCTGTATCTGATACAGAATACTAATAAGGTCTATTAGTATTCTGTATCAGATACAGAATACTAATAAGCTTTATTACTATTCTGTATCATACTTATGAACAATTGCAGTAATTAATCAACCCCACCTATTCCCTGCCAACTATTCAAACCCTCCCCGTGCTTTTAGTTTCTTGGAAATTGTATGGGAGTTACAAGGTAGCCACGTGACCAGAATGCTGAGCACAGATTGGACAGCTGCCTAATGAATTATTGATGACATGGCCAGCTATTGCGGTCATTGAGCCCGCGATACGTCAGCGGTCTTCCCCAATCGAATAATCAAAATGGCGAATACAAATACAAAGGCTTGACCGGGAAGCGATCAAATCAAGGCAAATAAAAGTCTACGTTCTGAAGAAAATTAATTTGCCGTGGAAGAATAGTTTTCTACTACTCCTTATACTTTGTTCTGGCTAATACAAATTACGAAAATATAAATTCCTATGTTTACTTTACGGAAAATATTCGATAGCCTGTATATCGTACATCCGACTGCCTCTGTAAATTTGTATAAAAACATGCGAAAGTGCGAAGTTCCAAGTCTAATTGTCGAATTACGGAGGACTTTTTTCAATTTGCCGTGGCGGATATATAAATTAGACTTACTTGTAAGGCCATTCAAGAAAGCATGTCCAGATTGGAGATAATTCCATGTTTACTTGAGCGCTTTGAAAATGCTCCATTATCACAAAATGAGAACACCAAATGTCCGCTTCCGGTGGACGAAGAATAGTGAAGTTTGAAGTCGAAACTTTACCGAAAATCATCATGTTTGGCATCAAAATAAACCTTAGATATCAAGCTTTCATTTGCCGTAAAGATCCATGGGATAGCTGTTAAAGCACAGGGAAACCGTCGCAAGTAAGTTAGATTTCTCCAAGTCCGGGCCTGAGGGCGCTTGGGCTCCCTGTGCTATTGATCAAAATCGTCGAACCGAGTTAGTATTTCGCTTCTAAAATGTTTCTTCGATAGTATTGAGCTCTAAATATACCTAACACATACAGTGTGGTAGTTGTTTTCAATTCGAATGGTGTTTAATTCACTAAAGGAGCCTTATGGAACGTGTTTTAGAGCGAATTTGACTGATACTCGAGGTATATTTTCCAAATGAAAGTCGTTGCGTGACTTCCGGCTCAGGATGACCGGAATAGCTGGCCATGAATATTATAATAGTCCATGCACACTAGTTTTTAAATTCTGTTATTTCTTAAAAAAATAACTTAAATAACTCAGTTTACCCTAGTGACACTTTCCTCAAGCTTTCATGGAGGTTCAGTACTCTATAAAAAAATACCTGCCTGATACTACAGCTCTTTCTTCTGCGCATGCTCATTGTATGTACCAAGTCCAATCCACACGGCCTACAACTACAATTGATTATATCTTACCACAAATGACGTAGCTTACCCAAGAATCACTTACCTCACGTTTTCATGGCGGTTTAATAGTCTATAAGAAGGTCTACCGGATATTACAGCTCTTTCCTCTGCGCATGCTCATTGCATGTACTAAGTTCATCCACACGGCATACAGCTGCAATTTATTCTTACACTTTCCACAAGCTTTCTTGCAGTGTAGCTCCATGTATGCAGCATTCTTTCCACACTCTCCTTTCTTCGCCAAGGCATCGCATTGTGGATTGTCTTTATCGCAACCTGAAAATAAATAAAATGATACAGTTTGCGGACTATAGAGAGTTTGCATGATCACGTGCCGACAGCCATGACAGGGGGCAGGAACAATGAAATCATTTTACATGAGAAAGAATTCAATTCATTACTCTTTATTACGGGAAAGGTATTCATTTATCTTGTCCTTCAAAAGCTCATGCATAATTAATGATCAATTCGTCCAATCAGAAGGACGAAATCCATCACGTGCTTGTATTTTTATACCCGGTAATGCAAAGACTGTAAACAGTCCCCCTTTTCCCTCCAGACTCAGTCGAACGAGAGAATTGAAAAACATGAGGATGGTCCAAAATGGTCATTTTTGGTGGGCTATGGCCCATGCAAAATGGTCAAAACTCGTCCAAAATGGTCATTTTTGATGGGTTATTTATTGCTCAAGCAAAATGGTCCAAAATTGTCCAAAATAGTCATTTTTGATGGATTATAGCCCTTGCAAAATGGTCAAAAATCCTCTAAAATGGCCATTTTTGGTGGGTTATATATAACCATGAATGCAAGATAGTCAAAACTCGTAAGCCTGATGATTGAGAAACCAGTTTTCAAGATTGTTACCCACAGCTAGGACTTGTTATCAGAATGGCGGGAGTTTTTCAGTGTTAATGTGCTCAGTACTATCATTTCTATATTCTTGCAATCGTCAGTTAAATACATCGCGTATTCTTAATAAAACATATTTTTAAGCGGTGGGTATAAAAAAGGAAACGAGAAAAAAAGAGAAAAAAAATGCGGTATGTCCGATCGAGGAATTGAACGCGGGGCATTAGTTTCAAGCGCATTAGCGGTACGAGCCACGGGACCATAGTGATTTGCACAACAATAGACAGCCCATTCGCAGGATTCAGTAGGTTATTTTGTCCTCCAAATCAATAAGCGTGCACGATAGCCTAGTGGTGCGGGGCAGTTATTTAGTGGGACTAGGATCCGACTGTTCCCTCCCTCTTTGATCACTACGCTGATTGGTGTAATGCCCGATAGCGCGGATGAGGCAGAAATCTTCATCCTATACGTAACATACGGTGACTCAGCATAATGTCTGGGAGTATGGTCTTTTTTCATACTATTTTTAGCATTTTGATCTCGCGGCCGCGGGTTCGAATCTTCGTCGTGAAAGACACATTTTTGTTTTACTTTTCTTTTTTCACCCGAAGTTCCTCAATTGTTATTACATTCATTATTGTTGATTTTCTCTTCACTATATAAAAAAATATCTTATTTGACATTTTAGTATGAAGTACGGCTGGATATTTTTACTCGTTCCAGGCCTACTCGCGCGATATTTTAACTGGTCTATGTAGAGTTGGATAATAAATGTCAGCACAAAACATATTCAATTTTTTCACAATCGTTCTTTAGAAATGTCTTCTGGAAGTAACCCATGCAAAATGGTCAAAAATCCTCCAAAATGATCATTTCTGGTGGGTTATAGCCCATGCAAAATGGTCTAAAATCGTCCAACATGGTCATTTATTGTCGCGGAGTTGTCTCTCCATCATAGAAAACGAGTAGTCTAATTGTTTTAGCATAAACCATCCAGTTGATCAGTAAAAAATGACAGAGACAAGAAACAAGCAATAATTCGCGAGAAACTCATCCGAAACATTAGAAAACGCGACGACGAAGCCGCCATTTTGTAAGTTTACATCTACTCGAGGTATATGAGCTGATAGACCACTAGTAGCGAACCAATCAGATTGCAGGATTTTGCGATAGACCACTGGATGCCGGCTTATGCTAATGCCTCTTAGCATAAACCATCCAGTGGTCTATCACAAATCCTGCAATCTGATTAGTTCGCTACTAGTGGTCTGTCAGCTCAAGACCCCAAGTAGATGTAAACTTACAAAATGGCTATTCGTTCTCGTTTTCTATGAGGATAGTCAACTTGGTGCTACGCGCCTCATTGATTATTGCCTCATAGAAACCTCGAACTCGTAGTCTAATGGTACAATAGAAACCTACGCCTCGCCATTTTTTCGTGGCACTTGGATCTAGAGACCGTGTCCAACACACTGACTCGGATGAGAAACATTACTTCAGCTACTCCTCTACCTATCAATTTTTTTACGCGTCAAACCCCTCCCCTCCCTCCCCAAGTCCTTCCCAACTAGCTAAGAAAAGAAAGTGCATTCACGGATTTGAGTTTTGTTTCATCCTATCCTTTTCATCAAACTAAGTAACAAATTCAACAAATATTATTGTTTCTACAATGTGCTATATACTGTTAGTACTGACTATCTTATAAAGTGAGATCGACTTGATTTGAATAAAGTATGTTTTACAAACGCTAATTATCAAGCTCTTTCCAACCACATGAGACTGAAATCTTGCTCCATGTTCTTCTTCGTGCTTTCAATAAAAAAAAAATCAACAAACAAATCAATGATAATAAATTAGATAAATTAAAAGTAATAATTTAATGATAATAAACTAGATAAATTAAAAGTAATAATTTAATGATAATAAATTAGATAAATTAAAAGTAATAAATTAATGGTAATAAATTAGATACATTAAAAGTAATAATTTAGTGATAATAAATTAGATAAATTAAAAGTAATAAATTAAAAGTAATAAATTAAAAGTAATAAATTAAAAGTAATAATTTAATGATAATAAATTATATACACCTGTTTTCAAAAACGTTGTCCATTTACAAAATACAATATATTCAACAGTAAAAAGGAATTAATAAATTGAATAAATTAATTAATGTTATAAATATAAAGGAAATTATGGCGACGTTTCGGTGTCGACTAGGCACCATTTTCAAGCGAAATGAGTAGAAAGTCAATGTCATCAATTAAGAGTATAACAGTAAATTAGCATAGCACTAAGTAAATAGTTTGGCCCTTAGGGAATCAGATTGTACATTAAGAGTAGGTCGTCTTTCTCTAATTAACAGCATTTCATAGAGTAAACAATCAAATTTAGTCTTGCACTTTTTTAGGATCTTAAAATTATTATTAATGTCTCTTGGGACAATGTCATGATCCATCCTATAGTGTTTGCCGATGCTGGAAGACATGCCTTTGTGTTCTTCGATGCGCTCGTGCAGGTGTCTGTAGGTGTACCCCACATAACTCGCATCACACGAGTCACATTTGAAATTATAAACCACTCGTTGTTGGTTGATGATGAGTGGTTTCTTTTCTTGCACTTTAAGCGATTCGTTTAGCTTACGGCTCACAAAGACTGGTTGTACGGTGGTGTTTATCTTGTGGCTTAGGTCTTGTAGTTTCCTTCGAACGACATCAGCTGATCGTTGGTCTATAAATGGTATGGTAATTCTGATGTTTTCATCTGGTTCATCGGCTCCTGGCATATTTGGTTGTTGACTGAGTTTTGCGTCTACAAACCGTTTGATAGCGGTGTTGATTAAGTCATGGGGATACTTAAGACGCAAGAACATTACTTTTAGGCGGTCGCATTCCTCAATAAAGTAAGACCATGAAGATGATAGGCGATATGCCCGATCGAGCATTGTTGCATTAATAAATTAATTGTAATAAATTGAATACATTACTGGTGATGTCATTTATCATTTGGAAGTCAAACGCCATATCAAAGTAAACGTTTATCTGCGCATGCTCAGTATCTATGTAGACCGGATAGCGCATGGCTTAATTATAATCTGCTCAATACTATACTGTCGCTTCACTTTTCCCCTGCGCATGCTCATTGCATGTACTAAGTCCATCCCACACAGCATAGAGTTGCAATTGTTTTCTATCTTAGTATAAATAGCTTACCTAGTTACACTTTCCACAAGCTTTCTTGCAGTGTAGCTCCATGTAGTCAGCATTCTTTCCACATTCTCCTTTCTTCGCCCAGGCACCGCATTGTGGACTGGTGTTAGCACAGGCTATAAAGAAATGATACACTATTTAACAATTATACTACGAGTTCGAGTTTTCTATGAGTCAATACTCAACGAGGCGCGTAGACTATTTTACTCATAGAAAACGAGAACGAGTAGTCTAATTGTTTTAGTAGGAACCAAATAGCATACTACCTTCGATTTTATACCAATGTTTATTGATTTTCTGCTTTGTTTTCGTTCAAAACGCCGGCTTTTTCGCTACTCACTATCTATCACGCAATAGATAGTGATTACGTTAGCCAATCAGATTGCAGGATTCGTGATAGTATGCTAGTTGGTTTCTACTAACACTAATTATTATAACTCTGTCGTCACTACCACGTGGTGTCCTATATCCGGGCCTCACAACGTTCTAAGGATTGATCACGTGAAAGAGAATAGAGACGTAGATATTGTGAAGACAGTAAGGTCGATTTATGGGAAGCATGACTGGTCATGGTGGGTGAATATCCCGCTTCTCACTACTTTCAATTGGTGCTTAGGTCAAAAGCCGGACCGGGCGCTATATGTGAGTACAGTTTGTCAGTTCGTTCTCTCCCTTGCGTAGAGAGTCGAGCTTTTCTCCAGGTTCATCCATCCATCAAAAACGAACTAGTGATTGTTGGGTGTAGAGAATATTAGAATGTAGCAATCGTGTCAGAAAGGAAGGAAAAAAGAAGAAAGGAAAAAAGGAAAAAAGGAAAGAAAGGAAGAAAGAAAGAAAGAAAGAAAGAAAGAAAGAAGGAAGAAAGAAAGAAAGAAAGAAAAAGAAAAAGAAAGAAAGAAAAGAAAGAAAGAAGAAAGAAAGAAGAAAGAAAGAAAAAAAAAGAAAGAAAGAAAGAAAGAAAGAAAGAAGAAAAAAGAAAGAAAGAAAGAAAGAAAGGAAGAAAGAAAGAAAGAAAGAAAGGAAGAAAGAAAGGAAGAAAGAAAGAAGAAAGAAAGGAAAGAAAGAAAGGAAGAAAGAAAGGAAGAAAGAAAGAAAGGAAGAAAGAAAGAAAGAAAGAAAGAAAGGAAGGAAGAAAGAAAGGAAGAAATGAAGAAAGACAGAAAAGAAATGCTTTTACATGATCAATACTCACTGCATGCGTTGCAGCTCTTGCGACAATTATCTTCCATCCACTTCTTGTTCTTTCTGCATTCACCTTTCTTCGCCCATTTTGGACACCCTTCAATATGTTGGCTGTTGTCTTCGCAAGAGATCCCACCTACATTAAATAAATGTAAATAATAATGATGATAGAAACACTGACCGCAACCGGTAACATTATGCACGATGATGATGATGATGATAGTGATGTTGCTAATAACAATGATCACAGCCATCATGCATGATGACGATGATGATAGTATGATGATAGTGATGTTGCTAATAACAATGATCACAGCCATCATGCATGATGATGATGATGATAGTATGATGATAGTGATGTTGCTAATAACAATGATCACAGCCATCATGCATGATGATAGTGATGTTGATAATAACAATGATCACAGCCATCATGCATGATGATGATGATGATAGTATGATGATAGTGATGTTGCTAATAACAATGATCACAGCCATCATGCATGATGATGATGATGATAGCATGATGATAGTGATGTTGATAATAACAATGATCACAGCCATCATGCATGATGATGATGATGATAGTATGATGATAGTGATGTTGCTAATAACAATGATCACAGCCATCATGCATGATGATGATGATGATAGTATGATGATAGTGATGTTGATAATAACAATGACCTCAGCCATCATGCATGATGATGATGATGATAGTATGATGATAGTGATGTTGCTAATAACAATGATCACAGCCATCATGCATGATGATGATGATGATAGTAAGATGATAGTGATGTTGATAATAACAATGACCTCAGCCATCATGCATGATGATGATGATGATAGTATGATGATAGTGATGTTGATAATAACAATGACCACAGCCATCATGCATGATGATGATGATGATAGTATGATGATAGTGATGTTGCTAATAACAATGATCACAGCCATCATGCATGATGATGATGATGATAGTATGATGATAGTGATGTTGATAATAACAATGATCACAGCCATCATCTATGATGATAGTGATGTTGATAATAACAATGATCACAGCCATCATGCATGATGATGATGATGATAGTAAGATGATAGCGATGTTGCTAATAACAATGATCACAGCCATCATGCATGATGATGATGATGATAGTGATGTTGATAATAACAATGACCTCAGCCATCATGCATGATGATGATGATGATAGTATGATGATAGTGATGTTGCTAATAACAATGATCACAGCCATCATGCATGATGATGATGATGATAGTATGATGATAGTGATGTTGCTAATAACAATGATCACAGCCATCATGCATGATGATGATGATGATAGCATGATGATAGTGATGTTGATAATAACAATGATCACAGCCATCATGCATGATGATGATGATGATAGTATGATGATAGTGATGTTGCTAATAACAATGATCACAGCCATCATGCATGATGATGATGATGATAGTGATGTTGATAATAACAATGACCTCAGCCATCATGCATGATGATGATGATGATAGTATGATGATAGTGATGTTGCTAATAACAATGATCACAGCCATCATGCATGATGATGATGATGATAGTATGATGATAGTGATGTTGATAATAACAATGATCACAGCCATCATCTATGATGATAGTGATGTTGATAATAACAATGATCACAGCCATCATGCATGATGATGATGATGATAGTAAGATGATAGTGATGTTGCTAATAACAATGATCACAGCCATCATGCATGATGATGATGATGATGATTGTGATGTTGATAATAACAATGATCACAGCCATCATGCATGATGATGATGATGATAGTATGATGATAGTGATGTTGATAATAACAATGATCACAGCCATCATGCATGATGATGATGACGATGATTGTGATGTTGCTAATAACAATGATCACAACCATCATGCATGATGATGATGATGATAGTATGATGATAGTGATGTTGATAATAACAATGATCACAGCCATCATGCATGATGATGATGACGATGATAGTATGATGATTGTGATGTTGATAATAACAAAGATCACAGCCATCATGCATGATGATTGATGACGATAGTGATCATGTTGATCATAACAATTATTACAGCCATCATGATTGATGATGATATCAAATGATTCCCCAACTGACCTTGACATGCCTTACAGCTTTTGGCACAGTTCTTATCCATCCACGCCTTGTTCTTGCTGCATTCTCCTGCCTTGGCCCACAGTGGACATTGAACCTTGTTCGAGTCTTCACACTTGTTGGGCTTGGGAAACGACATTGGAGTTTCTCCTTTTAAGACATGGAAAGTAAAATTAAGATTAAAATTAAAATGAAATGTTTAATGATCCCATTATGAATATCCCAGCACTGAACGATCTTCCTTAGTCAACTCTATTTTGAATCTCATAGGGACTTTATGCAGAGATGGGTGGAGAGACTAGGGAGATAGGAAAGGGAAGTATTAAATATATGACTCATGTATATCGTCTGCAGATGTAACTCACCGCCACAAATCTTGCAGCTCCTCTTACAATTGTCTGTCATCCATTTCCTGTTCTTTTGACACTCTCCTTTACTTGACCACGTGGCACAAGAGACGTACTTGTCCTGGCAAGCTTAAGGTGGCAAATAAAGTGAGCGCTTAAATTAAAACTATTGGCTTTTAATATGCTCGTAAAAGTCCATGGATCTCATATTATCTCACTTCTCATGCATTGCCAGAGAACTGACACAACACAAGAAACGTACTTTTCCTGGCAAGCTGAAGGTGGCAAATCAAAGAGGACGCATAATTACAACTGCTGTGTTTCAATACGCTTGTAAAAGTCCACGAATCTCATTATCTCAATTATCATTGCTAGTGCGCATGCGTCGAATAGTGTCTGCACACTATGACGTCACGCATAAATTATCAAGACCTCGGTATCATGCTCACCAATGCTATCAACCACCTGGGTATTTTATTTTGAAAGCTTGAAGTTGAGAGTAATTTGTTAGTGAGACCGGAAATGACGTCATATAAAGCAATGTTTCATCACAAGGATAACTAGTGGACCTCTCTTTCCGAAGGTATATAGTGGTCAGCGGATTCTACTTACAGCATTTTCCGTCATCAATGTACACGTCATCAATGGCTATGTCCGAGTAACCTCGCCCTCCAACTGTGGCAATGAACTCGAGCTGAAAGCAAGAGAACACAAACAAATCATGTGGCAAATGTTGGAAGACTGGGTACGAGTGTTATAACCATTGATTTTTTTTTCAAATGTAAATATTTTTATTATTATTATTATTTATTACAAATATTACAATTAATACAATACTTTGACAAAAGACAGTTACAAGAATACATGAAGAAAAATATAAACGAATTACAAGAGTATAACCATGGTGATAACAGTTCTTAAATTTGGACAACATATCAAACTTATGTCCTGCATCATTGAACATTTGCTCCTGTTGGGACAGAGTATCACGCGGACAACGTTTTTGAATGCGCTTGTGCAAGATGAAATTATTGAATTACAAATGTGCTTTGTTTACTATTAAAAGCACGTTTGAGGCCCGATTAATCGAGCAATTTGTTCTTTGGCCGCTAAATAAAGCATTTCTCAATTGATCTTGTTCCGCCTTTGACAATGTGTAAATTAGAAGTATAAAAGAGGATGCTATAGAGCTGCATATGTTTCTTCAACAGGGGAAAATAGATCACAAATTCGAACTTCAGACCTATTGATCTTGTGTGTAAATATTAGAAATTGCCTTCAAAAACGTCCTTTCCGAACCATAATTAATTTGTCTATGTAGCTTCTACATACAGACCGCGATACAGAGCACCAATATGATGTTCACGATTACCAAACAAAGAGTTTTAGATTTCATTTTGCCACCGCTTAATTATATCCAATATACATGTATTTTATATCAAAACGCGCGTATCATTACAGAGCATTTGAATCTGGCGGTAGGTTTTTGATTGACACAATTCCCAAATAATTCAAAGGGTTTTTGTGTGTAGCGTATCTAACGCTCTCCCATGTCTCTTCAGAGATTTCAGTTCGATCAATTTTAAAGAAACGGAAAATGCCACCTTCAAACCTCTTTATTTGTGCTTGAATTGCCAGCTTATTCATTCCTTACATATTCGTCTTTTATATTCCGTTGGTAGGTTTTTGATTTGTATTTTAACAATGCAGTAAAAAGCAAAAATGTATCAAAATCATGCTGTTTTTCGCCTAAACAAGACTCGCCTCATCTGCATATGTGAAACAATGACCTTTTGTATAGCATAAGTTTGATATGATTAACTCCAATTTACAAACTGTATAGCTTATCGAATGTGCTGGAGAAAAAACGTTGAATCCATTCAAGTGATATTTCCACTACGGATGTGAGGAGACTATTCATCGAGGGCAAACACCTCGAAAAACTTGTAACAAATTCAGCCAATCAAAACACTCGAATCCAGTCTTCCAAAATTTGCAACATGTAGTTTATTTTATTGCTATTGGTTGTATTTCCGGTTCAGATGATATCCGCCAATGTTCTGGATTTTGAAATGTTAGGGATCGGGCATTAATTACAGTGGGGACTGGTGCCCATAGAGTGTGGGGGGGGGGGGGGGGGGGAGTGGTATAATGGGGGGGGGGGGGGGGGGGAAGTCAGATATTTGTATGCATGGTATAGTAACGCCCACTTAGAACACTGCATACCTGAAATTGTCCCTGCACATCAAGGGTAGCAGTGGCCAAATGCCATGGAGGACCCTGGCCTCCTCTCTTGTAGAACAGTGTACGATGTCGTCGTCCATTTTGATTGAGCCTGACTTCCAGAGAACCCATAGTTCTGCCGTACATCGTGTAGTAGAACTTCAAACACTGTCCTCCTGGCTTCGATGTCAGTGTTGTACTAATCAGCTTAGCTTGTTTGTTTTTCTTTCCGTATCCTGAGGACTCTAGATACAGGTAGGAACCTGAATTGGAAGTACAAATGCATTAAATCAGTAGTACAGTCTACTTTTCCACCGAACACTTGCGATATTTACTCCTACAGTTCGTTTTTCAGAGCAGATTTCGTACGACTGTGAAAAATATACCGATTTTTTATAAGTGCTCTTTTAGATGGCATTGGCAATTTGCAGTGGGAAGATTTAGTAAAGCGCGCCATTTAGTACGACTACGGTCTATGTAGGCTAATTAAGCAATGTGAACGAGAAGTCAATTTCGTGTAGATTCAGTATAAACTCCGTTTAAATTCCGTGTAAATTCAGTATAAATTCCGTGTAAATTCAGTATAAATTCCGTTTATATTCCGTGTAATTTCTGTGTAAATTCCGAGTATATTCCGTGCAATTTCCGTGTAGATTCCTTTTAAGGTAATGCGATCGTGCATTCCTGCGCATCTTTCCTGCGCATGCTATTCAACGGCGATTATCTAAAAATCTAAGTCGGTGACCTATCCTGATTTTTCCTCTGTAAATCTAGGTCAACTAAAGCTAGAAAATATCAAAAAATGAAGACAGGTCTTCGAGCTATTTTTTTAGTAAATCTACGAAGTGTTCATTTTCGAACTACTTTTCATTGGTTGGGCTTCCTGTGGTAGAGCTCTTTCAATATGGCGGATCATGCATTTTAATATTCAACGACGAACATCTACAAATTTAACACGGTGACCTACCCTGATATTTTTGCCCTGAGTAGGTATTTACGAATGCTAAAACATATCAAATCAAAGGCACCATTTGGTGAACTCGTGGATTCCCGTATGTGAGTGACGAGGAACGCCTTGAAGAATACGTTAGGGCATGTTTGAGCATGGAACCAGCACATGTATATTTGTTAACTTTCGTGATCAATGTGCCATATGTTTTACATTTCGTTCTTAGAGAGAAAACGTATTTGAACTTAAGTAAAATGTATTCAAGAAATAAAGTTCAATGCTTGATTAACATCTGTGTTGTGTCTATTTTTCATCTAGACTTCGAAATAAAGTGTTAAGGCGATCGAGTTGTTCACCATGTTTACACGGGTAATAGCTTCTACAAAGGAATACCAAACGAACGAAAATATACCAATAAATCGTATAATGACGCATAATAAACTACTACTACTACTACTACATATTTAGCTTAGTACATGCAGAGAGTGAAACAATGATATGAAACACTTTATACCCGACAATTCGCTTCAGTGACTTGACGACAAAGGAAACTGCCATGTGATTCAAGTCAGTGACACTGAGAAGACCATAGGTTAATATTCCATCCTCGATCCTCCCTGAATGCTTTGTAAACTTGGCTTTCTTCCGACTCGGCACAATCGGCTATACGGTGTATACATCGCACAGAATTACCCATACAAATCGGTCATATCCTTAAAATAGGTTGCATTTGAAGAAACGATACACGATCCTTATTTAAATCTCAGAGTTTCCCCCTAAAATAGAAAATGTATCGAAAATTTGGTGGGAAAAGCTTTTATTGGAAGCTTATAGTGAATTTCGCGGGTCAATCTCTTAAACTAGAACCCAGTTCCCGCCCGGCCAAACGCTCGCTCCAATGTCATAAATTCCCCTTACTTCGCGGCTTATTTTATCCGTGGTAAAAAATAAACTGGTGCTTAAATTTCTGTAGCTATAGCAATGGAGGCTAGGCTGCAAGGTCAAAGGAAAATGGCAGCCGATGGAAGTGCTTTGAAGCTAAAAATCGTCTCGTAATTTGACATTTTCGACTGCTTCGCTTCGTTGGTATGAAACAGAACTTCAAGAAAAGTCGCTAGTGAACATTGGTATGGAAGAAAGCTTGATATTGGAAGCAATCCAGCTATGTCGGGGCACCAAAATTCGATTGTTACAATTATTGTATTTCGCAAGGCTGAGCAACTGCAGGAATCGATCGAACTGCTGGCATGATGAAATCCCATACATTTGAACACTACGGAGACCCGGCATTCACCCTGAAAAAGTCGCAAGAAGACGAAAGGATATTTACAATCGATAACTTGGCAAGTAAACTTCAGTCGCAAGTATTTTGTATTCCGTTGTTACAATTTATCGTAGATCACTGGTTCATTTGTAAATGACAGCCTAAACATTGACTTTCTTCGATTTTACTGTAAATATTACGAAGATCGAGTGGCCGAGTGCCGTAATGGGAATGGGTCTAGCATATAATTAGGATAATATCCCGGATGTGACACAAATTTCTGTGCGATGAAATCCTTCACTCGATGTGTTGTAGCATATAGTAGTTTTGTTATACTCTATCAGAGCACTGAGTATTTGTCTCTTGCAAACTGGTTTGTTTAGAGTATACATAGTTAATTGGTTCTCAGGGTATTTCCAGGGTTGAATGCCAAAAGTCCGATAAAATACTGTCGATGCCAAGTACAATGGCAATGGCCGCCGTTTTGTATAAAATGAGAGAGCCCTGGGAACGAGTTTACAATTTGGTGCATATATTAACTTTCCCCCATCTCATCCCAATAACTCGTGGATGCTACGCAATCCACGAGTTAAAAATGAGGGTAGGTCTTCAAGCTAAATTTTAAGGAAATCGCCAAAATGTCCAAAAATAGGATCGTAAAGGACGGTCAAAATGTATTGGTTTTTGAAATTTTGGCTTTGAAAACTTATTGTTCAACACAATAAAATGACAAATTTCGTTTTTTTCGATATATTATGTTAACATATGTATCATTTGAAAGTATTGCTTATATTATTACAGTATTATTATAGTAATACTTGTGTGTCTGTCTAATCTAATACGATAATTCTTTACCTTTTCCAGTAGTATGGTCGTGCATTGGACCAGTCTCCATGGTTTGTGTGTAATACTTGTGTGTCTGTCTAGTCTAATACGATAATTCTTTACCTTTTCCAGTAGTATGGTCGTGCATTGGACCAGTCTCCATGGTTTGTGTGTAATACTTGTGTGTCTGTCTAGTCTAATACGACAATTCTTTACCTTTTCCAGTAGTATGGTCTTGCATTGGACCAGTCTCCATGGTTTTTGTGAAATACTTGTATGTCTGTCTAGTCTAATACGATAATTATCAGTTACCTTTTCCAGTAGTATGGTCTTGCATTGGACCAGTCTCCATGGTTTGTGTGTAATACTTGTGTGTCTGTCTAGTCTAATACGATAATTCTTTACCTTTTCCAGTAGTATGGTCGTGCATTGGACCAGTCTCCATGGTTTGTGTGTAATACTTGTGTGTCTGTCTAGTCTAATACGATAATTCTTTACCTTTTCCAGTAGTATGGTCGTGCATTGGACCAGTCTCCATGGTTTTTGTGAAATACTTGTATGTATGTCTAGTCTAATACGATAATTCTTTACCTTTTCCAGTAGTATGGTCTTGCATTGGACCAGTCTCCATGGTTTTTGTGAAATATTTGTGTGTCTGCCACTTTAGTGGAGCACCGGGCTTGTTTCGCCACATGCCAAGAGGACGAGTTGGACCATCGAAATCTGTATCCTCGGGACCTGTAATGACCGGAAATGACGTCACTGAAGATGACCCAATGGCCGAAAACGTTTTGAACACTTGTTACAACTTTTAAAGCCTTTTATTTATTACAAATTTACAGCATTATGTACATTGTTATTAATAATAATAATAATTTAATATTTGCTTTCATTTGATTATTAAAAATATCTAGATTTTGATTGGCTAAGCGCAGTGAAAATTGAATCGTGGAATTAATCATTAAATATTCATGAAAAAGCATCGATTCTGATTGGCTAAGCGCAGTGAAAATTGAATCGTGGATTTAATTATTAAATATTCATGAAAAAGTATCGATTCTGATTGGCTAAGCGCAGTGAAAATTGAATCGTGGAAATAATTATTAAATATTCATGAAAAAGTATCGATTCTGATTGGCTAAGCGCAGTGAAAATTGAATCGTGGAATTAATTATTAAATATTCATGAAAAAGTATCGATTCTGATTGGCTAAGCGCAGTGAAAATTGAATCGTGGAAATAATTATTAAATATTCATGAAAAAGTATCGATTCTGATTGGCTAAGCGCAGTGAAAATTGAATCGTGGAATTAATCATTAAATATTCATGAAAAAGTATCGATTCTGATTGGCTAAGCGCAGTGAAAATTGAATCGTGGAATTAATTATTAAATATTCATGAAAAAGTATCGATTCTGATTGGCTAAGAGCAATCAAATTACTAGTGCAGTTTACAATTTCTTAAAACACACTCGTTCAAATTGGTATATTTGGATCGCAACGTTAATTCGTTTTAATACTAATGAAGACCATTGATTAATGGCCAAAACGTCTATTCACAAAATCAAAAGTAGAGACAAACACCATAATCCGGCAATTACCCACTTTGGAAACGAGTAAAGGACTGGGAACAAGTTTTTAGAATTAATCTAATTAAAACTGAACCCCATCACAAGAAAGAGTATATCAGAATTAGTAAGTTTCAGGAGTTTGATAGGGTTTGGACAAGTAGTAAATGAACTGCAGACATTTAAAAACTGCAAAAAGTTACAAAGAAATGAGCGTCCATTGGAACATACATTTCTTTGTAAATTTTGAGATATTTGGAAAGCTGTTACTCGTTTAATTAATATGTAAACCTATCGAAACTTTGTAAACTTACTAATTCTGATATGCTCTTTTTGTGATGAGGTTCATTTCTTAATTAGATTAATTCTAAAAACTCGTTCCCAGTCCTTTACTCGTTTCCAAAGTGGCCAATAACGTACTCGTTCAAATTATTGCTAAATTGCCCTCGAAACCAAATAATTACCACATCAACCGACAGTGCTGGATTTGTATTTGTGGGATTCCTTTGTCGTTGACACGAAATGGACTGGTAACTACTTACCCATGTGACATCTCCCTACAGTACACACGTCGTTTTCTTTGGAACTCCCCTTGCATGGTCGACCATATTTGGACCGTGCTGGATTGTTACATTGCCTCACACGTGATCGTGCGCCGTCGTCGCATTTTGCGCTGCAATCAGTCCAACTACTCCAGCGTCCCCAGTGGCCACTGATAGCGTTACGAGCTGCGATATGATTGGTAGAGTTCGTTAAGGCCAGGTTACAATGTCAAAGTTACATTAATCAAAGTGATGTCATCATAGTTTATGTATTATATGAGATCCGGCGCTAAACTGAGCATTTACGGTACCTTAGGTCGTTACTCGATACAGTCAAAATAACCTCTATTAAGCGGCCACCCTCGGGAAATAGCCAAGTGACCGCTTAATAGAGGTGACCGCTTATTTAATAAAGGTCAAGTTTACAGTAAGTATGGGGACCGATTTCCGGGAATTTGAGTGAAAGTGATCGCTTAATAGAGGGCTGCTTAATAGATGTTTGACTGTTATATCATTGGATAGTAGAACCCCGCAATCCGTACCCCCCCCCCCCCCCCCCCCCCCCACCTACGCTCCCCTCCCCCTCCCCTTTCCCCCGCTACAAAAATTGCTTACCTAGACACTCCATTCGAGTACATTTTACTTTATCTTTCTCAATGCCATAAACGTTGACTTTCCCTCCACAGTGTTTCAAGTTACCGGGATTGTAACAATAACGCGCTCGGCTTTTGTAGCACTTCTCGTCACATGGTGTATACTCAGACCATTTGGTCCAGCCATACTGTTTAACTGTCAATAAGATACAATTACACATTATGTAACAACTATGACGTCATGGTGTATACTCAGACCATTTGGTCCAGCCATACTCAGTCGAACTGTAAATAAGAGACAATTACACACTATGTAACAACTATGACGTCATGGTGTATACTCAGACCATTTGGTCCAGCCATACTCAGTCGAACTGAAAATAAGATACAATTACACATTATGTAACAACTATGACGTCATGGTGTATACTCAGACCATTTGGTCCAGCCATACTGTTTAACTGTAAATAAGATACAATTACACATTATGTAACAACTATGACGTCATGGTGTATACTCAGACCATTTGGTCCAGCCATACTGTTTAACTGTAAATAAGATACAATTACACATTATGTAACAACTATGACGTCATGGTGTATACTCAGACCATTTGGTCCAGCCATACTGTTTAACTGTAAATAAGATACAATTACACATTATGTAACAACTATGACGTCATGGTGTATACTCAGACCATTTGGTCCAGCCATACTCAGTCGAACTGTAAATAAGAGACAATTACACACTATGTAACAACTATGACGTCATGGTGTATACTCAGACCATTTGGTCCAGCCATACTCAGTCGAACTGTAAATAAGATACAATTACACACTATGTAACAACTATGACGTCATGGTGTATACTCAGACCATTTGGTCCAGCCATACTGTTTAACTGTAAATAAGATACAATTACACATTATGTAACAACTATGACGTCATGGTGTATACTCAGACCATTTGGTCCAGCCATACTGTTTAACTGTAAATAAGATACAATTACACATTATGTAACAACTATGACGTCATGGTGTATACTCAGACCATTTGGTCCAGCCATACTGTTTAACTGTAAATAAGATACAATTACACATTATGTAACAACTATGACGTCATGGTGTATACTCAGACCATTTGGTCCAGCCATACTGTTAACAGTCGAACTGTAAATAAGATACAATTACACACTATGTAACAACTATGACGTCATGGTGTATACTCAGACCATTTGGTCCAGCCATACTGTTTAACTGTAAATAAGATACAATTACACATTATGTAACAACTATGACGTCATGGTGTATACTCAGACCATTTGGTCCAGCCATACTGTTTAACTGTAAATAAGATACAATTACACATTATGTAACAACTATGACGTCATGGTGTATACTCAGACCATTTGGTCCAGCCATACTGTTTAACTGTAAATAAGATACAATTACACATTATGTAACAACTATGACGTCATGGTGTATACTCAGACCATTTGGTCCAGCCATACTGTTTAACTGTAAATAAGATACAATTACACATTATGTAACAACTATGACGTCATGGTGTATACTCAGACCATTTGGTCCAGCCATACTGTTTAACTGTAAATAAGATACAATTACACATTATGTAACAACTATGACGTCATGGTGTATACTCAGACCATTTGGTCCAGCCATACTGTTTAACTGTAAATAAGATACAATTACACATTATGTAACAACTATGACGTCATGGTGTATACTCAGACCATTTGGTCCAGCCATACTGTTTAACTGTAAATAAGATACAATTACACATATATGTAACAACTATGACGTCATGGTGTATACTCAGACCATTTGGTCCAGCCCATACTGTTTAACTGTAAAGCCATACTGTTTACTGTAAATACACATTATGTAACAACTATGACGTCATGGTGTATACTCAGACCATTTGGTCCAGCCTGTTTACTGACGTAAATAAGATACAATTACACACTGGTGTATGACTCATGGTGACAGATTTGGTCCAGCCATACTGTTTAACTGTAAATAAGATACAATTACACATTATGTAACAACTATGACGTCATGGTGTATACTCAGACCATTTGGTCCAGCCATACTGTTTAACTGTAAATAAGATACAATTACACATTATGTAACAACTATGACGTCATGGTGTATACTCAGACCATTTGGTCCAGCCATACTGTTTAACTGTAAATAAGATACAATTACACATTATGTAACAACTATGACGTCATGGTGTATACTCAGACCATTTGGTCCAGCCATACTGTTTAACTGTAAATAAGATACAATTACACATTATGTAACAACTATGACGTCATGGTGTATACTCAGACCATTTGGTCCAGCCATACTGTTTAACTGTAAATAAGATACAATTACACATTTCTGTTTAACTGTAAATAAGATACAATTACACACATTATGTAACAACTATGACGTCATGGTGTATACTCAGACCATTTGGTCCAGCCATACTGTTTAACTGTAAATAAGAGACAATTACACACTATGTAACAACTATGACGTCATGGTGTATACTCAGACCATTTGGTCCAGCCATACTCAGTTTAACTGAAAATAAGATACAATTACACATTATGTAACAACTATGACGTCATGGTGTATACTCAGACCATTTGGTCCAGCCATACTGTTTAACTGTAAATAAGATACAATTACACATTATGTAACAACTATGACGTCATGGTGTATACTCAGACCATTTGGTCCAGCCATACTGTTTAACTGTAAATAAGATACAATTACACATTATGTAACAACTATGACGTCATGGTGTATACTCAGACCATTTGGTCCAGCCATACTGTTTAACTGTAAATAAGATACAATTACACATTATGTAACAACTATGACGTCATGGTGTATACTCAGACCATTTGGTCCAGCCATACTGTTTAACTGTACATAAGATACAATTACACATTATGTAACAACTATGACGTCATGGTGTATACTCAGACCATTTGGTCCAGCCATACTGTTTAACTGTAAATAAGATACAATTACACATTATGTAACAACTATGACGTCATGGTGTATACTCAGACCATTTGGTCCAGCCATACTGTTTAACTGTAAATAAGATACAATTACACATTATGTAACAACTATGACGTCATGGTGTATACTCAGACCATTTGGTCCAGCCATACTGTTTAACTGTAAATAAGATACAATTACACACTATGTAACAACTATGACGTCATGGTGTATACTCAGACCATTTGGTCCAGCCATACTGTTTAACTGTAAATAAGATACAATTACACACTATGTAACAACTATGACGTCATGGTGTATACTCAGACCATTTGGTCCAGCCATACTGTTTAACTGTAAATAAGATACAATTACACATTATGTAACAACTATGACGTCATGGTGTATACTCAGACCATTTGGTCCAGCCATACTGTTTAACTGTAAATAAGATACAATTACACATTATGTAACAACTATGACGTCATGGTGTATACTCAGACCATTTGGTCCAGCCATACTGTTTAACTGTAAATAAGATACAATTACACATTATGTAACAACTATGACGTCATGGTGTATACTCAGACCTTATTATTACGTCATAATGCACACCTTAATTACACATTATGTAACAACTAGGACGTCTGTATATTTCAATAAATGTGATAACGTAAATTAATCGACGCGCTCTCGTTCCAACTATGACGTTTTGGTGTATACTCGACGATAGTTGGTCCTTGCCATACTTTTAACTGTAAAGCAGTGCGAATTAGTGCATTATGACTCGACTATGACGTCATGGTGACCCAATTCGTCGATGTCTTTCCAATTGTACTTGTCAAACTGGTCCTGAAACCCTAAACAGCAATTCAATTTGTCGGCAGTTAGTCGGTAGCTTGTCGGCAGTTAATCGTTTGTTAGACAACCAGTCGGTAACTTGTCGACAATTAATCGTTTGTTAGATAACTGGTCGGTAACTTGTCGGAGGTTAGTCGTTTGTTAGACAATCGGTCGTTAACTTGTCGGCAGTTAATCGTTTGTTAGACAACTGGTCGGTGACTTGTCGGCAGTTAATCGTTTGTTAGTTAACTGGTCGGTGACTTGTCGGCAGTTAATCGTTTGTTAGACAACTGATCGGTGACTTGTCGGCAGTTAATCGTTTGTTAGACAACTGGTCGGTGACTTGTCGGCAGTTAGTCGTTTGCTAGACAACTGGTCGGCATATTGTCGGCAGTTAATCGGCGCTATAGTAGAGTAGTTATAGATACCTTTTTGGATGTTTTCCCATTTAACCTCCACGTACTTGTCACGGTCTGAACGGGCTTGCTCGTGGAAAAATCCTGGCAAAAATGTAATATTTCTGAAGTTAGGTACTTATTGATGGCTATGACACCTTCCTCGTGGCATCTAATCATTTTGGAAGCGCAGTGCATTGTGGTTTAGGAGGAGTGCTATTATCGCCTAAATCAGTTGAAATCTATCCAAACGACCGATTGGGTTACTATCAGAACAGCGGCAGAGAGACAATAAGCTCGATGACTGGTAAAGCCATTTCAGAGCCACACGGTTACATATCGTTGGTACTTAGAGTCGTTTTCGTATGAGTGGGAAACCTACGGAACGGAGTTACGGTCACGGTCACGGTCACGGTACGGAATCGAATACATCTACTCAACCAATCACAGCGCGCAAAATCATCGCTCAATCAATTGGATACCATCGCCGCACGGCACGAACCGTACCGTAACTACATCCCATACGAAAACGATTCTAACTCAGCTTTCTGTAACGTCAAAAAACTAGGGATACTGCTACTCCCCTGGGGCCGGTTGCATAAAACCTGTACTTAAGTGTTAACTTAAGTGAGGCACGTAAGATTGTGTTACGGGTTTCCTAAAGCGTGTTGCATGAAGCTTACTGAACACTTTCGTAAGTGAATTACTTAAGAGTGAATTTACGGGGACACTTAAGTGCTTGGCTAAGCATAAATATGTTTAATTCGTAGAACTCATAGAATTTGATTACAAAAATGTATAATTAACAAAACCTATAGAAGCCAATAAATCAAAAAACTTTCAAAACTTAATAACATCGATTGTACAAAAATGTAAACGATTACTTGATGAAATAAAGGAAAGTAAAATGAGCACATTTATATATCTATCCAGTTATTTGTGCGAGTTCGTCTTTTGCAATTTAAATTTGTAGGTCTAGCAATTGTTATTTCTTTCTTAATACTCGCATTTTAATTTCATGTTCCTCTTTTTTATTTTTTTTTAAGATTGTCTAAACTTGTTGTTCGTACAGATTACTTATGATTGTGGTGTCGCCTGCTCTCATTTGTGGACTTTTCTTTTCTTCTTTCTTTGGTTGTTGTGGCACATTGTCCTCCCAACTAATATCTTGCTCTGAGTTTAACTGCTCACTCGTCGATTCTAAGGGGGGGGGGGGGGGGGGGGGGGGGGGGGGGGTACTCCCTTTGTCCAAGTGGTAGGGGTGATCGGCGGTTGATTTTGAAAACGACCCTAACAGGTACGCATAAATTAAAAGAGATGTTGGAGCCATGTTAATTCCAACCCTTAAAAGGTACGACCATATATGATGATGATGATGATGATTATGATTATTATTATCTTTTTTCTGCGGTTCTAAAGAAATTAAATAACAATCGACCCTAAAAGGTACGGAGTCATGTTACGTAACTGACATTTGAGTCGGAACCCTAAAAGGTACACACAGGAAATATTTTGAACCCTAAAAGGAGCGCCGATCACCCCTACCACTTGGGCAAAGGGAGTAACTCCCCCCCCCCCCCCCCCCCCCCCCCCCCCCCCCCCCCCCCCCCCGGGGGATTCTAAGGCTTCATGGCCATCTGACTGTTCTCCATCTAAACTATTCTTATTCTAGCGGCAGGATAAATAAAACCTATAAATGCCAAAATTTGCTTGTCAAATCTTAAAATGGGCATACATGCATGCTGCAAAATAGCGCTAAAAAGCATAATACTTTTTCCTGAAAATATATATCTCCAAATTAGCCCAAATAAACACACTTACAATACCAGGCTATGATATGTTTATAAATTAAAAATATTGAAGGAAATTTGAAACTGAAAGTAAGATTTTCCATGACGCACTTAGTTTTACGGGACCTCTAGGGCTCCCGTAAATTTACGGACGACTTCTGCACTTAAGAAATGGGCGCAAAGCGTTTGTGCAACACCCGTATATTTCGTTGCATAAACAGCACTTAAGTGGTCACTTACGATAATCGTAAGATCCAATACTTAAGTGAAACTCTTAAGTGAGCAATTAACTCATTATTTGCAACAGTCTTAAATTACGAGTACACTTAAGTAGACTCGTAAGTTTTATGCAACCGGCCCCAGGGCCCGGTTGTTCGAAAGGCGATTAGTGCTAATCCTGGATTAGCGTCATCGTACCCAGGTCAGCCGGTCTACACGGATTCGATGCACTAACCACTAGACCATCACACCTTTCGAACGTTTGATGACTGTCTCCTTTAATATTACCTGTTGCACACAACAACAACAACAACAACAATGGTAGTAGCAGCAACAACATCAGCAGCATCAACAACATGTAGCAGCAAGGTCTCCCCGATTAGTCTCCCCGATTAGTAGGGCACTTGTGCCCAGCTAGAAGATTTTGAGACGTTAATAAAGTTATTATTATTATTATTATAAGGTATATCAGTAGCTGCAGCAACTGATATTCAGCAAAGTTGATCTTGATTTACCTATAGCATGGAGTAACTCGTGGATTATCGTGCCAGCGAAGTTACATCCTGGTCCAAGCGACACGGTTTGTCTACCCGATGCATAGTACTTCTTTCCAATCCTGGATGAACATCTGCAACAACAACAACAACAACTTGAACAGATCAACAACAGTACAAAGCAGACACGAGGTTTGTCTTCTCACGTCTAGCTAGACGTACAGTTTACCGGTAAAACATTTACAAAAATCTCACCGCTGGCCTGGAGGCGTCTTCGTATGATGCTTGGTTCATAAAGGAAGCCATTTGAGTGTTACGACCTTAATTATATATGGCCGTGTAATATAATAATAATATATATGGTTTTGTGTACACGACTTACCCGTCTTGTTGGTCGAAAGTGATGTAGTTTCTGTGGACACCAGGTCTAAATGGAACGAATCGAAGACACGTGCTTTTCTGGAATTCTGCCATAGCAACCATGAGGTTCTTTTTGATGTGAGCTGAAATATAACAAAAACGTTCGACCAGTCGATGATACATTCCATCGTTGGTTCAAACATTTGTGGTTACTTTCCTCCTTCCTTGCTGCCTGATTTATTTCCTTCTTCCCTACTTTATCACATACTCGTATCTTTCTTTCCTTTTTTCATGTTCCCCTTCTTTTTATCTTTCGTTTCATTCTTCTTTGTTTCCTCAGTCTTCCTTTAATTCTTTCTCTTTTTACTTCCTTCTTTCCCTCCCCCTTTTCTTTCCTCCTTCCTTCCTTGTTCACTACCTTCTTTCCTTCCTTCCATTCCTTCCTTCTTTCCTTTCTTCCTTCCATTCCTTCTTTTTTCCTTCCTTATTTCTATTCTTCCATTACACAAGCTTTCACTCTCAACACTTGATCTCAGGCCCCTATTTCATTTGTACAAAGACAACGCACCCATGTATCCTGGTACAAGGTATGGAATGATTCTTGAAGTCCACAGTCTCTGTCGAGATCGTAAAGCATTTCGCTTTGTCCTTGTCCTGACAGGTTTGTGTAGATATTCCTCTAAGTGTTCATCCATTTGGATATCACCCTGGTACAGGTTCAGATGATGACCTACAAGTGGGTTTCGTAAGAAGAAAATCAGAAAACAAGTTTGATGTGCAGTGTACTGACGCGTTGTTCACTTACGTATGGCGCGCCGATCCGGACAAAAATACTTCTGTTTAAAAATATACGACTTGTGTGAAATATAGTACTTATCGGTCAAATTATACTACTTGTTTGAAAATATAACACTTGTTACTGAGTAAATATATACGACTTGCTTGAAAATATACGACTTGCTTGAAAATATACGACTTGCTTGAAAATATACGACTTGCTTGAAAATATACGACTTGAATTGCTTCGACTTGCTTGAAAATATACGACTTGCTTGAAAATATACGACTTGCTTGAAAATATACGACTTGAATTGCTTCGACTTGCTTGAAAATATACGACTTGCTTGAAAATATAAGACTTGCTTGAAAATATAAGACTTGCTTGAAAATATAAGACTTGCTTGAAAATATACGACTTGCTTGAAAATATACGACTTGCTTGAAAATATAAGACTTCAAAGGCGCCCGCGATCGGTGGTCAGCAGTGGCACGATGAATACCCCGAGGGGGGAGGAGTGGATAACGGCTATACACAGGCTATGGACCTTTCCGTAGTTTCCCAGAATGCTTCATGATTCTGCGCGTGCAAGCGAGATCAGGGGTAAAAAATATTTAGAATTGATCGTGTGTTGAGGAAAATATGACTACTGTAACGAATCAAGAACAGAAGAAAAATATTTTCTTTGCTTGAGAATTTGCATCTATCTTTGTGATTCTTCTTACGCACTTTAATTTAAAAGTCTAAGTTTTTTACTGAATTTCTTCATTCTCTCTTAATATTTTCGATCTATTTTTATCCCTGACCTCGCTTGCACGCGCAGAATCATGAAGCATTCTGGGAAACTACGGAAAGGTCCATACAGCCATCATGGAGAACGAGAATGATGCTTTGTTAGAAGTATTACAAATTGGAAAAAATCTTAACGAAGAAGTACAGAGAAACCGTTTTATACGGAGCCTTTTTAGTGCCATTGATCACACTTTTTTCTAGCGACCGGTTTGGCATCAACCACTTTTTTTTGCCGACTTTTTTGCATCAACCAATTTTTTATGCCGTGATTTTTGCATCGACCACTTTTTTTTGCTGTGATTTTTGCCGACTTTTTGGTCGACTTTTTGGCCGTGATTTTGCCCGACTTTTTGGCCATAATTTTGGCCGGCTTTTTTGCCGACTTTTTTGCCGTGATTTTTGCCGTGATTTTTGATTATCGACTGGTTAGTCCAGAGAGATTGGTGGGTAGTCAAGGTTTGTGTGTGTGTTTTTGGGGTGGAGTTGAAGGGAGAAGGATAGGGGTGATGTTCATGGGGAGGGGGCAATGGGATATGGGAACTGGAACAGTGGAAGAGAGTGTAAATTTATGGGGGGATTAAATGTAGGGATATGGGGGAGGAAGCGATTGGATGAGGGTGTGATTAGCGGGTGAGGGGCTGTGGGAGACGGGAAGGGGGGAGAGTGAGAGTGTTGGGAGTGGGGGGGGGGGGGGGGGGGGGGGGAGGTTTGCAATTTGAAATGGAAGAAAAGGAGAAATGAGGGGTGAAGGGAAGTAGGTGGATTGAGAGTGGATGTTGGGGATGCAGGGAGTTATTCAAGGGGGGTGAAGTGGAGGGAAGGTGAAGTTTTTCAGGAGGGAAAAAAGGAATAAAAAGTGGGAGAGATGGGTGGAATGGATGTGGAGATGCAAGAGTGTGATGCAGAGAAATGGATGGTAGAAAGGATGGAGAAAGAAGAAAGAGATGGAAAGTAAGCGGATATAGTGACAGATATAGATATGTATCAAGTGACGGATATAGATATGGATGATAGAAAAGAGGAGAAGAATGAAAGAAGTGGAATGTGAGTGGAAAAGTAGAGTGATAGGTAGAGAGATGGATGTTTGAAATGAAGAGAAGAGGGAAGTGGAAAGTATGTGGAATAGATAAAGTGACAGAGAAATGGACGAAGGATATCCAATCCGGCTTCCTCCCCCATATCCCTACATTTTATTCCCCCATAAATTTACACTCTCTTCCAGTTCCCATATTCCATTGCCCCCTCCCCCTCCCCCCTCTACCTACCTTTCACCTCCACCCCAAAAACACACACACAAACCTTGACTACCCACCAGTCAGGGGCGGGGCACGTAGCGTGCATATACGCACTTATAAAAAAAAACATAAAAAATATTTAAAATAAAATGAAATCTAAGACAAAATCTTAACAGCTGACGGCAGATTACTTGCTGGAAACTACTCACAGAAGGCAGAAAAATGCTATTTTGGAGACCCTATACCTCAAAATTTTTCGGGCAGCATGCCCCCGCATCCCCCTACGAGCTCGCGCCTTCGCCGCTCGTCAGATTGTGTCCCCAATAAATTTCCCTTTTCAGTCAGTCATTGTTTGATGTGTGATGATTGTAGTTAGTACAGTCTCAAACAAAATAAATACCATGCTAAAAACTGGCTTCGCCTCGGGTTATTATATCGCTATATATAACGGTAGCGATATATAACCCGTTTACATAAATCCTTTACATAACCTATACATAAATCCTTTACACAACCTTTACATAAATCCTATACACAAACTTTACATAAATCCTTTACACAACCTATACATAAATCCTTTACACAACCTTTACATAAATCCTTTGTATAACCTTTACATAAAACTGAGTGATAAATGCATTTTACTATGTATTTATGTAGCGAGAAAGTCCGCTGGAAAACGAAGAAAATGGTATTTCCGAGGCTCTAGATTTCTAAATTTTCAGGGGGGGCCGCTCGTTGCTATGTGCGTACATTGAAAAAAAAGCACGCTACGCCCCTGCCAGTCTCTCTGGACTAACCAGTCGATAATCAAAAATCACGGCAAAAATCACGGCCAAAAAGTCGGCCAAAAAGTCGGCCAAAAAGTCGGCCAAAATCACGGCATGAAAAAGTGGTCGATGCAAAAAAGTCGGCATGAAAAAGTGGTTGATGCAAAAAAGTCGGCAAAAAAAAGGGTAACCACTTCATGTAGGCACAACCGTTCGCTTTTGCAAACGAAGCAGTTTGCTGAAGATCAAAACTTAGACAATTTACCTTTTTTTTGCTGTCTTTTATCCATTCATCTCGATATTTTATCATTCTGAAGACTAAAGTTACTATTTACTCTATATTGCATAGGGACCATTGCGTGATTGTGCCTACACGGAGTAGTTCCCAAAAAAAGTGGTTGATGCCAAACCGGTCGCTAGAAAAACGTGTGATCAATGGCACTAAAAAGGCTCCGTAGTAGCCTGTGTATAGCCGTTATCCACTCCTCCCCCCTCGGGGTATTCATCGTGCCACTGCTGACCATCGATCGCGGGCGCCTTTGAAGTCTTATATTTTCAAGCAAGTCTTATATTTTCAAGCAAGTCGTATATTTTCAAGCAAGTCGTATATTTTCAAGCAAGTCGAAGCAATTCAAGTCGTATATTTTCAAGCAAGTCTTATATTTTCAAGCAAGTCGTATATTTTCAAGCAAGTCGTATATTTTCAAGCAAGTCGTATATTTTCAAGCAAGTCGTATATTTTCAAGCAAGTCGTATATTTTCAAGCAAGTCGTATATTTTCAAGCAAGTCGTATATTTTCAAGCAAGTCGTATATTTTTATATTTTCAAGCAAGTCTTATATTTTCAAGCAAGTCGTATATTTTCAAGCAAGTCGAAGCAATTCAAGCAATTCAAGTCGTATATTTTCAAGTCGTATATTTTCAAGTAAGTCGTATATTTTCAAGCAAGTCGTATATTTTCAAGCAAGTCGTATATTTTCAAGCAAGTCGTATATTTTCAAGCAAGTCGTATATATTTACTCAGTAACAAGTGTTATATTTTCAAACAAGTAGTATAATTTTACCGATAAGTACTATATTTCACACAAGTCGTATATTTTTAAACAGAAGTATTTTTGTCCGGATCGGCGCGCCATACTTACGTTCGTTATCCAAGTCAATACTTTCGAAAACACTCGTTGTATTTTCTTGTTCATCTTGCGCCTTTAGCTTTCTCTTTTCCCAGTGAGCCATGTTGACGGCCAGGATTCTACCGTGGACCGTTTCGTACTCTGCCGGTTAAACAAATTATCATTATTAAATGTCATTGAAAGTCATAACGCAAGTTGGCTGAGTAGCATTCTTCTGCTTGTGTATTTTTTGTTTGTATTTTGTTGTTATTTTATTTGTTTATTCTGTCTTTCTTCCTTCCTTCCTCTCTCACTTTTTCTTCTTCTATTTTTAACTCGATTTTTTTGGCGAAGGAAGTGCCTCCCCACCCCTCCCCTAGAGAGTAGACAATATTTGTTTCTTCTTTTTGTTTCTTCCTTCCTTCCTCTCTCACACACACTTTTTCTTCTTTTCTCTTTTAATTTCGTTTTCTTTTCTTCTTTTCTTTCTTGGAGGGGGGGGGGGGGGGGGGGGGGGGCTAGAGGAAGAACCTCCCTCCCCCTCCCCCAGAGAGTAGACATTATTTGTTTCTTTTTTTGTCTTGTTTTCTTCCTTTGTTCCTTCCTTTCTCCCACACACACTTTTTCTTCTTCTCTTTCTTTAATCTCGTTTTCTTTTTGGGGGGCGAAGGAAGTCCCTCCCCACCCCTCCCCCAGAGAGTAAATATTATTTGTGTATTTTTTGTGTCTTCCTTTTCTTCCTTCGTTCCTTCCTCTCTCTCACTTTTTCTTCTTCTATTTTTAATCTCGCTTTTTGGGGTGAAGGAAGTCCCTCCCCACCCCTCCCCCAGAGAGTAGACATGGGATACAACTTCGGTACATGTTCATTGATTCCAAGCGATTTATTTCACTAGATCTCCCCTGAAATACCTCTGTTCGCTATCTCCTCGATTTCTGGATCTTCAATCCTTGAAAGGTTTTCTAGGAGTTGAAAGTCAAACAATGAATGATATGATCAACAATCAATCAATCAATCAATCAATCAATCAATCAGCCAGTCAATATCAATATCAAATATTATTATTTATTTTTTTATATTGTGCATATATAATATTAAGTAACTTTCTTTTTTGCTATTACTGAAATATTTATATTAGTTCTGTGTACCAAACAATAGGTTGTCAGAAAGTGGGTGCTTAGGATAAGCCATACACGCATCCCTTTCAGCCAGTCGAGAGTCCATAAGTAGGAGCATCCATGCTACATATTGGGTCTATGTCACGGCGTTTGAACAATTTTGGCTATTTTTAGAACACGATTTCTCGAAATTGACCAATCACTGTGCACTTCCGGTTTTATTTGTAGCAACTCGTTTTATTTGCAGCAAGTCGTTTTATTTGTAGCAAGTCGTTTTATTTGCAGCAAGTCGTTTTATTTGCTGCAACTCGTTTTATTTGCTGCAACTCGTTTTATTTGCCGCAACTCGTTTTATTTGCAGCAACAGTGATTGGTCAATTTCGTGTTCTAAAAATAGCCAAACTTGTTCAACCGCCGTGACAGAATGGATGCTCCTACTAATATGGGCTCCTGAGCCATGCAGTCCAAAAACTACACAACAGTGATCGATCATTCAGTCCGTCTTTTTGTCTGTCTTAGTGATTAAAGCTTAAACACGAAGTTCCGGTATAAAAGGACGCTGCCCAGGGGTACAACAATGCATTTGTTTAATCAACCATTGTTCCCATATTCATGTGCATGTTCATGTAGTGATACAAAGATTAATTAGCAAACGTATTGTCTTACCCCTGGGCAAGCTCCTTTTATACCGGAACTTCGTGTTTAACACGAAAGTAAAAACATGTTAAACATGTCATCATGTCATTCGGTTTGAAAAATATTCATCACTGCTGTTTATCGTCACGCAGAGTGTGAAGCGTTGCGTGACAACCTAACGGCCATATATCACGTTTTTCAAAGTCTGTTGATTTTGCCTCCCTCTCTGCACGCGGTCTAATCCACACCAAACCGTTGAGATATGCAGTAGGAAAAAAACACCCGCGTCTATAAATGCCTGAAGTTGGCATCTTGTCCGTCAAGAGACGACAAAGTTCAAATAAAACTGCTGTGAAGAAGACTGACGCCAAACAAATACCATGCAGCTCTGAATTGGTGAGGAATGCAAACCTTTTGCACATTTGAACTGCAACGTTTCAGATAACTGCAGCGAGTTTGGAATTGGAACGAAATAAAAAACGAAATAAAAAAAAAACGATAAAACTTGTCTTTTTTTTTGTTATGATGAATGTTGGGCAATATATATGTTTACATTGAGGAAGATTGTGTCAGCTTGTGATATTGAAGCGTAACCGCGTGCTTCGCTTATAAACTTTCACGAGTGTGTGCAACTGACAGCGTCGCGTCTGCACTATACACATACGCTCGGAAAAATATAATTTTCTGTGCGAATAAGGTCTGCATTTAAGTACAAACAAGACATTCCATGTACATCTTATTTGCTTATGACACACAAAAGTCTATTGAACTAATAAGTTCCTCAATTTACAAATTAAAAGTGCCGAACGTGACATAACAAGTTATCCAGGGGATCGGTTGTTGCTTCAATGAAATAATATTCAAATGATATTGATGTCAAACGACCTTCGTATGTAGTCGATTCTGGACTGAAAACTTAGAAAATTTGATAAGTATTAACCCGCCGGCAAAATGTAAACAGTATCAGATTTAATTGTAATTCAGCTGCTTATGTTTATCTCTCCTTGGATAATGTACACATCCTGAATAATACTTTGTACAACTAAAAGCCAGATTTTGCTCACTGATATGGTCGTTTAAAACATGCATTGTTATCTATATATCTATACGCATAGTTGATTTTCTGCGAGCAAGCGCCAAAACAACGCTGTCACGGCATGAGATTATCTATCGACCGTTGACCTTTTGTGAGTTTGAGTTGCTGAATGAGTTGCTCTATATATTCTTATGTTCTTCTAAAACAGGCCTCTAACATTATATCTGATCCCTAAGTCATGGAGTTTTAGAATTCTTCTTCTAGATAACTTATACATATACTTATTGTTGTATTTCCAACCCCGCCATGAGGTGACAACACATGATATTCTGTTCAAAATAAACTAACCTTCAGTGAATACATCTTGCACGGCCATTGGTTTTGCCAAGGTGGATATTTCACAGCATACCAACACAGCCAATACTACGATGCCACGAGCAATCATTTTGAGATAAGTGTATATGTGATCGTCGCTACCAGACTACCCGTTGGACGAGTCGTTTGGTTTGGTCAGTGACCGTTACTGACACGCTAGTATATCAAATTTAGTTTTAAAAAAAAGCACAGCAATTAATGAGCTCATTGAAGTGGAAACATCGCACAGCCAATGACCTGACTCTATAATACAAAGGCACTTTCCCCTGAGCGCGTGGGAGTCTGAGGCCAACTGCGTTTCAAACGATTTTTTTAAATCGAATATGAACAATTATCGAACAAGCGGATTTTCGAATGACGTTCAACATGTTTACCTTCACAAAACGATGGTACGCTTTGATCATCTTTGGGTTTGGAAGAAGCGTTGCGTGACGACAAAGCAAACGGTTGCTAATCGAATTATTCCTTGAACCGGAAATGTTTCCCGAGACGTCCGCATATTCAACACACATTCATTGAGTTTATTTAGAATTTGGTAGAAATATTACACAATGTTTTTAAACATTGATTAAAGATTATCATGTCGAAGAAGAGCGGCCATTCCGGCCAGTACAATGCATTTAAAAGATCAAAATAGATTTCATCAAAAAATGCATTGTACTGGCCGGAATGGCCGCTCTTCTTCGACATGATAATCTCAATGTCTTGTTGTCTAGCTCGATTAATTAGCTCTTTTGGTTATTTCTAGGTACTAATACCCTATGTTTGTATTATTCTTTCTTCTTAATTAATTATATTATTGTAAATCCTGTGGTATTGAAGAAATAAATTGAATTGAATTGAATTGAATTGACATCCTCCCGTAGTAGCGCTGTCTAATGTTTATAGCTAAGTTCGTTGTGTTATTCATATCAAGCTTTACCGTGTCGAATACTTTCAATGATGGTACTTGAGAGAAGTCATCTTGTCTGTCATCGTTATACTTGTTTAACCTAGAAACGAATGACCGAAGGCCAAGTAGTTTTTCTTGTTTTTCTTCCTTTATGAAAGTTTCAAGCGCAGAATTCGAATGGTCAGCACAGTTGACAAAGAATTGCGTGTTCTTGACAAGTTTTCTCCATTGCGAAAGCGGATCGCCTGATATTATTTTGTCATTCGAGACAAATCTAGGAGTAGAGGTCACTATTTACTCCGAGTCTGACGAGGCGATGACGGATTTTTGACAACTTGGTTTCTATATAAGGAATCGATCTTGTCATCACTTCAAAATGGAATGTAGCCGCATTCAACGCTGGAAAGCTTGATATGGCGGGACAGTTCTCGCTCGGCAAAGTTACAGAATTACTAAGAGTTGGTTCTCTTAGATTATGGTCCAGTGGTTCCAGGAGTTAAGCTTTATTTCATCAAGGGCTAGCTAGAGGCGCGGTAAGCTCTGTGAGTTTAGTAGCTGTTGTATAAGAGATAGTTTATATTTGAGCTTCGGGGCATCGGCTATGTCGTTACGACTGTATTGAAATTTGCTACGTTATGCAATTTTGATAGAACCATCTTCAAATTCGTGGATTGTCCAGATTTTTTGACTTACAATCCTTGGCTTTCTTCAAAAAATGATATTGGAAAAGATTTGGAGCAGCTGCAACATCTAGAAAGGCAAAAAATCAGGAAAAATCGATTTCTAACATATATTTACTGTATTGAAATTTGCTACGTTATGCAATTTTGATAGAACCATCTCCAAATTCGTCGATTGTCCAGATTTTTTGACGTACAATCATTGACTTTCATCATAAAATGATTTTGGGAAAGAGTCTGAGCAGCTGCAACATCTAGTAAGGCAAAAAATCAGGAAAAATCGATTTCTCCCATATATTATCAACAGAGGGTATAGTTGAATAAAGACATGCCACTGCGATGAAGGCAGTCAGGAACTACAGAGAGTATAGTTGAATAAACTGACATGCCACTGCGATGAAGGCAGTCAGGAACTACAGAGAGTATAGTTGAATAAAGACATGCCACTGCGATGAAGGCAGTCAGGAACTACAGAGAGTATAGTTGAATAAAGACATGCCACTGCGATGAAGGCAGTCAGGAACTACAGAGAGTATAGTTGAATAAAGACATGCCACTGCGATGAAGGCAGTCAGGAACTGCAGATAGTATAGTTGAATAAAGACATGCCACTGCGATGAAGGCAGTCAGGAAGTACAGAGGGTATAGTTGAATAAAGACATGCCACTGCGATGAAGGCAGTCAGGAACTACAGAGAGTATAGTTGAATAAAGACATGCCACTGCGATGAAGGCAGTCAGGAACTGCAGATAGTATAGTTGAATAAAGACATGCCACTGCGATGAAGGCAGTCAGGAACTACAGAGAGTATAGTTGAATAAAGACATGCCACTGCGATGAAGGCAGTCAGGAACTGCAGAGAGTATAGTTGAATAAAGACATGCCACTGCGATGAAGGCAGTCAGGAAGTACAGAGAGTATAGTTGAATAAAGACATGCCACTGCGATGAAGGCAGTCAGGAAGTACAGAGAGTATAGTTGTATAAAGACATGCCACTTACTCGCGCTATGTTTATTTTCAAAATGGCGTCCACCTTTACTTTTAGCGAGGAGTATGGAAACAAGCATTTATAGCCGTACACGATCAGTTCGAATTGGAAAGTCTATTGCCAGAACAAAATAAAAGTATAAAGGCCTTCTTTGAGAAGGGAAATGTTTTCGTAAATCTACCGACGGGATATGCCGGAAAATATTTGATGTTAGTGATGACGTCACCGGAAAGCCCCTTCGCGCTCGGACTAAGCTGGGTCAACATGATTTCAGCTTTGAACGGTAGAGGCCGTTGAGCTACGAACCAATCAGCGATCGCTTAAGAATATAACCAATCAAAAGTCGCTTCATATAACCGTCAGTACGCCGTCGGGGATCCAGAACAAGCAAACGGTCGCTATTTCGAGAACGGTCCTAACCAGGGTTTGGTTGCCGGCTGTAACGCCATGCTCGAGAGTCCAGCGGTGCTGCAGCCGAATGCAGGCTAACAGGATATTTGCTATAAGGAGTCTACTATCAGGATATAGTGGTTTTATTTAACCTGTTAAGTGAAATCTAATAGTCAATGTGTACCAATCATGAAAACAATGAAAACAAAAGAACACAATGGAATTAGAGTGTAGAGTGCACAGACTTAGGCCTAGGGCAAACGTCGGACTAACATCGCGCCGAACCTATTAAATATAGGTTTGGTGGAAGGTCGACTAAGGGCCGACGTGGCGGCAAACGTCGAACCAATGTCGATCTAATTCACTCGCGCATTGTAATTTTAATTCTAATTTCGCATTAAAATGCACGAGAGCACGCACATGTTTTGTCTTTTCGCGCCTGACTGCATACCCATGCAATGGCAGAATACAGCGCTCGGCCGCAATTAAAACGTGCATACTGCAAAAGAAGAAGCAATGGCAATGCAGACCGCAGTGGTGTTTGTAGGAGGATAAAGATACAGCTACAAGCCCTGTTATTAGCCGTTCTTAATATTGTTTTCCATTCTCTTACCCAGAGCTCCTCGTCGAGGGAACGACCGAGGGACTCTGAGTACGAGAATGATTGTTTTCGAATTTGTCTTTCTATAGCGCATGCTCACCGGGGGGAAGATGAGCGTTTGGGAGGTGGGGGAGTCGTTGTTTTCACGGTTTTGGTGTAAGTCATGCGATTTGCATGATTGATTTACTATTTTACATAATTTATGAATTTAGTTCGGCGCGTGTTTAAAACGGCGTTTGCCGCAAAGTCGCTCCAGAGTCGTAATATCCGACTTGGCTTGTCGAACTTATGATGGACTCGAACCTAATGAATACGGTCGACCTCAATTGCGGCAAACGTCGAACTAACCATGAGCCTATTTCAAAATTAATAGGTTCGACTGAATTAAGGTCATGGTAAGTTCGACGTTTGCCGTAGGCCTTAGAGTGTAGAGTGTAGAGTGTAGAGTGTAGAGTGTAGAGTGTAGAGTGTAGAGTGTAGAGTGCACAGCAGACTTTGAAAGTTTATTGTAAGCGCGCTGAGACCCAGTGTGGCGCTCCTAAAGCCATTTATTATTATTATTATTATTATTATTATTATTATTATTATTACACTAATATCTATTTCACGGGTTAAATAAAATCGCTCTATCTCAGTGCTATCAGGATATCTGCTTCTGCTATCAGACTATCGGGTATCAGGGTATACCGTCGGTCATATCCTAATATACCCGATAGCCTGATAGCAGAAGCAGATCGATATCCTAAAAGATTTACGACAGTCACCAACGTAATCCGCACCCTGTCAGTAATCAGAACAACTTTTACGGCGCCAGACGAAGTACTAATCACAACATACCTCTCTGTCTTTGGGTTTTGACTGAAGCCATCAGAATGATTTCTCGTGGTATTTTGGTGCTGTCTATACTCGTGTACTGCAGTGGAATATTTACCTTGGCTAAACCAATGGCTGATGCCGGACATGATGAAGGTTAGTCTCATTTAGTTAAAGTGCATCGGTATGAATTTTTTTTATTGTAGAAATCGATAACATATGAAATGAATAGTGGAATGGTTCAGTATTTTGTGATTTGAGCTTCGCATTTGCGAGTTATAAAGGATTGAAATCATGATATGCTAATTTGACGTCCGATCAGTTGGTTGCAAATTATTATACAAAAGCGCCCTTGTGAAAATTATTGACATTTTTAATCTGCCAAAAAGTTTTCTACAACTTATATAAATGTTATTGAACTTTATTTTATATTTCAGAGAAGAGTACTGTTGAAAAAATATAAATAAGTTTAATACGGCGTGCAACCAAGATGACGTCACCGAATTAGCATATCACGATTTCAAACCTTTATAACTCGCAAATTTTATTTATTTATTTATTTACAAAACTTCCACCATACAAAATAACAGGAGAAAAAAAAAAAGGGAAGTTAAAAACACAAAACACAGAGCCGTACATTGCCCAAAATTCAAGGGGGGGGGGGGGGGGGTAGTACGTATTTTACAGCAAAAATAGTAGAGTTCTCAGTACTTTTTGGTATCTTTTTCGCCTTGCTAAACTTGCTAGGGGGCAACTGTCCCCTGCCCCTGCCCCTGTGCTGTGTACGACCCTGATTCACTTCATATGTAATCGATTTTTATGCCAGTTTACGACATCAGTTACGACAGCTTTTTTCAGCTCATCGAGTGCGCGCTACGTGAGGCGTCTAGTTTCAGAAAGGGCAGTCGAAGAGAAAGGTTTTGAAGAAAAGAGAAGTGCCAATCTAAGAAAGATGTGGAGTGAGGGTAAGGTTTTTTAAATTACTTTATTCTATTTTACCAAGATTGTATGCTTTTCATAGTTTTATATCTTTTGTATGACAATATTATTTTAATCATTTTAATCATTTTTGTTATTAGTCGGGCTTCCTGTGGAAGGCCAAACTCAACTGACAACTGACAATCGAAGTATCAAACACATTGATTTTTCAAAACAGGATATGACCAGTTAATAGTTAACTAACGTTTAACTGACAAGACAAAAAATTAACTGACAACTGACAAATGACCAAATATTTGACTGACAACTGACATACAGAACTCCCCCCCCCCATTCAGACCCTCCTGAAAATGCAGGCCGTCGTCGTCTTTGACCTCAAACGTGAAAGTAGCTTCTAATGCGCGTGCGCCCTGTGCCGACCGCTGATAATCGATTTTCGTCCACGGTTTTGCTATCCCACGAGTTTTAATAACATATAATTATCGATGAAATACCTTACATTTCTCTTCTTCGAAAAACTAAACATTTTCACATAAGAGATCGTTAACTAATCAAACATTTCAAAACAAAAAAGAAGTTGTTTCATCGATAATAGTTCCCTTCACAGTTCCCTGCGCCATCTTGAAAGGTAGCTGTGCCTTTGCAACATCTTCTCGTCTCACTCGATATATATTTCTTCTTTGCCAGCAACCCTTGGCGAATGGACAGCATGGGCAGATGTTACACCATGTGACAATAACTGCATGAAGTTACGTGTGAGGGTTTACTTCGCCCCCAACGGTAACATAGTTCTTAGCGAACAGGTTCACGTTTGCACTCAGTGTAGACCAGGTAAGAAATACAAAATAAATGTCGGTTCTTATATAGCGATTTCACTCATTGTCTCGATGCGCTTTACAACCGATGGATGAATTTATCGCCAGACCCATTTTAACAGTGACATAACACCTCTTGCGCTTATGCTTGCGTCGAGCCCGCGTTTTCACAGTGAAATAACGCCTCTTCAGTGTTCTTTTGCTTATGCTTGCTTGACAATGTGCTCCTGGCTCTTCTAATCTACCAGTTATGTTACCATATCAAACTTATGTTATACAAAAGGTCATTGTTTCACATATGCAGATGAGGCGAGTCTTGTTTAGGCGAAAAACAGCATGATTTTGATACATTTTTGCTTTTTACTGCATTGTTAAAATACAAATCAAAAACCTACCAACGGAATATAAAAGACGAATATGTAAGGAATGAATAAGCTGGCAATTCAAGCACAAATAAATAGGTTTGAAGGTGGCATTTTCCGTTTCTTCAAAGTCAATCGAACTGAAATCTCTGAAGAGATATAGGAGAGCGTGACATACGCTGCACACAAAATCCCTCTGAATTCTTTGGGAATTGTGTCAATCAAAAACCTACCGCCGGATTCTAATGCTCTGTAATTGTACGCGCATTTTGATATAAAATACATGTATATTAAACTTAATTAAGCGGTGGCAAAATGAAATCTAAAACTCTTTGTTTGGTAATTGTGAACATCATATTGGTGCTCTGTATCTCGGTCTGTATGTAGAAGCTACATAGGCCGGCGAATTCGCAAATAAATTATGGCTCGGAAAGGACGTTTTTTGAAGGCAATTTCCAATATTAGTACACGCACGAGATCAATAAGTTAGTTCGAATTTGTGATATATTTTCCCGTTGAGGAAACATATGCAGCTTTTCCATCCTCTCTTATATTTTAGCTACCTCATTTACACATTGTCAAAGGAAAAATATGAATTCAGAAATGATAAACCAGTCACGTACGAATCTGCTTTATTTAGCGGTCATAGTGAACAAATTGCTGGATCAATCGGGCCTCACGTGCATTAGTAAACAAAGCATTAACAAAAAACGTTGTCCGCGTGATACTGGATCCCAACAGGAGCAAATGTTCAACGATGCAGGACATAAGTTTGATATGATAGTGATTGTTCCTATTTAGCGCCTATCGATGGTCACTGGGGACAATGGGGAAAGTGGACGCCATGCACGAGCATGTGTGATGACAGTAATCAAACGCGTACACGTGCTTGTAACAATCCTTCCCCAGCCCACGGGGGTAAGGACTGTCCTGGCAACAGAACAGACGCAGTCTTGTGTCCAAACAGGAGATGCCATATCGGTAGGTTTACATTAAGCACTCACAAAAACATGCGCACACGCACCTTGTACTTACTGCTGTTTCAATAGATGTTGTCCATGAAAATATATCGAGACTACGCAACACGACCGAAAGTGCGCACGGGTAGTATTTTTATTTTTTCCTTGCATTGGCGCGGATTTTGTTATTTTTATACGATGCGTCTGAAGTTTCCAAAGTGACGGGTTATAGAGTCGTTTTCGTACGAGTGGGAAACCTACGATAAGGAGTTACGGTCACGGTACGGAATCGAAGACATTCTATTCAACCAATCACAGCGCGCAAAATCATTGCTCAACCAATCAGAATGCTTGGACATTGCACAATCACCGCACGGCACGAACCAAACCGTAACTCAATCAATCAATCAATCAGTCAATCAACCAATCAATATATATATTAATCAACCAATCAATCAATCAGTCAGTCAATCAATCAACCAATCAGTCAATCAATCAAACAATTAATCAATCAGTCAATCAGTCAATCAATCAACCTATCAATCAATCAATCAATCAATCAACCAGTCAGTCAATCAATCAATCAATCAATCAATCAATCAATCAATCAATCAATCAATCAATCAATCAATCAATCAATCAATTAATAAATCAGTCAGTCAATCAATCAATCAATCAATCAGTCAATCAATCAATCAATCAATCAATTAGTCAATCAGTCAGTCAATCAATCAATCAATCAGTCAACCAACCAACCAACCAATCAACCAATCAATCAATCAGTCAATCAATCAATCAATCAATCAGTCAGTCAATCAGTCAATCAATCAACCAATCAATGAATCAACCAATCAAAACTTTATTTACCCACATAATTCCTAAATCACAATAAAGTAACAAGGAGCCGTGCACTGAGAATTATAATAATATTAAATTATAATAATACTAGAAAATACAAGTATAAATAAATTACCTAAGATCACTAACCTACTTCCCATTCATGCGAGAACGACTCTAATACACACGCATGCATGGCAACGTTTTAATATATTGATCGGATCAGCTCTAAGTTCGTCGATCGTCCCGCCTTTTTTGACGTCACATTCTTGCTTTTGGTTAAAAATGCGCTTAGGAAAGTTACAGTGCAATCTATTGAAATTTGCGTTTCCTTGTTGTTTTTTTTTTTTAACTCTAGAGACCGAATGCAATAATGCAATAATAATTTCAATACTCCTTTTTTACAGTTCCCGGCGCCATCTTGAAAGGTAGCCGTGCCTTTGCATCGAAGCGAGACCAATGGTGACCTTGCAATGATAGAGACCTTTTTAACACCTTGGACAATTATTCACATATGTCTCTTTCATTGCAAGGTCACTGTTGGTCTCGCTTCGATGTAAAGGCTCGGCTACCTTTCAAGATGGCGCCGGGAACTGTAAAAAGGAGTATTGCCATTGTTCTGGACTGACTAACCTCGTGTTTATGCGGAAACACAAAAGCTGCATTTTCACCTGAATGAGAGGCTAGTCCAGAACAATGGCATTTGAAATTGGACGCCATTATTGAATTCGGTGTATATTACTTCAATTGCTGCAAATTTATGCAGATTTATGCAGATTTATGCAAATGTCTTATGAAGTGGCCTGTATGACGCCAAGGTTTAGATTCAATCAGCGATTAAGAAGATGATTTTCTTACAGATCGAGATTACACTGACTTTGAAAGCCGTGGTATGGGAATTTGGTCTAATGCAAAAACAGACGACAACTTTGACTGGAGGCTACGCAAAGGCGCTACAAAGACAATGCTAACTGGACCTTCAGAAGACCATACAACTGGCAAAGGTACGGTTAATTTATCTCTAATTGGAGAAATGTGCGAGATAAAAACTATAAATGCTATATAGCTAATTGCATAATCGTTGTCGGGTTGAAAATCATAAATCATAGAAGCTGAGACCGCAAGGATGGATGGGAAATCAGTTCATGAGCCACATTACATACAGATATATTCAATGTTCTCGTAGTTTTGATCCTACAAGTCTGGATAAAAATATCGATGATTTGACGGTGTTATTTGAGAGTTTTAATTTCCCAGAATTCCTTTTGGTCATAGCTTTCATGATTTTCAACCCGACAACGATTATGCAATTAGCTATATATACTATTTAACAAATAATATAAATGCGAGTGCGTACTAGCAAGGTCTTCGTGTAGCTGCACACATTGTCCTGGCTATTGTTTTTATGTAAAAACAATACATAGAACGACAATAGAACAATAGCCAGGACTTTTGTGCAGCTGCACGAAGCTCTGGCCGTGCGTACTATAGTGCCTGTAGATCGTGGTAAACGAACGCATACATGCAACTACCATCAAAAGCATGGTTCTCCAACACGACCAGTACTCAGGGAATGATTTCATAAAGATCCCGGCTGTCTACACATGTATTTTAATATTAAAATATTGATCCTATAGCACACTTAATATATATTTGGCAAGTCAAATTGGTGAATTGTGATTGATCAATTATAGCGGTCAATAACTCATACATGTCCCGGACCGTAGTGAATGAAAACATCATTTTTGTGTGTACAGTATTCACCGGCGTATAAGCCGCACCCGCAGATAAGCCGCACCTCGAGTTTGGCAACGCAAATTTTGGAAAAAACGTTTTTTTTGAATAAAATTAATAGAAATCACGCTACATTACATGCTTTGCGTTATCGGACGTAAACGATATTTGTTTGCGGAGAAGCCATATAATAAACATGCTATTAACCTCGTTTGCTCGGTCCGTACCGTAAGTTTTGGATCCTCGTGTTTTTTCCCCACTATTTCTTGGCCCACGCGGATTCGGTCCATAACTTACAGTACGGACCTCACACTCCGTTAATAAGAGGCATATTCTACCTTATCTATACATGATGTATTTGAAGGACACTATCTCTACATTGAGTCTTCAATCCCAAGACTTCCGGGGGACAAAGCAAGGCTAGTGTCACCATGGTTACCGTACGCCCCCGGTGGTCAATGCATCAAGTTTGCCTACTCAATGTACGGCAGAACAACTGGAAGTCTAAGCTTGATTGTAGAATTAGAAGGTCTTGGTGTTACGTACCAAATATTCTATACTCAAGGCAATCAAGGAGTAGGGTGGAAAGAAGGATTGGCCTACGTTGCTTCTCCACCATCAGTGTACTATAAGGTAGGTGGAATTTATAATAATAATAATAATAATAATAATAATAATAATAATAATAATAATAATAATATTAATAATAATAATAATAATAATAATAATAATAATAATAATAATAATAATAATAATAATGTAGAAGAAATCTTTTAGGATAACATTTTACGATAAAGTTTAAGATAATGAAGTTCCGACGTTTCGGCGTTGCTAACGCCATTTTCAAGGATAAGTGTTAATCAATGTATAGAGTTTATATAGAGTCCATTATGAATAATAATCAGTTCGAGGGTAGTCACTGGGGAGCACTGAACAATTTCGCTCTAATTGAGTCTGATTGTTTGTTAACGGATTTGGATGAAGTTCTTGAATAAACAGCATCTCAAATATCAGACACTCGAATCTGTCTTTGCATCGACGTAAGGTGGTAAACAGGTGATTGATATTCTCAGCGGGCTTCCCACAATGTTGCACAATGTGTTGACCAATCACTCCTGATCTATGCTCCTCAATGCGCTGATATAAATGCCGGCAATAATAATAATAATAATAATAATAATAATAATAATATAATAATAATAATAATAATAATAATATCAATAGCAATAATAATAATAATATTATTATAATAATAATAATATAATTATGATAACTCAGGCTCCTGGATAACTTTATTTCTCGAAACAAATTACAAATAATAAATAATATAATAATAATATAAAATAATAAAATAATATTATAATAATATAATAATAATAATAATAACATCCAAATATTGATTACGTCTTATCTTCCATGCACGTATTCAGTATTAATATTATTATTGGATTTGTATACACCTATTTCAAAAAAAGGTTGTTGAGGACATCAGTCCATAGTCAATAGGTTATCACAGGTCGTTCCAAGACCGAACGAAAGCATTCGACTTCCAACGTCCCATAATCCGTATTTGAGCGTCAGATGACCCTTGGCCTGCAGCGTGTGATGCAGCTCCTATTCTAAAGCTATGGCCTTTATAGCAAGAAGGATTGAGCCCGCAATGTTTAATGGCCAACGACAGAAGATTAGTAAACCTATCCCGAGGTACACCACCCCCTGTACTGGTCGAAAAAAGTGGGCCCTGGTGAGTACCTCTGAAAACCAAGTACTCGAGCATCAACTGAACAGGACAAGATCCTACCTGCCGCTGTATGGTTAACGAAAAGGGGCGTTGATTGTAATTATGCTTAAAATCACCAAAAGTTAGCTTAAACGCCATTACTGCACCCGAGTTATTACAAAGTTTGGATAAATGTCGCAGTTCCAGTAGACCATTTAAGGGGGAACCCCTAGTTTCTGTCATCTCTCCAATTCTTAGAAAGGCAAAAAAGGCGAAAGAACACATTGCTTTGAAAAGACTAGCCTCATACTGGGTGTCAGATATGGATAGGGCAGCAAGTAGCAAACGGTGCAAAATGGGCAGAGTGATTGGCAATCTGCTGTCTAATCGAAATCCAATTTTCCCATACCCTTTAAGCATTTGGTTGACGTAGAACACTTTTGTTGGATCTGCTAATCCCACTAATTTGTGTGAATAGCCCATCGCAGAAATGTATGTATTAACAGTAGAGGGAGCATAATGTTGGTCAAACAAATATGCGATGAAAAGAGCCAAAATAGATGGTGAGATTGGTAAACTGAAAACACAGTTCTGAAAAACTGAACTAAGGAATTGGTTAAACAAGCACCATGCTCTTTTATAGGTGGGGATCGAAGATCGTTGAAGGCTAGATGTCATAAGATCTTCAACTATGGTTCCCAGTTTTGTGGCAGCAGTAGAGGGGGGATCACTGTTGGTTGGGAGTTCGTGTGAGCTGGTGCCAGCGTCCTGAATGACTGGACCTGTAAGCGAGATAAACAATCTGCTAAAGTGTTATGAATTCCGGGAATATGCTTCGCACGAAAAAGGATATTTTGTTTAAGGCAAACTGACACCAACCGACGAACAAAAAACATCAAGGACTTATCTCGACAACTCTGCTTGTTGATGACGTGAACTAAAGCTTCGTTGTCCGTGAAAAATAAAATGCAGTGATTCTGCATCTTATGCCCCCACAAATATAGGCTTAAAACAATTGGGTAAAACTCGAGCAATGCAATATTCTTCCCCACCCAGGTATCTGGCCATTTCCCATAGCACCATTCATTGCCGAAAATTGCACCAAAACCGATGGATCCTGCAGCATCAGTAAACAGTTTAAGTTTAGAAGAACTTGACCAATGATCGTTAAGGAAAAAGGATTTACAGTTGAATTCCTGAAGAAACGACTGCCATACCCTTAAATCCTCCTTAACACAAGAATTAATCCTCAACATATGATGAGGTGCTTTAATGTTCACTGTGAGGTCAATGAGCCTCCTTAAAAAAGCCCTGCCAGGCACGACTACTGAACATGCAAAATTCAATAATCCTATCAGAGACTGCAGTTCCTTCAGCATCACCTTCTTGCGATGCAAAAAGGTTAGTATAAGTTGTGTGCATTTTTCCATCTTTTCTTGAGGCAGACGAGCAACGAGATGCTGTGTATCGAGCTCAATTCCTGCAAACTGCAAGACAGTAGATGGCCCTACTGTCTTCTCTGGTGCTATGGGAATTCCCAGATACTTGCACAAATCAAGAAACAAAGATAGTTGGTCCCTACACAGTTTTTCAGTTGAGGCCACGATAAGAAAATCATCCAACAGATGAAGAATAGAGTGAATATTTAATTTGTTTTGAGCCACCCATTCAATTGCTGTGCTCAACGTTTCAAATGTCTTGCAGGAGGAGGAACATCCCATGGGCATGCAGCGGTCATAATAGTAGGCCCCCTTCCATTTTAAACCTAACAAAGGGTAATCCTTGGGGTGAATTGGGATGATCCTAAATGCGTTTTTAATGTCTGTCTTGGCAAGGAAACAACCAGGTCCAATTTGTTTTATGAAGCGGATAGCGTCTTCAATAGTGGCATAATGAACACTAGTATTAGCAGGCAATATTCCATCATTTACGGAAGTCCCTTTGGGGAACGAAAGATGGTGAATGAGCCTGAACTCCCCTGGTGTTTTCTTGGGTACAGCACCTAACGGAGATACCCTGAAAACAGGAAAGGGGCGTGACGAAAATGGACCGGCTAACCTATGGGCCTCCAACTCCTTTTGTATCTTAGCATCAACAATATCCGGATTCTCAATGGCTGATATCAAATTATTAGGTTCAAAAGAGGATACTAATTCGCCCTCAAAATGTAATGGGAAACCATCTCTAAAACCTGATTGAAGAAATTCAACAATGACTGGATCATACCCAGAAAGAAGATCTACAAGCTTCTCACTTTTTACCGGGGTAGGGAGATTGTGGCTTAGATGGTTGGACAGTTCGTTGTTGCCGTTGGGGACGAAAATTACACATGCTTGCCTTATGAGCCCCATCACATTTGAAGCAAATGTGCTTGAACTCGCAACCGGAGCATGTCTTACCCCCATGGAAGCGATAGCAAAAACCCTTGGGTATGGAGTTCAGCTTCCTAATCCTATTGCCCTGGGCCTCGCTGGGTTGGAAGGGTTTTTTGGTTTCGCTCCCCTGGGACCTCAGCCACAATTCCCAATGTATACCACCCCACGGCAAGGAAGTGGAGTCATTTTGCCTGAGGTAACGGAAATTGTCATCATAAAAACGCCAATTGTGATACCTTCCCGACAGGTCTTGGATAGTTTCCCCGTACTTCATGAGGGCTGGGGCCTCAGTGGGAAATTTCTGAGTATAAACCGCTACAAATATTCTAAATGCAGACATCCACATATCAATATTGTTAATTCGCTTAGGTTTGGAAGTGGATTCCAGACAGAGTGAAGGCTGCTGGTCCCCACTTCCATTTGTAACACTTATCTGGTATTTAGGTTCAGAAATGGGGTTAACTAGTAGTGCGCCAAAGTCGAAGTACTCGTTATTCCAAATTTTGGATTTCACCTTGGCCGGAACTCTGGAGTCTAGTGTGACATTCACTGACTGAAAGACCTGGTGTGGAGTGGTATTGCTTTGGGCGGGTCTTATCATCTCACCTGTAAGCGTCGAGTTCACTCTACTGACAGCTGCACTGATGGTCTGATCGGGACTAGTTCCTGTTTGGACACTGACCGGGGACTCCAACATGGGTTGTCTTGCATTTGCTACAGGTATGACACTTTGTGGCTGAGCGGCCTGCAAAGAGGTGCTTGTGCTCTGGGGTTGGCCTAACAAGGGGGCAAGATTCTCTGTGACCCTGGTTGTGATGGTCGATATCAGTTGTTCCAGCACCGCAGGTGGTAGGGAAGGCACGTTATTGGTAGAACAAGATCTTGAGTCAGCCCCAGTAGTCCCAGTTTTTTGGGATGTCTTCTGTCGCTTGTTTGCACTGCTCGATGCTGCAGGTGAAAGTTTCTTGCGCTGTGACCGTTTGGGAGGCATGCTGAAATAGGAAGACAAATAGCGGCAGCGCAGGTCATATAATAGAGCATTAACACCCATATATTGTGACCTAACCTCAACTAACATGTGAGGAGTTAAATTAAAACTCAAACATGAAAATAAAGTCAGAGGAGTTAAACCTCTATGGCATACAAATACCATGTGCGGGGTTAAAACTCGAACATGAAATTAAACTGAGATGACGAGGGGTTAAAAATTGAACATGAAATTAAAGTCACTGTCAGGAATTAAACCTCTATAACATGCGAGGGGTTAAACCTCGAACATGAAAATAAAGTCAGAGGAGTTAAACCTCTATGACATATAAATACCATGTGCGGGGTTAAAACTCAAACATGAAATTAAACTGAGATGAGTTAAACCTCTATAACATGCGAGGGGTTAAACCTCGAACATGAAAATAAAGTCAGAGGAGTTAAACCTCTATGACATATAAATACCATGTGCGGGGTTAAAACTCAAACATGAAATTAAACTGAGATGAGTTAAACCTCTATAACATGCGAGGGGTTAAACCTCGAACATGAAAATAAAGTCAGAGGAGTAAACCTCTATGACATATAAATACCATGTGCAGGGTTAAAACTCGAACATGAAATTAAGCTGAGAAGTTATAAACCTCTATAACAGGAAATTAACATCAGAGTAGTTCAATCTAACATGAAAATAAACAGGAGGAATGAATAAACAGAGAGTAGTCAAACCTCTAATCTAAGACGAATTAAAAATCGTACATAAAATTAAACTGAGAGTAGTCAAACCTCTAGCTAATCTAAGACGAGTTAAAACTCGAACATGAAATGGAACTGAGAGAGGAGTTAGACCTCTCTAACAAGAAAATAAACTGAGAAGGAAGCGAAGTGTAAAAAAAAATTAACTCAACTAAAGCAGCTCAAGTGCTTTCAAAATGGCGCCCCTGTAGCTTCGATAAAGAGCATACTGATAGCTAGGAGAAACGTGAACGCCATCGCGTAAAAAGGGGTCTCTCGTGGGGTTAATAAAACCCTTATGAGACCAACAAAAAACACCAGACATTTGTTCTAATAGCGCCCTCACGATGTGGTTTAATGTTTGGACCTTGCTATTAAAGCGTAAATGATCACCGTATGACTCGCCACGTGGGATGACATGACAAACACACACAACCCGTACTGCAAACTTAGCGCGTAGAAAACCTTATTTATGAATTTGCAGCTTGTCATCTTCGGTTTTCGGATTACATTCTTATACACCAAAAAACCCACGGGTCATTCCCAGTTAAAATTGTCGCTGTTTGCTTGTGGCGCTTTTGGCGGCCTTGGTCGTGACATGCTGTTCTTGGGGATGCTTCTGTCGCTAAACTGTTTGCTGTTAATATCTCTCTTTCGGCACCAAAAGTTTATTGGGCATTCCTTTTCTGGAGTGTCTTCGTCAACCACGTTTTCGCTTCTTCGGCACCAGAATCCCTTAGGACAATCATAGGATTGGAGATTGATGGAGCGCTTCTAGATCTCGTGTTCCAGTGAGGATTTCTTGCACCAGAATCCTTTGGGGCACTGGCTGGAGTCTGCGTCTCGCTTCTTACGGCACCAATAGCCAGTTGGACATTGGTTGCTTCGCTTACACCAGTAGCCTCTCATACAATCTCCCTCAGCTGTCTCTCTATCGATAACTTTGTTTGCTCTCTTGCACCAAAATCCAGGCGCGCATTTGCTGGCGTCTTCTAATTCTTCTCCCTCATCGTTGGTGGACTTTTTGCACCAGAATCCTTTTGGACAGCTACCTTGCTCTACCGTTTTCTTCTGCACCAAAAACCCATTGGACAAGAGTTCTGGTCGTCCAAGGGATGAGCAGTTAGGAGGATGACACTGCCGGCTGCGATCAATAGAAATAAAAGGGTCGATGGATTCATCATGGTGCTGAAACACAATGTACAAATAGTAATTGATCACACTACGCGATGTACTACTGCAGATATCAACTGACTGTACTGACTGTACCACCCTATTTACTGTGAAAGAAATTCAATATTCTTTCTCTTTCAAAACAATATTTTCTGCTCTATGGCGGTTGTTATTAGGATTTTATCCGAACACTTACAGTGTTCATAAACACCTCGAACCTTCCCATAGTAACGCCTACTTTTCTCGAGTCACGCAAGTCCAAGCAAATTTTAAAAAATCAGCCTGTGTCCAGCTGTTACCCACACCTCCCCCTCAGGACAGTAGAGAGATTTAGCAAACACGACGCAACGTGAGAACGCGACGTTAGATGACGAATATATCACATTTGGTCATTGCGTGACTACCGTGACAACGTCGCGACGTCAAGTTCACGACGCCATTTCACTTGTTTTCACGTCCTCTCCATGACGTTGAGGACGCCAACGGTCGTTTTCACAGTTATTCGTCAGCGCGCGCGCCGTCCTCTTTCACGTCGTCGACAGAGAGTTTAAGCATCACGTTTACGGCGAACGCCAAACGTCAAAACTGTACACGTGATCATGGTTTTGCTGCGTTTGCTCTCTATCCTTTCGCGTTTAGACGTAAATGAGGTCATTTTCTCGTTCTTAAAAAAAACAGAGGCATTCATTTGGGGGGTTTTCCCGTTCCTTTGACGTTTTTAAGGCGAAATTCAAAAGTCAATCTGACGTTTGGCGTTCGCGTTCGCTAATCGTGTTCCAGGTTAATTTATGCGCATAATTATGTTGTTTCTGAACGAATGTGTAATTTAACAAAATGGCGTCTTTTGCATGAGCGAGGAGAGCGAGTTTGCGATATCTAGCTTTAAAAGAAATCATTTATTCATGCAGCGAACAAATCGACTGTTTGAAGGCGGCTATCGAAGGAAAGAATTCCTATGCTAGTCTCAACTGGATATTGAAAATCAATGATATTTTACGCCCTTCCTATATCGTGGTAACCCTGGTTCCAGAGTCTCGAAAGTCGGGTTCACGAAGTCGAGTCCGCCGAAGGTTCCAGAGTCTCGAAAGTCGGGTCCACGAAGTCGGTGTATCGTGGCTGATGAGGTTTTCAATCGGGAAGAAGGATCGAGTAAGGTGATATTGTGATCTCACCTTTGGGAAGTACTGATGAAAAATCAAGTACAATATCTAAATTCACTGGGTTTGAAAGCTATTACTCTGCAAAGTGATTATTAATAACAAGAAGATGATCATGAGCTTCGGTCCGTAGAATAAGGGAAGTTTGTGTACTTATTTACGTCGGGTTCCTGTGTAGTTTCGACATCCAACCTGGTCATTGAACCTTAGTGCTTGTCGGTAATTTTTAAGTGATCTTTGTTTATGCAACATTAAACTTGGTCTTGCACTTAGGTGATTGCACATTTTGAGAGATTTTGAGTAGTCTGTGCTCAGCTGAAATAACAAGTCCAAAGCCGGACTAGATAAAACCGGCAGAGAATTTGTGGCCATGCTATATACAGCTATTTCAAAAAAGGTTGGTGAAGGTTTTGTTGCATCTTGCATCTTGCATCTTGCATACCAAGCCTGAAATGTATTGTGGATCATATGTAAATAATGTCAGCATGCACATACAGAAGAAATTATGCCGGCTCCATATTGCGGAGACAAAGCTTGGGAAAATTATATTGTTGTGACCTTTCGCTGATTCCATTCACATTGCCCATAGTGCATTTCGGGTTTGGGATGCAACATGCAACATGCAACAAAACCTTCACCAACCTTTTTTGAAATAGCTGTATATGGATGTTGAATATTGGGACGGAACGAACGTCGGTGGGGTTAAGACCTTTTATCATGGCAAGCAGGCCTCAGCTGTGTAGGAACGTATCTATTTAGCTAGGTTAAATGACTCTAACTTAACTTCACCTCTGAAATATGACTGAGTGTATTGGAAGCCAGTTTGTCTGTAAGTCCTTGAATCTCTTGAAACTTTAGTTCTTACAAACTATGTTCTTCTAAAGCTAGTATCCTAGAGCTTTGAACTAATAAAGAACTCTGATTTAGACTACTATATTTATAACAAAGCTAAAGGAAATTACTCTCAGCTAATGTCATGTGATTTGGCTGTGTTCGTGTGGGCTTCTACATGTATTAATTGAGTCAAGTTTGCAGGATATTTGTGCGGCGGAGCACTGAACCATACAAATATGTACTCAGTAGGAGTGATTATGATTGTAAAAGGAAATTATTAAACAAATAGATTCCATTTCCCCGTACGTCTGTACTCTTATAGATGCACAGAAGACGTAAAATGTGGTGAGGATCTAGGATAAAAACTGAAAGTACGCCACGAGACGAAGTCGAGGAGTGTGACTGTTGTTCTCACCGCATTTTGACGTCCTCTGTGCATCTATATGAGTATAGACGCACGGAATAATGGAATCTATTTGTTTTATTTTTCATACCGGATGAAATTCCTGGGGAAGTAAATGCACTGAGTAATATCAAATAGTTGCATGCACGCATGGATTTTTATATATCAGTAGCACGTGCACGTTCTAATGAGTTTTATTGTAATTTTGTGTTTTACGTGAATAAGTAAATTACTTATTATTTATAATCAGTTCTTTCTGATGTGTATAATATGATGGTTTAATATTTCTAATGGCTTGCGTTATAGTTATAGAGGATTGAAATCTCAATATGCAAATTTGATGACGTCTATCCAGGCTTAATTTATTATACAAAAACGCCCTTGTGCTGATTCGTTATTGACATTTGAAAAACTTACAGAATATTTTCACAGTTTATAAATGACTTTATACCTTTTTCCCATTTCAAAAAATAAGTTCTTCTTGAAAACGTTTAAATAAGTTATGGCAAAAGCCTGGGTAGACGTCATCAAATTTGCATATTGAGATTTCAAACTTCTATACCGGTAACTCATAAACGCAAGGTTCAAATTTAGAAATAGAAATAGATAGAGATATTTAGATATATAGGAATTAATGACAGAGTGACATTAGAAATGCTGGGACAGTAAGAAAGAAACTTCAGAAACGAAACGACTCGATATTCTCATGAGGATGCTACCTCGTGTGCCACCACATCCTCCAAGACCGAAAGCTGCTTAAGCTTGAAGCCAGATGGCTAGTACTTCATGTAAGCCCACTTGAAATGGACTCCATTCTATATAGCCGTTCGTTTGAAGTTTTTGTATTATTAGTCACAATTTGTTCATCTTTTCAATGTGGTATAAGTACGCACATTGCCAATTGTGACAGATAATACAAAAACTTCAAATAGAACGGCTATAAAGAATAGAGTCCATTTCAAGTGGGCTCTCTGAAAGCACTTCTCAAGCTGGCCGGGCTCGATAGCCAAAGTTTCTTTGCCTGGATGCTGAGACACAAACGAAATCTACAAGACGCGCGCGCAAGACGTCGAACAGGACAGCCCGATGTACAAGTGTTAGAAAGTGCTTATTTGCAGAACTTACCAAATAAGGATTTATAGTTATACTAGTCAAAATTTATGTATGTATCGGGACGATCTTATCCAGTTAGTACATCTAATGCCACACCCTGTAAACACTCGAACTCAAATCTGGACAAACACTTGATCGTGAGAGTTCTCACAATAAGCGTGAGAATTCTCACAGGACCATCAAGTATAAATAGGGTGCCAGTTCGATATACTAGTTAGTTGGAGAAAGAGTTGGAGTTGGAGTTTGTGTAGAGTGAAGCTCAAGAATAAAAGTCATAGTCCCCCAAGACAGAGACTCGCTACTTCTTTGAGGTCCGTAACAAGTGGTGGAGACCCGTGGCGAAGAAGAAGTAAGTCGAAATCATGTGAAAACCCAACCAGTTAGGAGTAATGTAGTTTAGTTAGTTTCAGTTTATTTTTCTCTCTTCGATGCTTACTAGGCAAAAATCTAAGGTTTTAGCAAAGTCTGCTGGAAATCCTAAGGCAGTTTCAACACCAAAACCAAAGATATCTTTTAAATCATTCAGACTTTCAAGACCGCATAAATCAGTATCAGAACCTATAGTTTCTGCTGGACCAAGTAGTAGAGGTTCTGCCTCATCAGATTCGGATGACGACTCTCACATTTATGACGACGTAGCAGTAAATCAACCTAAAGATATGGCCGAAGAAATGATTGCTAATGCTGTTCGCAATTTGACTTGCGATGTTGCTCCTAAGGGTTCTGTAGTTTTCCCTGTATTCAAAGGTGACGAGAGTGAAGACGTTGAAGAGTTTCTAGCTAATTTTAGTAGGACTGCAGAATTTTGCGGATGGTCGAACGAAAGAAAAGCCTTAGGCCTTCCTTTATATCTTAAGGACAGTGCGAACGTGTGGTTTAATTCTTTGGATGCGACCGACCATCCTCGGGAACCCAGGAGTATATTCTGTCGCTCGTTACTCGCTCCCAGAGAAATACCCCTGGGAACGAAGTCTGTTGGAACTTGTTCCGGAAGTCAAAATTCAAAATGGCGGCTGTCCTATTCAAACCAGAAATACTTGATACTGATTGGTCGACCATATAAGGTCGACCAATCAGAAACGAGAGTAATTTTGACTTCCGGAACAAGTTCCAACAGACTTCGTTCCCAGGGGTATTTCTCTGGGAGCGAGTAACGAGCGACAGAATATACCCCTGGGTTCCCGAGGATGGCGACCGACATGACATTCTCAGAAATAGTTGATGCTTTGAGAGAACAATTTTCGTCAGGAGCCACTGTTTGGCGCATTCGTCAAAAACTCACTCAAAGAAAACAAAGTGAAAACGAACCACTTGTAAATTATATTTATGACATACGAAAGATGTGCATGAGATTACATTTGAGTAAAGACGAGTGGGTTCATTATTTTATTCAAGGTTTGAAACCAAGCGTTAGGTCTCATGTTATTTTACAACAACCAGATGATTTTGATGAAGCAGTTTTAAATATCGCTAAACTGAAAGAATCTGTTGACCCATTAACTGGATCTTCATTAATTAATCCTAAGGAAATTAGTGATGCTGTTGCCGAGCAGCTTAAGAAAATATTAACACCGGCTGCACAGTGTAGTGTAGGAGCGTTTCAGCCTGCCTCCAATTCTCAACAGAGAAATTCAGATCAAAATTCAGATCTTAGACGTATCGTTCAGGAGGAAATTAGGAAAGCTTTGCCACCTACCAATCAAAATGTTCAAAACACTGATCGGCGTCCTCCCAGTCAGGACTTCAGAAGTCGCCGTACTGCACGCGGAACTGCAATTTGCAATAACTGCGGTATGGTTGGCCACACTTATTATAACTGTAGAAACAACCCTAGAAGACAAGATCCTAGGATTCCAAACAGGCAAAACTTTTCACATTTTCAGCGTCAAAATCAACAATCTTTCCGAGGTGCCAACAGTAATCGTAGACAGCAATCGGAAAACTAATTGTTGCCCCTGCGACGAGTCGAAACATATATGTTGTTTAGATGATAGAATTGCTTTTGAAGATGTTTATCGCAATTATAGTCATAATAGCCCTTCACAAGCTGTTAAGCAATGTTTTAAAAATAAAGCTATAGACGAGACCAAACAATTTTTCCAGTTAAATAACGGAGATTTTGATAATACTAAAGGAGATCGAATTTTGGAAAGACATAACTCCCATAAACATGAGGAAAAATCCCAAGAGAATATTGTTGACCTAGATCACATTATTATTGAAGAAATCCATGACGACATTTCGTATAATTTTGAAAATTGGAAATTCAGAGAAGCCAAAACAATGTTGTTAGATCCTAAAATTGAAGTAGGGTCAAGTGCTATTGACACCAATGTAGAAATATGCAGCGATCAATCGCAAACACAAAGCCGTGGGTTGCAGACTCGGCACATTGATGTCATAAATGAATTTTCTAAAGAGCCAGAGAGCTCCAATGTAACTGAAATTCCTTCTGATCTCATTAAAGAATATATGAATGAGAATTTACAAGATATTGATGTCATGGAAAATGAAAATAATGAGTTACAAGAAAACATTGTACCAATGATTTTGTCTAAGGATGAATTAACAATCACTGGTAATATAAACAACTTCGAAATGTCATTTTTAGTCGATACAGGAGCAGCTATAAGTGCTGTAAGCTCCTCTTTTTGGGAAAAACATTTGAGACAATCAGGATTTGAACTACAAGACTCCAATCTTAAATGTATAAACACAGTAGGAGGTCTTCCATTAAAAGTTATTGGAAAAATATGTTTACCATTAGACATTGGTCTTCAACTTTATTATGTAAACACTCATGTTATTCAAGACTTGACTTATGAAGCTATTTTGGGTAGAGATTTTCTCTCAGCGCACTGTGATAATTTAGATTTTTCTAATCAAGTGATTCGAATTAGACCAGGCAAACCGTTATTAAGCGAGGAAGAGAGTCTCAATAAAGACAACTCCTTGTCGGTTCATGCCATGTCCAATTATATTCTGCCACCACAGTCAGAAATAATAGTTGCGGGAGAAATAAATAATTCAGACAAGTCAACAAAAATCGGTCTCGTAACCCCTAGAGACACTAGTACTTTGCCTTATAAATTCAATATTTTTGGTGCTTCTGAGTTAGTCACGGTTCGAGAGGATGGCGTGATACCTGTTCGCCTCATAAATCCTACTATTGAACCAATTAAAATTTATAGAAGGACAAAGCTTGCTGATTTTGTAGAAGTAGAGCCAGACATTGCTACATTTGAATTAGGAGATACCGATGCTAAAGTTTCAAATGATATTGATGACGAAGAACATTGTAAGGACTACTCACACTTGCCAAATCTCTCTGATAGTAATTTGGATGATGAAAACAAAAGGAAATTTAGTGAACTATTGTATAGGTTTAGAGATATTTTTCCTAAGGATAAGTCTCAGTTAGGAAGAACAGGACTTGTTCAACACACTATTGATACCGGTGGTTACCGACCAATTAAGCAGCGACCTTATCGTACAAACCCTGATGATAGAAAGGAAATAGATAAACAAGTTGAAGAGATGTTAGCCAATAATTTTATACAGCCATCTACAAGTGCTTGGGCGTCACCCGTTGTTTTGGTTAAGCAAGGTAAAAAGATCAGATTTTGTATTGATTACCGTAAGCTTAATGCAGTGACGTGGAAGGATAGTTTTCCTTTACCACTCATATCTCAAACACTGGATAGCTTGAATGGCGCACAGTATTTTTCAACTCTCGATTTGATGAGCGGCTATTGGCAGATAGAACTTCATCCTTCAGCAAGGGAGAAAACAGCTTTCGTTACCCATAATGGTTTTTTTGAATTCTTAGTTTTACCCTTTGGTTTGACCAACGCCCCAAGTTCATTTCAACGCTTAATGGGACACGTTTTAAGAGGTTTAGAGTACAGATATACACTCATTTATATTGACGATATAATAATCTTTTCTAAAACTGTAGAGGAACATTTAGTTCATCTTGAAGAGGTTTTTTTAATAGGCTAAGAGAAGCTAATGTTAAACTAAACCCAGTGAAATGTCACTTCGCTAGGAAAGAAGTTTTGTACTTAGGACATGTTGTAACTCCGAACGGTATTAAACCAAACCCAGCTAAGATAAGTGTTGTTAAAGAATTTCCTATTCCTAAGAATCTTAAAGAGCTCAGAAATTTTCTTGGCCTTGCTAATTATTATCGGAAATTTGTCAAGGATTTTGCTAAGATAGCAAACCCATTACACGAATTGACTCGGAAAGGAGTTAAGTTTCATTGGACAGACGATTGTGCGGAAGCATTTGACAAACTGAAACGAGCTTTGGTTTCTGCACCTGTTTTAGCTTATCCTGATTATAGTAAAGAATTTTTACTATTTGTTGATGCTAGTGCAACTGGAATTGGAATGACGTTAGGCCAAATTCAGAACGAGAAAGAAGTTGTTATTGCATATGATGGAAGAGGTTTAAACAAAGCAGAACAAAATTACTGTACCACAGAAAGAGAGGCTTTGTCATTAATTTCAGGTATTAAAAAGTTTCAACCTTATTTACACGGACGGAAATTCAAAATATTTACTGATCATAGCTCTCTAAAATGGCTTATGAATATGAAAGATGCTACTGGTCGTTTAGCTCGATGGTCATTGTTAATTCAACAATTTGATTTTGAGATAATACATCGCCCTGGAAAGGATCACACAAATGCAGATAGTCTTTCTAGGCACCCTTATGATATTTGTAAATTATCTGAACAAGCAACTGAAACGAAAGAAATTTTCGAAAAACAAAGAAAAGATCAAAATTTGGCTGAAATTATAGACTTTCATGAGAATGATGTTTTGCCTGATGACGATGGTAAAGCTAGGAAATTGTTGTTGTCAAAAGATGCGTTCTTTATAGGCGAAGATGGCCTACTATATAATTTAGACCGCACGCGAAAACGGAAGTGTAGATTGGAAACTAGTTGTTCTCAGCTTGTTGTACCTTCTTCTGTGAAGTACGAAATTTTGTCAAATGTACATGATCACGTAACAGGTGGACACTTTGGTGTGCATAAAACATTTAGTAAAATAAATGAACGATATTGGTGGGACAGAATGTTTAAAGACATAGAGCATTGGTGCAAATCGTGTGTACGGACTGCTCAATGAGGAAAACACCCAGAAATAGGAAACGAGCACAACTGTTACCACTACCAGTTGAAGGAGCCTTCGATCGAGTAGCAATTGATTGTTTAGGTCCATTTCCCGAAACAAAAAAAGGAAACAGATATCTAGTAGTGCTCTCAGACTATATGACACGTTGGCCGGAAGTTTTTCCCGTACCGAATACAGAAGCAATCGTAATTGCTCGACTTTTAGTAAATGAGATTATAGCTAGACACGGAGCACCTAGAGTACTCTTATCTGATCGTGGGCAAAATTTTATGTCAAAATTAGTAGCAGAAGTATGTAAGATATTTCAAATACACAAAGTTAATACATCAAGTTATCATCCTCAAACAACAGACGGTTTAGTAGAAAGGTTCAATTCAACCTTGTGTCAGTCATTGTCGATGTACGTTTCTAGGGATCAAAAAGATTGGGACGAATATGTACCCATGATTTTGTTTAGTTATCGGACTTCTGTTTCAGAAACTACAGGCGATAGTCCATTTTATCTTTTGTACGGAAGAGAACCTCGACTTCCACTAGACACTAAATTCTTGCAACCATCGGATTTATCAACTTCTATATCTGAACATCGTAAGAAAATCGTTGAAAAGCTTGAAATTGCACAACAATTAGCGAAGGAAAATATTCAGAGAACTCAACAAGCTATGAAAGTGTATTATGATAAGAAAGCGAAAGATGTTAATTTTGAAATAGGTGACCGTGTTTGGGTGTACACACCGAAAACCAAACGAGGTCTTTCTAGGAAACTTTTGCATAATTGGCATGGGCCATATAGAGTTGTTAAGAGACTCTCGCCAGTGCATTTCTTCCTGAGAAATAAAAACAATAAGAAAGTCGATTTTTCCGTACATTTATAGATCCAAGTGTCCGACCAATTACTCCTGAACTATCAGATGAAGAACAAAATGAACCTTTTCTAACGGAAAACGATATTCCTGAGGACAGTTTTGAGGTAGAAATCGTACAGATAGACAACGAAACTATATTTGAAGTTGAGAAAATTATGAAAAGTCGAAAAAGAAGAGGGAGAGACGAGTACTTGATTAAATGGAAGGGATATCCTAATAGCTCAAATACGTGGGAGCCGGAAGAGAATATAAATACACAACTACTTGAATCTTTTAAGAACGGAAGTGATAAACAATAATATTTTGTTTTGTTTTATTATTCAACGATAATGTCTGTCCTTTATGTCTGTCAATTGGGGGTCCAGCCCCGATCTTTTCAAAATCACAGATTCTATGAATACGCTAGCCAGCGATTTAAAAGTTATTGACAGAACCTTTCCTGCTTGGTCATACAAACTCAATTAATTTTCTAGCCTAATACAGTCAAATGTTACAAAAGTATTTTAGACAGTGTTAGTGAGATAAATTGGTTGGGTTTCCCGTGGAATGACAAGTCGAAGTTATCTTTTCCGAGAAACCATCACTGAAGAAAGTTCAAGCTGCGAAGGCATTCATCCCATGATTAATCTTGGTGGTCGATACTTCTTGTCTACTACTACTGGAACGCTTACGCTTAATACAGGAAAGCTACACATTACACCGTTGAGCATTTATCATTTCCCGTGTAACATTACATTCTTTGGAATGAAAACCAGTGTGTCATCGTGTCCTGAACTACTGAGTATGTCATTACCACTGTTTACTCATAAAGATGTCAAGTATGTCAAGTGGCGATCTGATGCTGATGAGAATCTATTAAACTTACATCATACATCATTAAAGATCCCTCCACCGACTTATATAAACAGATCTATCATCACGGATTTGGATCGAGACATTGCAAAATACGACGAGGAATTGACCAACACCATTGAAAGAGCCAATAAAGAGATTGATAAGATTAAAGAGACTTCATTAACTTCAGTTGATGAAATCCTAATATACGTTGCCTTGGCTTTGTCAGCATTTAATCTGATTATTATGTGCATATGTTTCTGTTGTTTACGAAGAATGAATCACGCGAATCCGGTAGTTGTTGAAACCATTGTGCAGAATCCACCTCCCCTCCCATCTAAAAAGAAGAAAGACGGCAAGACTCAAACAAGGAACAGGAACTTGTGATGAACATATCATTAACTTTTTAATATATATTACGAACATTTATAGTAAAAAGTTTGTGATAAGTTCTACATTGAACTACAAGCTTACAATTATTGTGAAAAAAAAAAAAAAAAAAAAAACAAGATGAAGAAAAGACTTAACCAGAAAAATGAACGCTTTTATAGTATAGTACGCAAGAACATTTTAGCTTTGATATATATTCCATTATACTTCGTGTTTTCTACTATTGTAAAAGTTATGGAAATAAGCACGTTATAAGAGAACATCGAGGACGATGTTGTGTTTTAAGAAGGGGGGAATGTTAGGAAGTGCTTATTTGCAGAACTTACCAAATAAGGAGTTATAGTTATACTAGTCAAAATTTATGTATGTATCGGGACGATCTTATCCAGTTAGTACATCTAATGCCACAGCCTGTAAACACTCGAACTCAAATCTGGACAAACACTTGATGGTGAGAGTTCTCACAATAAGCGTGAGAATTCTCACAGGACCATCAAGTATAAATAGGGTGCCAGTTCGATATACTAGTTAGTTGGAGAAAGAGTTGGAGTTGGAGTTTGTGTAGAGTGAAGCTCAAGAATAAAAGTCATAGTCCCCCAAGACAGAGACTCGCTACTTCTTTGAGGTCCGTAACACAAGCATCGCCACGCAAAGTCCAGCCTATAACGCTAGATGAGATGAAAACTGCAGAGAAAGAAATCCCGAGACTCGTTCAGCGTATTTTGGAGAAGGTGGGTCCGGGAGTACCTAACCAGCCTCCAATTAAGCAAGACTTCACCCAAACTTTTAGCTTCATAGAAATAAAATAATTAAAGAAACTAAACACAAAGAAATGTATGGAGCAAAGCTGTGTTGATTGTTAGGGTTGAGTAGATGACATCACTGACACTTCTAAAGATTCATAAAAATGTAATACTTCCTGTAGGAATTTTGAGAAAACACATTTTAAAACCAGTAATTGTATGGCTCCTTGAGATTATTTCAGTGAAGTTTCAGCTAAATTAAACTTCGATCGATTTTCGTCCAAGTAGCACTTTAAATAATGAATATAAGGGGGCGTTCTTATATAGCGCATTTGATATACACCTATATTTCAAAAATCGTTGTCGCAGCTGAAGCAACAGTCAACACTCCAAGACTGCAAAGGATTTCGGTAATTGTTCTTGTAATTAATTTATTCAGTTGTGGTCATTGTAAATAGTTATCATGAATGTAGTTTTTCAGCTCATTAGTGTTTGGAAGCGTGTTTTTTTATGCCTGCTCTTGTTCAACGGTTTTAGTACCCGCAACAGCACGTTTGTAGTACTAGTACTTTCCGAAATATTCGGTTTGACACTAGAGCTACCACTTCAGCTTGCCATATAATAACATGTCACAAACGCATGCAACCAAAATATTCTCTGAATGAATAAATTACGAGAAAAATTACCGAAATCCTTTGCAGTCTTGGAGTGTTGACTGTTGCTTCAGCTGCGACAACGATTTTTGAAATAGGTATATATACAGGTGTAGTATCATTCAGTCCTTTGAAGGGAAAAAATTCAATTCCATTATGTGTAATGTGGTCATGCTTGCGTTAACAAGCAAAAACTCTAGCAGTATGTTTAGTATTCTAAACATATTGCTGCTAATATGTAACATACACTTAGGCTGTCCATACAAAAGTGAGTTACAACCATCGAGCTTAGTCCTGCCAAAAGAACGACTAGAAGTTTGTTAAGACAGTTCCTAATTTTGGAAATATTATATATTTTTTAATTTTTAAATCCACCCATTTAGTCCCGGTTTGTAACATTAAAACAAGAGTATGGCCGTTCAAACTAAGGTTCTTATAGTACAAGATCGTATCAGTTCCGCTTTATGTTTATAACTTTTACTTCAGTGCGGTTTTCTGATGATCGCCTTTCGGTTGAAATTCTCAGAAAATTGAAAAACATTTTCTTGAATGCAGCTTTAAATTCTCTATTCCTCAAACCATAGATGATTGGATTAGCGGAAGAGCTTGAAAACATCACAAATAGCGAGACAGTCCAGCGGCGGAACACTTGGTACTCTTCTTGGCAGGTTTCAGCAAACTTGAACCACAATGCGAATGCAAAGTTAGGTGTAAAAGCCACGAGGAAAACGAGCGTTATGATCACAAAAGTTGTGACCGCCTTTTTGTTTTTCAGAGTATTTCGTTGTGTCCTGCTACAGCTATTCAAGTACGCGTTTTCCACTCTTAGCATCTGGCGTTTTGAAGTCTTGACGATTTCCAAGTAGCAAATCATGACGGTGAGTAACGGTACGAACATAGTCAACAAGGCACAGGTCGCAATGTAGCCACTCCAGGCCTTCAAATTCTCTATGAATACAGCAGGAAATGCAAAAAGCGTAGACAGTATCCACACCATTGTGATGACGGCCAGACATGGTCTAATAGTCATGATATTAAGGTATCGCAATGACCACCTTACAGCTATATACCTATCAATACTAACTGCACAGAGGCTCAGTGTAGCAGCAAAGAGAATAAATAGCCATATGAAGAAATCAAACTTTAAAATACCCCCCTCGCTTACAGTGTCTAACACCATCACTGTTGTGTAGAATGGGATGTGAAGACAGCCTACACACAAGTCTGCTCCAGCTAGCGAACAGAGAAAGTAATTGGAGATAGTTTGCAATTTTGTTGATGAATACACTGCAAAAAGAACCATTATATTTCCAGCAATAGCAAGAATACCAAGGACGACACTAAAGCCTACAATAAACCATGTAGCTACACCATTTGGATGACCAACGGCGTAAGATATCGTTTCATTACAAACCATCTCAGTCTCGAGAGTTGCGTTACGTTGCGTTCCGTTGTGTTGCCTTTATTACAATGCGTATGCTGTCTTCCGCCATTTTATAATGCTGCAATCTCTTAAACTAGTTAGTTATTTCTGAAGCGAGTTCAGACATGCTTCGTGGCTTCCGGATCTGACATATATGGTACTCTTCAACCCCTTAACTTCAATTCCCGCGATGTCGTTGAACTACAAGTGCGTATTACCGGCATAAGTGGAACGTTCAAAGTGATTGATCCATGATAGGCTCCATATAAAATAATGATCACAGCATCAGTTCCTTAAGCATTGAGAAATAAGGAAGTATAATTGTTTTCTATTTTCTAAAAGAGTCTTTGTGTCACAGTGAAGTATTGACGCATGTTCAAGCTGTGTTCATTATTAGTTACGATTAATAGTAATTTGTTATTGACTTTGGTGGTCGCACCTTTCGCAGTGAACCAGAGTTCTGCTTAATTGATTGAATTTTTTTTGCTTCTATAATGAATTCCATTTTCTATAATGTAAAGGACAACGTTTTTTACAGGTGTGTCTCATTCCCCAAATTTGGTAAAGGACAAAACGTTTTGACAAAAACAGGTGTGTCTCATTCCCCAAACTTGATTAAAGTAATGGTACAGCTTTCCACAAAAATTATAATAACATCTCATTGTAGTTTCGCGAGCCCTGACATGTTTTCAAAAACGTTGTCCATTTGAGAAACAGTGAACCAGAGTTCTGCTTAATTGATTGAATTTCTTTTGCTTCTATAATGAATTCCATTTTACTATTCTATTTTGTAAAAGGACAACGTTTTTGAAAACAGGTGTGTCTCATTCCCCAAACTTGATTAAAGTAATGGTACAGCTTTCCACAAAAATTATAATAACATCTCATTGTAGTTTCAATCGACAAAAGAATTGTCCACATTGAGTTTTTTTTTACTATTCGATTTAATGAAATTCTGCCAACTCATGTTGACCACTAGGATTGTTTAATGCGCCCTCGGGGCCGGGCTTTCCTCTGCTAAATGTAACGCCATGAAGCGACTAGAACTTGGAATAATTCCTCTGTTTTTGTTTACTTATACAGTTTTTTAAAACAAAGTTTGCTCATTACAATGGCAATTTCCGTTTAAAAATCGATTGAATTCCCGCGTGCAAAATTCTCTTTGAACAAGGCCGGTCGAATTTTCTAAAATGTGCAATAACAAAAAATATTTACAAAATAGGAAATAATCTCCAGCATATTTAGAATCTGCATTTATTCAGCTTTAAGAAAATGTATACTTTTATACATGTTGGAAGAGTGGTTATCGCGCTACGTGGCTTTCAGTGAACAGTGGTACCTTAACTTCTGATAGAATGGGTTAATCCGTGAAATAAAATCTAATAGTCAATGTGTAATAGTCAATTTAAAAAGAACACAATGGCAGTAGCGGTGTACTTTACTTTAATCTTTAATCAGGTAACTCCTATATAACTATACTAGAAGTTTGGATAATATTAATAAGTATCTATCTATCTATACTATGCATTATAATAATAAGGCCTTTATTTCAAGAGGGTAGCACTGCATGATAGTGTGAACACACTAATAAACTTGTGGCCCTCAAACTACATATAAATACATACAATATCAAATACAGCGATTTGCAAAAATTCTGTAAAATCCCAATATATCGATATATCAATATATAGTAAATTGCATAATCCTAATTCTTTGATTTTAGCTATTATTAAACCTGAATCTAAACCCAAGTAACCTTAATAGTATGTATGTGAAAAAAACAATTGAAAATATGGAGCTTTAGAGGGCTTATTCATCAATTTTATGATGGAAATTAGCCACAATGCACCCGATATATTGATATATTGGTATATTTGATTTTAACAGAATTTTTGCAAATCGCTGTATATTCTAATAATAAAACGATAAAACGATTCAATAAACTATCAAAGATATAATAAGACTATAAAAAAGTTCAATGATGTGTATTATATAGACTATGATATCTATTTCACAGGTTAGTAAAGTCACACTAAAATATGGTGGATGGTTTTTAATTTGTAAAACTTGAGTTTTTCAATAGAATTTTTTTTTTTCAATTTCAATTTTTTTTTTTTTAATAGTGCTATTATAAACATAATGAGGCCGCGAGCGATCCATGCGGCTTGTCTGTGTCTAAAGGGTCATTATAATGATAAATATATCCTGCCACATTTATATTGTTACAGCTGCACACGTAGAGTTCGGCCACCTCTTAGTCCAACGTCGACGCAATATTGTAAAGTTAATGGCTCAATTTATAAAGAAACTGCCATCTTCTTTATATACGGTTCCAAGGAAGTACTTGAAACTGAGCATGTTTGGTTTAGCAAAAAATAAACGGCCACGGAAAGGCTTGCAGAGGATTCAGCGCGTCGACAGCATCCACTAACGTTTTCGTTTGAAAACACATGCATATCGAAGTGTTTTGGCCTCCAGACTAACGTTGATCGTTTTCAGCGTAAACGCATACGAATTCGCTCTCCAAAGTAGAGACATTTGAAAACGGAGCTCTGTCTTAATGGACGGCGAAAAAGGAAGCTTTCGAAAACGCTGACGTCGCGTCTAGTGCTCTCTCGGTGTACACAAACAGCGTTTTTCCATCGTTTTAGTTTAGACCGGCGCAAGGCCAAAACGCATTGAAAGTGTCTGATGCGTTTTCAAACGAAAACCTACGGGTATATGGAGCCGGGTAAGGACTGTAAACTATTCGGAAATGCTGGTGTAAACGTGCGCGAAGCTTTAAATTCGCTACTTTTTAAATAACGATCGAATGATTAAGCAACTAAATATATATACAGCGATTTGCAAAAATTTTGTCCGGGCCGAAAATTTTTAAAATATATCGGCGATATATCGATATATAGTAATTTGCATAATCCTAATTCTTTGTTTTTAGCTAGTTATAAAGCCTGAATCTAAACCCAAGTTGCCTTTGTAGTATGTATGTGAAAAAAACAATTGAAACAAATTAACTTTAGAGGGCTTATTCAGCCATTTTATGATAAAAATTACCCACAATGCACCCGATATATTGATATATCGATCGATATTGATTTTTACAGAATTTTTGCAAATCGCTGTACACCTATTCCAAAAGTCGTTGTATATCAATCAATCTGTCAACAAGCAACAAGCTGACGACCGCAAAGGACTTTGGGACTTTCTCCTTATTCACTTATTCATCCGTAGACATTTTGACAACATGCATTTTCAAATTGCCGAATAGTTCCAAATGATTGCTATTCAACGTCCGTAGGGATAACTTCTCAAATACCACGGATAAATTAATTAATTAGGAGATTTCCCAAAGTCCTTTGCGGTCGTCAGCTTGTTGCGTGTTGCATTCGGCCCGGACAACGATATTTGGAATATAGGTGTATATTTAACAATTAGACAACGAGTACGAGTTGGCTATGAGCAGATAGTCAACGAGGCTCCTGCCGAGTTGACTATCTTAGCTCATAGACAACGAGGGCGTTTTGTCTAATCAATTTTTAGTATAAGGAAACTAGCATACTTACTTTTATACCAATATTTCTTGTTTAATTTGCATAGGTAAAAAGAATAAGAATTTTATGCTGGTCATAAGTACACATTTTACCATGAAACAAATTGAAAACTGGAAACCAGAAGCCCAAGCTGTGTTCTTTTGTTGTAGAGAAAAACTTTCATAAATCAAATGTGGTCAAATGAACAAACCACGAGTCAAGAGTGGTGTAGCCTTCGTTTATTACCTTTATCACTATCAGTTACTCCATTTGGCTTTGGCTTTGCTCAGTTTTAAAAGTTGAAAAAAATCGGCCTGAAAAATCTTCAACTTACGGCGATCGTTTCTCGCTCAGTTTCTGCGTGTCAGCCAAAGAAAACTTGCTGGAATTGTCAATGCAATTTTGTCTATATTTATGTGCTTTTTCCATTTCTTGTTCTTGAGATTTGTTTCTCGGTCTATTTTAGCTCTTTTTAGCGAGAAAAAACAACTATCGGGTTTGTCCGCCATCTTGCTTCATCTTTCACGGCCAATGGCTTTACCATGGTGATTCGCTACTAGGGGACTATCACTATTAGACCCCTAGTAGCGTAGCCAATCAGATTGCAGGATATGTCGGATGAGACCACTAGTTTGTTTATACTAACAATCAATATGTCGAGAAATAGACCCTATAGCTACGAGCCGGATATATGAAAAACAAAATATTATGCTAATGAGCTGCTAGGTAGAATAACATGCTAATGAGGTGCGCGCGTGCGAGGCTACATGCTTCGATGAATCTGAGTAAATGCTCAGTGATGAAACTAAATAGACATGCATACTTGTGAAAACAGTATGTCGCGGGCCAAAAACACAAGGAGGGTTTTTCATGTAAATTCAAAACTTATAGGGGACATAGGACAAAAATATGATTATTATAGCTGGAAAGAGCTCGTTGAAATTAGTAAAAATGTGCAGTTTGGAAAAGATCGCTTCACAATTTGCGAAGATATGAATTTTCAAATATCGAAATTTGTATGAAAACCTTTGTTGGAGGCAAGAGTTGCCTAATAGCGTAAATTTCCAAAGGTTTTCTTATAAAATTTCGATTTTTGAAAAATCATATCATCGCAATTTCCACTGAAACTTTACATTTTTACTAATTTCAACGAGCTCTTTCCAGCTATGATAATCATATTTTTGTCCTATGAGTTTTGAAATTATGTACCTTACATGGGCAGACATGGGTAATTATTTAGTTTGGAGTCAATATATTGATTCGAGTTAAATGAAAACTTGTTAGTCAAGTGTCCTAATAAATTATTTTAAGATGATATTTAGAGTGATTGCAATAAACCCATGAAATAAAAAATAGGTTTTCAGGGCCGTACACAGCACAGAGGGCACTAAAACCATGAGGGGGGTTAACTTTGAGATTGATTGAATAGATGGATGGATAGATGGATGGATAGATAGATAGATACAGCGATTTGCAAAAATTATGTAAACTCCTAGAGTGCAAGCACTAAAACCATGAAACAGTGCTATCTTTAATTAGCACTAAATAGTGCAATGTCTTTTGTTTTCTATTGTTCCATTGGTGCTATTTGCTATTTAGCACTAAATAGTTTGTACTGTTTCACGGTTTTAGTGTTTGCACTCTAATATATCGCCGATAGTAATTTTCATAATCCTAATTCTTTGTTTTTAGCTATTATTAAACCTGCATCTAAACCCAAGTAACCTTTGTAGTACTGTGTATGTGAAAAAATAATTGAAAAATGTGAGCTTTAGAGGGCTTATTCAGCCGCCATTTTATAATGAATATTACCCACAATGCACCCGATATATTGATATATTGATATATATTGCTTTTACAGAATTTTTGCAAATCGCTGTAGATAGATAGATGGATAGATCGATGGATGGATAGATGGGTAGATCGATCACGTTTACATTCTATGAGTCGAAAATCGAAAAGCAATTAATCTACCAGCTGACTTTATTAAACCAGACGTATTTCAAACATACTTTCCTCTTTAATAATCTAGATAATATTAATCTTGATCTAAATATGCTTCTTACAACTCTATTACAATATATACCCAAACCAAATCAGCTATTTTCCATACAAGGGAATCGAGGCAGATATTACAGTGGGACCCAGGCCTTTCTGATTGTAGGCCTGACGAATCCACGAGGGCCTGGGACTGCCTTTATATCCAATTAGAGCCCAGGAACCGCGATACGATGGAATGATGGGGTCAGCGGCATAAATACTCCTGAGAGCACCTTGTGCTTCACTACTAACATAAGCATTCCCACTATCATGTACTGATACGAGCACAATGGTGTTGCGTGGTAGGGCCTTAATGAAGGCATCTAGTTTAGCCCCTGCTGATGGGTCTCCATACGTGTCGAAGGACTTCTTATGCAAAAACGTCCCCTCTTGGTTTAGAGCCACTACGTTGTGTCCGCGGAGCTGTCAAGAGAGAGTAAGAGAGAGTAAAACTTGATAAATTGCAAAACTTGCTGGTCAGTCTGTATGGTCAACAAGGAAAACTTGACAAGAATCGTTGCGAAATCGCGGGCGCCCAGCGGTCTCGTTATTTATATCAAATATGTTTACAATACAGTATTGCACTAACCGAAAAAAGTTGTGAAACTTCCATCATCTGTTTCCCTAAAAGCCGATTTACACGCGGAAAAACTTCTGCCTACAACCATCGCATACAACTTGCTCATGCTATGTTTACAACACAGGTTGTGTCGTCCAAATCAACCCTACCACTTACTACAACCGTACCGTGTTTACAAATCGGCCTTTAGCTCTTGTACTAAATAGCGAAGCGCATTATTGACGTCACAACTCAGACAAACAAACCAAATTTTTCATATCCTTCAGTCCGATTTTGTTAGTTTTTTTTTTTTACTGACAATTGTTTTGAAAATAAGCAACGTTTGCATGATAAAATGTAGGTTTCTTCGTGTTCTTTTTTCAGTACGATTACAGTTGCAAGATCCTTGTCTGAGTCATGCATCTATTACGCGACCTATTTTTAGAACCGCCGCGTAGCGCTATTGCTAGCAAAACCTTGAAACTGACGAGTGTCGCTCCACCACAGGAACCCCATCAATTAGACGCGCGCATGATATATCTATATAATATTTGGGCTTCCTGTGTACCGACCTTCAAGCTGCCTTCGATGCCGTCAACTTCAATAGATGAGAAGCCACATCGTGTAGGGTTGTCTTCGCATCCTTCGATATGATCCTCACATGGATGGGTTCTGAATCACAATGGTTAGACAATTATAATTTTCAATTAGACCGGGCTGTGCCAAATGAATTGGAAGACTGGGTTCGAGTGTTTTACGCAATGTTATCTCCGATATAAAAACGGTAGAGGCTGTTCAATGCGATGGAGAAATAATATTGAATCCATGCAAGGGATATTGCCAAGTCTTTTAAAAATTAAGGCCCTGTGGAAGATAGCTATGCTAACTGAACTGGTGCATTTTTGTAAATGTTTTTATATATAGTACTTTCTTTAAATAAAGTTCATTCATTCATTCATTCATTCATTCATTCATGATCATTCATCCATTCATTCATCCATCCATCCATTCATCAATTCATTCAGTCATTCATTCATTCATTCATTCATTCATTCATTCATTCATTCATTCATTCATTCATCCAGCCAATAAAAATTCATCCATTCATTGATCCATCCATCCATCCATTCACAGTTGTATCTAATCCAGCCAATAAAAACACTCGAACCCAGTCTTCCAACATCTGTCACTTAACCAGAACAATATTTTTGTCATTCGGATTGAGCCCGCAATATAAACCGGCCTCAGTTAGAGAGGTATTCAAATTAATTCGGCTTGGAGAGGACAAAAGTCCTGGCTATTGTTTCATTGTCGTTCTATGTATTTTCTTCTGTTTTGCTGACATATTTATAAAAAAAAATATGCCAGGACAAGATTGAAGCAGCTACACTTAACCAATATTTTTTGAGAGAGATATATGACTTGATACCTCAAGTAGCTCTTCCATCACCTACCCGTGTCGCAGCCATAGACCTCTACTCTCATGCAAACTTTGGTTGCGTGCGCAGTCGGGAGGAAACGCAAAAAACGCATTTCTTGGGGAACTTGAAATTTGCGTCGCACAATCGCACTTCTGTCCGTGTTTCCTGGAAAAGTCTGGAAAATAACATTTAATAGAGAAAGAAATATCACTTTAAAGTAAAATTCAGAGTCATGTATGCAGCGAGCAACGGAGCGGGAAAACGTTTTATAGCTTGTATACAAGCCCTTTTATGCTCAAATAACAAAATGTCATATGGCACACCAAAATTCGGTGAATGTGTCTCAGAGATATAAGGTCTTGTACTTTGGGAGAGGTGACATTTTGATCAGCAGCAAAAAAGTCGTTTTCGTAAATATCTCCGAGAAGCTAGACTGTAACTTAATAAGATTTTGCCACAAGTTTTGAGTAATGGTAGCACAAACGTATCAATTGCAGTTTTGGATGTATCATTGCCAGTTAAGGTGGTTCCAGCATAATGAATGACCTGTTTGCCGTATTTTTAACTCGCTCGCTCCGCGTCAATATTGCTTGGATTTTATTATGCTTAACACAAATACTAATTCAACTATTCTGCCTTTGGACGGTGTATTCAAAATTATCATTGTAAGCCGTGTTTGAGAATGCCAGCTGATATTCAAACGACACTATTTTCACTAAAACTGCTGCCAAGCGTTTTTCCCTCGTACGATTTTTTTTAAACTTCGTGAATGGCCTTTTGAGGTCCATAGTGATGTTCTGACGAGATAAGAAGAAAATTGATCGAGCCGAAGTCACGTAACAACCGAAAGGTCCAAATATTGACAACAAAAATATGAACTGGTGATTTCGGCTCGATCAATTTCCTTCTTACCTCGTCAAAACATTACTAGGGACCTTAAAAGGTCGTTCACGAAGTTTAAGAAAAATCGTACGAGGGAAAACCGTTTGGCAGCAGTTTTAGTGAAAATAGTGTCGTTTGAATATCAGCTGGCATTCACAAACGCGGCTTACAATGATAATTTTGAATAAACCTTCCAAAAGCAGAATGGTTGAATTAGTATTTGTATTAAGCACAATAAAATCCAAGCAATATTGACGCGGAGCGAGCGAGTTAAAAATTAGGCAAACCGGTCATTCATTATGCAGGAACCACCTTACGGAAAACTGTATGAAAACAGCAGCTTTGCAGTTTTTCCGCTATATCGCAGCGAACTGAGCTTGGAAACGATGGTCTAAAACGCCAAAAAACAAGGCTTCTACTAAGAGCACATTCATTAGTCAGTGCGTCGTTTTAAAGTAAGAGATGCAAATACTCTATTAATTTCCAGCTAAACCGAACGGAATTTCATAATCGTTGTCGGATTGAAAATCATGAATCATTGAAGCTAGGGCCGTAAGGATGTTTGGGAATGCTGTAAACGAGCCATGTTTTATGAAGATAGATGGATTTTACTGCTCCAGTTTTTCAACTCTAACGAGATATTTCCCAGAATTCCTTTCGGTCGTAGCATTCATGAATGTCGACCCCACAACGCGGATTATTGAATTAGTTGTATGTAGACAGTGAGCACTATGTGTTAGCTACAACGCGTGCTTCTCTACCGCAAGCCCTCAAGCCCTCAAGCCCTCAAGCCCTCAAGCCCTCAAGCCCTCAAGCCCTCAAGCCCTCAAGCCCTCAAGCCCGCAAGCCCTCAAGCCCGCAAGCCCGCAAGCCCGCAAGCCCGCAAGCCCGCAAGCCCGCAAGCCCGCAAGCCCGCAAGCCCGCAAGCCCGCAAGCCCGCAAGCCCGCAAGCCCGCAAGCCCGCAAGCCCGCAAGCCCGCAAGCCCGCAAGCCCGCAAGCCCGCAAGCCCGCAAGCCCGCAAGCCCGCAAGCCCGCAAGCCCGCAAGCCCGCAAGCCCGCAAGCCCGCAAGCCCGCAAGCCCGAGGCGAGAGGATGAATATTTCTACTTACCCTAATAAGACTGTTTTCCTTATAAGTTGAGAATGTAACATTGTCTTTACTATACGACAATCGATAACTTGTTACCCAGGCTCTCTTAGCATAGCTACCCTGGGTAGCCACGCCTGATACATAATAGAGGTGACCTAGGTCGACTTGTAACCACTGGTCAACATCAGTGCTGGCGCACCAGGACGACGGGTTGGTCTTTGGGTCAGCGGTAATGCGTGCGAGTCTGGGAGGCGTGGACTTAGCGAGCTGGGAGGATGCTGTGATTCTCGAGTCTGAGACGACCGATCGATTAGTTGCAACGAGTGGTCTGTTACATTCTGATGAAATAATAGCAATCAGTCATATCACATGACTGATCTAAATTATTGGTAGTTTTACTTGTCATGCGCAGTGATTTCCACGTGATTACCACCTACTAAAGGATATTCTGTGTTGCGCCCTTTCTGAAGAAAGCTGTGCTTTATGACCGACTCTACAAACAAAAGTAGCGCAGACACAAATGGCTCTACTCTATCGTGAAAACGGACAGAAATTAAGCGAAAGTTAAGAGCCAAGCGTACTCAACGCAAGGAACACAAGTCCCGATTTGCTGAAGAAATATAAAACGCACGCGTGCTGTGTGCAGTTTTAGAGCACGCGGGTACTTACTTATTAGAACACGAGAGAAGTGGAGAAGCACGATAAACGAGAGTGCTCTGACCAAGTGCTCTAAAGCTGCACAGTGGCATACGCGTCCTTTGGCAAGTCAGAGCGCGCTTTATGATATGCCGTAGAAATGTGTAGAATTTTGATTGATCCTCGTGTTTATGTTTTGCGCTTAAAGTGCATATCATCCGGTTATTTGTTTCTTTTGAAAATCGATTACATATGAAGTGAGTAGTGGCATGGTTCAGTATTTTGTGATCTGAGCTTCGCATTTGCGAGTTATAAAGGTTTGAAATCGTGATATGCTAATCAGGTGACGTCAACGCAGGCATTTGTCGTAAGTTATTTATATTTTTTCATGTAGCACTCTTTTCCAAAATAGAAAAAAAACAGTTAACATCATTTATATAAGTTGTATCTGATAACTTTTTGCCAGATTAAAAATGTCAGTTATTTGCACAAGGGCGCTTTTGTATAATAAATGATCCCTGCGTGACGTCACCGAATTAGCATATCACGATTTCAAACCTTTATAACTCGCAAATGCGAAGCTCAAATCACAAAATACTGAACCATTCCACTATTCACTTTCAAAAGAAACAAATATTACCCTGATATGCACTTTAATCATTTCAGTAATTAAACCACAAACTCAGGTTTTACACGAGACACTGATATCCATTGATACCTGGTAGAGCCACCCAGTGAACATCGACAGGGTCGTAGTTGCCTTCTTCGTGAAGTTCTTTGATACAAGCTCGAAATCCATGTTTGTCGATATCCTGTAAAAATAGGTACATTTTGTGAACTACTGTCAACGGGCCTCGGGCTACCCTCGGGCCACTCTCGACCTACCTCCGGGATGCCCTCGGGATTTCCTCGGGTCACCTTCGATACACCCGCAATTATAACGAGAATATGCATTTATTTGATGTGACCTTTTCAATAATAAAAATAATTTAATATTTATTAAACGCAATTATTACACAACTTGTAATCTTACAGTACAAATACGAGTACAAATATGACAGCGTATTACACGTTTTAGAATTCGGACACGTCAATTTTGCGCGCGCGCTCAGTTTGTTTCTTGTTTTGTCCGGTCGCAAATAAAAAGAAAGAGAAAAAGACGTTTGTTTTTTGTTAATTTTGTTATCGTATAATAAACAATTTATGACACGGGTAGTTGTGTAATACGGCTGGATATTTTTACGAGTCGTGCCGTATTTTGACTCGCCTACGGCTCGTCAAAATACGGCACGACTCGTAAAAATATCCAGCCGTATTACACTACTACCCGTGTAATAACCTCTATATATACCACGTCTCATTTATACATAATAAATATAAAAATAATAATAAAGAAATATATATATATAAATAATAGCTGGCTGTGAACTAGCTCTTGTTAGTAATTGCGTGGTGTCCACAATAACGACGTGTTTGTAATGCGAGAATATTCACTGAATTTATTATTGAACAGTCCCGGTGCCAGTTGTACGAATGGTGAATAGCGCTATCCATCGATAAGTCCTATCCAACTCCCATCCAACGGATAAAACTGATGCAGCTATCCAATACATTTTATCAGGTGGATAGCGCTATTCACCTTTCGTGCAACCGGGGCCTGGTCTACTACTGGTTTATCTTCTTTAGAAAGCTTGTCTACTCTAACAAACGTAATGTATGTATGCACACATTTGTTTCGCGAAAATGCCACACCCTACCACCCTAAAGTGTATTTTTTTTACCTCGATCCATGATGCAATGCTGTTGTGTTTGGGCGGAAGCGCACCGGCCCTCGTGGAATTGTGGGTAGCACTCAACAGTACAGTAGGGACGTCATGGTAGCTTGTTTGGAACTCTACAAACTAAATAATTACGGAAACATATTGTTACAATAAAAGACTCAAACACTGAAACCTTCACACAAAATTCGATTATTTTGAATAAAACCGAACACATCAGAGCGAGGCTACAATTGGACCATAATCCTTTGCGAGTTAAAATTACTGAATACATCATTGCTCGCCGGGTTTTTAGAACATCAAAATTTGTAAGTATGAAGCTGTTATCAGCTTTTTTGTGTGGGAAGGTGTCAGACAGTTAATTTATAGACGTGACCTGTTCCAGATTCGCAAAGGATTGTGGTAAAATGTACGGCGCCATTTCTCTGTGAGGATGGTTTGCCCCAAATAAAAAGCATATACAAAAGATGACGTTGCGGTCTGCGACAAATACATTGGAAGACTGGGTACTAGTGTTATAACCATTGAGATAGCGGTTCTTAAATTTTGACATTATTATCTCCAATTTACAAACTCGGCATAACCTATCCAATGTGCTGGAGAAAGAACGTTGAATCCATTCAAGTGATATTTCCACTAGTCTTTCATCGAGGGAAAACAGCTCGAAAAACTCGTTACTAATTTTAAAAAAATCAAATCACTCGAACCCAGTCTTCCAACATTTGCCACAGCCCGGGGTATTGTCCAGCGATCTCTCTACCTTGCAGTATGCGTGTCTGCTTGATGCTAGAGGCAATCCTGTGTTGGCAAAGTGAAGTGAGCTGTGCTCAGAAAACAGATTCCGTGGCAGGTCTTTAAAAGCCATCCAATTCTGAAAGCAAATATTGGAAAGACTACATTATATATTCGCCATTTCAGTCTAGATGTTCGCGGGGAATTGTGGGACTGTTTGAGGAGTCGCTTCATTTTCAATACGGCAACAAGATTGAATAGTGATGTATGGGAAGTTGAAGTAAGTGAGTTTGGCATACAATAATTATGTTTCCCCATATGTTTTTTTATAGTCAATAGACAGTAATGGCGTCCCATAAACAGTCCCACAATCCCCAGCGATCATGAACTCCGAAATGGCAGCGCAAAGATCATACCTTGAAACACGTGAAATATACAATGTACGATTCGTTTCTTACAGATTCAGCTGTGCATTTTAGAGTCGTTTTCGTAGGAGTGGGAAACCCATGGCACCGAGTTCGGTATGGAATCGAAGACATCTACTCAACCAATCACAGCGCGCAAAATCATAGCCCAACCAATCAGAATGCTTGGAGTTTCACGGTCACCGCACGGCACTAACCATGCCGTAACTACTTCCCACTCGTACGAAATAAAACCACTCTATGATCACATGAAAATATGTTTTTGGGAATTCAGTTTAAATTGATAATAAATAACATTTCTCAACTGTTTCACCCTTTTCTAATATTAGAGAGATTTAGCAAACACGACGCGACGCGAAAGAGGACGGCGAGCGCGCTGATGAATAACTGTGATAACGACCGTTGGCGTCCTCAACGTCATGAAGAGGACGTGAAAGCAAGTGAAATGGCGTCGTGAACTTGACGTCGCGACGTTGTCACGGTAGTCACGCAATGACCAAATGTGATATATTCGTCATCTAACGTCGTGTTCTCATGTAGCGTCGTGTTTGCTAAATCTCTCTAATGTCAGACGATAACCTACCACGTTGATGCTTCGATGTATCCCGTCAAAGTTCTGCAGTTCGCGCATGCACACTTTGAAGTCACGCGACGTCACGTCCTCCGTCCACAATGTTGCTGCATCGTGCTTGAGCCCAATGCGTGTGTGTTCAGCGGTTAACAGTACATACGGCGACGAAGCAAATTTGTCCTTCAAAATGTCAACAGTACAAAGGCTTGAGCTCACTTGAATGTATGAAGTCAATGATTAAAATGGAGGCAGAAAATGAGATATGTGTTTCAAAGACCAACTACGTCATGGTCGTGAACAAAATATCAGCCAAAGAAAATCGCTATTAATTAAAAAAAATGCATCCAGCTGTAGAAAATATAAATGCGTTAATAGCCATCAAATACAGTAAATACTGTAGGATAAACATCAATATCCAGCTTGTATCAGAAACCAGACAATTTCAAAATAATGCCGATATAACTAGGGCAAAGTCGGGAGTATTTGGCCGAGGAGCTATGCTCCACAGCTGAGTTGAGAAAGATCGAAAGTTTGTTACCAACATCATCTAACTACAGTCAAACATCTATTAAGCGGTCACTTTCGCTCAAATTCCCGAAAATTGGTTCCCAAACCACAGGAAGCCCAAGCTGTGGTTTTGTGGAGAATATCGTAAAAATATTTTCTCCTGTAAATACTGTAATAAAAGACTTGAAACTGTGGTAGTGTCTTGTGGTCTTTATTTACTATCCCTGTGCAAATTTTCAGCGAATTTCAGCATTTTTTATTGGGTGAGGGGAGACACTAAAAAATGCTGAAATTCGCTGAAAATTTGCACAGGGATAGTAAATAAAGACCACAAGACACTACCACAGTTTCAAGTCTTTTATTACAGTATTTACAGGAGAAAATATTTTTACGATATTCTCCACAAAACCACAGCTTGGGCATCCTGTGCCCATACTTGCTATAAACTTGACCTTTATTATATAAGCGGTCACCTCTCTTAAGCGGTCACTTGGCTAATTCCCGAGGGTGACCGCTTAATAGAGGTTTGACTGTATCACTGTACTCACCGATGGAAGAGAAAGCGATTTGCACGTTGTTCCTTCCCACCAATCAGAGATGACCTGTTCACCAACCACGCCTCCCTTAGGCGATCCTTGAAAGGCGATCCAATCGATATACGTCCGACCAAACATCGGCGGAACTGTCCCCTCTTCGTGTTCGTTCCTACCGGCCTTCAGTGCGCATGTCGTGAATTTAGAGTGACTGACCTTCTCCACCCAGCTAGTTATGGCATGGTGCACGATACTGGAACTCTCTCCGTCATAGTTGACCGTGATAAGAACGTGGATTGGTAACGAGGTGTACCATTCGCTGGAGTTGTAAGTGACGTCAGTGCATTTGACATCGGTAATGTCGAGCGAAACCTGGGTACGACCACGCTGGAGGATGAATGCTGAAATATAACAATGAACAAGATCATTAGAAATGCAATCCACAATGCTGAAAAAATTTGGCGGCTGTTAATTATAATTATAATTATTATAATTTCAAAATTTAGAATTATTATAATTTATTACAATTGTATAATTTTATTGATAATTTATTAAAATTTTATAATTATAAATATCTATGAACCTAAATCATTACTGATTTACTTGAAGTGTAGTGATCCACCATCATTTCTTCTACAGTGGATTGATTTCAATAGTCCATTTCCGAGTTCCTTTTATCTCTGTTTCAAAACGAGTCTACGTGCGAAACCTTTCATATGAAAATTAGTTTTATTTACATGAAAAAGGAAGAATGATTTGCATATGAAGGGTTTAATTTCGCACGTACACTCGTTTTGAAACAGAGATAAAAGGAACTCGGAAATGGACTATTACGTTAGATCCCCGAAAAGGGAGTAAGGTGCGACCCTGAAGGATCATGGGGGTTTCTATTTGCAGCCATATTCTTCATTAACGTCTTGTACTAAGCAAGAACATTGCGGTGAAGCAAATTCAAGCAGTAATATTCAAAATGAGATGGCCGAATTTTTTGTCGAAATATCAGAGAATTTGGGTAGAAAGACTTGGTAAACAGTATCTCTAATGATTCTCCGGGATTGCACCTTTGTGAGTCAAAGGTGGCTAACTTAATTGAATTAGGTGTATATACCAAGTACTGTATATTGAGCATGCGCAGTGTCATACATACAAATGAGAATTAGCTCCCACATTGGTTTGACTGACTTACGTCTACAACTTCCAGCATGAGCGATTCCAATATTTTCCTTATTTTTGCACATGTTTTTCTTGAAGAGGCACTCGTTGTCATAGGTGATGCCAGCAGCACTACACAGCATGTTTTCGTAGGTAGGACAGGTGTAGTCACACGCACAACGTGCATCAGAAGGGCCGTACGCTACACACCTACCGTAAAAACTACATATAACACCGATACACGGGTCCAAATCTGTAAACAGAGATACGGTACATTGCAAATCGAACTTTATAGCAGTCGCAGTCGCAGTCGCAGTCGCAGTCGCAGTCGCAGTCGCAGTCGCAGTCGTGTCTTACTATACCTCCAAGTGCGAGGAACTGAATGTCTAACTGCGTGTGCTTTCCTCTCAACTTCTGACCATCCTTCATGCAGACTTGGAAACCATCAACATCCAGTTTCTTGACATAAAAGCGTGAAAATGAACATAGCGCAACAATCGAAATTGCTCTCTATATTTTCGTATGCTTGCGCTCGCTTGTGCTTGCGTCGGCCCGTTTTCACACAATACAAGGTTCTTATCCTAGCTCTTATGCTTGTGTCATAGTGAAGATGATGCTGTATGCTGTACAAGTGAAACGGACTCTAACGAGCTCAGTAATCTGTCTGCCAGACAGAATTAGCCAGAATTGAGGGACATCTAAGGCGTTAATCTAATTACTGACACCATCAGACACGGTCTTTTGCGCGCGAAGTTCAAATCTCAAGGATGAATTAACAAAGAAATGGCCAAAATGGCGTCAATTTGGGTCACTTATCTGCTGTTTTATACTTTTCTAATGACGATTTCACTCTGTTTAAATCGGGTTCTTGTAGTGGAAATGTGTATCTACACAATGATATCTTTGGCTTCTCTCTACATTAGAAACTCAGATTGGAAATCGAGGGTACATTTTGGCTAAATTTGAAAGTTTTTGTATGGCGAAGTTACTGATGCCGTCTTTGAACGTCAATTTCTTGAAAATTATCAATAGAACCCTTTGTGTTTACATCGGGTTCTGGTAAATATGAGTCCAAATTCAGTAATGAGCGGTAGATCTCTGAAATAAGGGTTCGGGAAGAGGTGTAATCTAACATGTCAAAAGATAAGTAGCCGAGCCCTCATTAACATTCAGGACCGCTTGATTTGAACTCATTAGAATTCGAGATTCGAACTTACCGCGCTCTCTTAGCTCCGCCTCCTCCACTCCCATGGGACTATTACACTCCGGCTCGAATAAACACCGAAGTTGTTACGAAAAACCGAAAATCTTCGGCGCAAGATCGGCATTACATTTGATTCGCGCCAAAGGACGCCGTAACAAGGTTCACTGAGTTCAGTTTCACTTTTTCCCCTGACGTTCCATGTATAATTATAAACTCTAATCACAAAAAAAAGTATACATCTGAAGTTTTTAATCAATCCACTTTATTTGATACATCAACTTCCGCGTATCACTCTTTACAAGTCATCAAAAGCCCTACGACTCAACTACACAAGAATGATTTTCTGATCATCGTTACCAAACACCGTGTACTCGGTGAAAACACAGTATAAGTTATAACTAATACCAGGCCGTATCACTTAAAGTGTCTTATTGTTTAAAGCGTGATCATTACTTTGGTATGGTTGTTGGCTCCTAAAAGAGCCGTTTTTTATTATTGATGAATCTTCTTCTGGTCCGCTGACGCTTCTGCTTCGGCGAAGTCAAACCGTTATGATTTACAAACATTGTTGTTACTCAGTAAAATCACCGTGGCAACAAAAACAACAATCACTTAGCTTGTTGTTTCAAAATAGTCATACATTCGCTAGCTAGTTCACAGGCAGCCCAACCATTGCTTTTGAGGCTACTAAATAATTCCAAAAAATTTTTTTTTTTGATGGGCTTCCTGTGGTAGAGCGCGCGCGCATTTATATATTGGGTTCCCTGTGCTGAGTAATGTCCTATGTTGGGCTTCCTGTGTGCCTCCTGCGGGATGCGCCCGCAGCAAATGTGTATATTTAAACAAGGTATGAAACTCCAGTCACGTGACAAATACGTTTTTGACCCTAATTTTGTCAATGTGATGTGAAAATTCAATTTTTCTTCGAATAACTAAACTTTACCGTATTCTCGAAACACTTTGTAAGTGTCAGTCGTCTAACTTCAACATACGCTGAGAAACTAATTTTTGAAATTTTGAGCGTCATGGACCGATGTGCGGCGCAAGTAGATGGTGCACTTTTCCGTGAAGTAGTCGGATTTTACCTTCGAGAAGGCATCGACAAGCGCTCGGCAAATCTGAACGATGCTCTTTTTGGCAAGGTTTTAACATGATATGTTCACTAAACATGAGTCAAAACATCTACAATATACTTTATCTGTTTTCTGTTTTGACTTCTGTAAAGTATTTGTTTTGTATTTTGATTTTCATCGATTAAAATCTTCAAAATTGACGCATTGTGTTTTATAAATGCTGAATAGTCTCAATATTTAGTACTGCACAACACATTTGCTATCAGTACTTGTACACAAAATGACAAACAAACGTATTTATTTCAACAATAAGTTTACTAGCTTTTTACACACTGTTTTGCCGTTACTTTCTGTGCAATTTATTTACTATGTTGATCAGTAATAGCATGGAAATAAGCTTAATAACAATGGATAAATATTATACACAAAGGCGACAAGTTGTGAATCACTGATCATGACTGATTGAATAGCAAACATCGAAGTTGGAAGCGATACTGAAGCTTACTTACGTTCCCGGTTACGAAAAATACGCCGTTAAAATTACTCTGTTTCTCTCAGATGATAGTAAGACTTTAATATTTGCTAAATGTGTCGTGCTATTTCAATGACAATAACGAACAACTGTTAATATTTTAGTTCACGGCAGCTTCACGAGTCCATCGCCATTCATGTCTCCTTCGTCTTCGATGTTGAGTTTGTCTATATTTTGCTCACACTGAGATGGTTTATGCTGTTGGCGTTCCCTTGTGTCAGAAGAACTATAAGTAAAGTACAAAATTATGTCAAACACTTTCTAGATGAGAGAGTTAGTAATGTTTAAACAGATAAAGTAAAATCAGTCAGTTGAGAGAGGTTCCTTGTTGAAGTGTATTTCGATCACTGACACTGCTACAGTCTACACACTTGTCAAATACTGAAATAGCTCACTGCTCAGTCATAATTTATAGAAAAAAACTGATTTGTTGAGGAGTATTAAGCAGCCCTTCTGCCCTAGTATAGGCAAGTCCTTTCATTAGAGAACATTTAGAGCAATTACTACGTAAAAACCATGACAAAAAGTACTTTTAGTTCAGTTTATTTTCAACTGCAAAACTTTCTCACGTGTCGAGCACAACACATCCAAAGTTTCTCAACCATTCAAAATGAAAAAGGACTACTTTAAAACCGTCGAATTTCTTCTAGATTTACTTAAAGTTGACATGAATTGTGAACTTCTAAACTTACCATGAATAGGGAAAAGAATCCCAACGTTTACACCGAAAAAATCAGTCTTTCTTGATATGAACTTCTCTTCCACTCCCCGCCATAATAACGACTTCACCCTGGGTACCCCCCAAGGGCCTGTAGCGTACGACGACTTCGGCTATTCGGCTCACGGAAAAGTGCACCATCTACTTGCGCCGCACATCAGGCCATCACGTGACTGGAGTTTCATACCTTGTTTAAATATACACATTTGCTGCGGGCGCATCCCGCAGGAGGCACACAGGAAGCCCAACATAGGACATTACTCAGCACAGGGAACCCAATATATAAATGCGCGCGCGCTCTACCACAGGAAGCCCATCAAAAAAAAAATTTTTTTGGAATTATTTAGTAGCCTCAAAAGCAATGGTTGGGCTGCCTGTGGCTAGTTCTGTACTGGGCTACTCTATATATAATCCGAATTGAAATACAGTGTTCTGTATGTATGTTTGTATGTATTATGTCAATCAATCAACTTTATTATCAAAACACGGAGTACTAACAGTGTATGTTATGAACGTCTCAAGGACCTCAAGCCTCAGATTTCCGTTTCTATTGAGCGTTAAGCCGCGACGTCTTGAATTAAAGCTTAGAATCTCAAAAAGTCATTTTAATACTTTTGCCGATGCGAAGCTAGTGCCTTACAAAAGTGTTTTGATCGATGAAACTCCAAGAAAGGCTTGTTGTTTCAATGCCGGGTTAGCCATTTGTAATGGCCGTGGCTTGTTGTTTCAATGCCGGCCGTTAGTTGTTATACTCGAATCAAACTACAAGAAAGGCTTGTTGTTTCAATGCCGGGTTAGCCATTTGTAATGGCCGTGGCTTGTTGTTTCAATGCCGGCCGTTAGTTGTTATACTCGAATCAAACTACAAGAAACGGCTTGTTGTTTCAATGCCGGGTTAGTTTTAATACTGGAATGATCAAACTACAATTTATGTTGATCAGAAATTTGGTTCCGCCAGATATGATTTATTCGAGCATCGTTCGGGATTTCGGCGAAATATGTTCGTTGAAGATTCGTTGATTTTGATTGACAGCTATAACTGAAGGTCTTCTATTCCCAAAAGAGTATCCATGCTTGATTGACAGCATACTAATGATATACTTATTCCCTCGAGTGAACGACACGAGCCAATCAGAGATCTGCTAGTTCATGCATGAATATTCGTGAACTGACCGCAGGTGATAATTGGGTTAAGTAGCGATGTCCATGAAACAATAGGCATTCTGGCTATTCCGGCGGCGCGAAAATCAAATTAAAGAAAACGCTACTTACCTCAATCCAGTTTGACATGCTGTTAGTGAAGGGGGAAATCGATCGTGGATTGTTCTTATCATAAATGTGAGAGACGCTGGTTATAATGATTGGCGGCTTATAAAACTTGTAGTCAAAAGTCGAATTCTGGAAGAATATAAGAAATAGGATTAGCTTCAAAGTATACACCTAATTGCAGAAAGGTTGTCCACCTCGGAAAAGCACATTTACACATTTACACATTTGCACTTTTACAAGCGCTGAAATACAACTATCCACCTGAAATCTTCTGTATAAGGCCGCGGCATTCTTATGGCAGTATACTTCTACTGAATCTATTGACTCTGGGTTCCACTTGCGCAAAACAAATATACACGTGATGTTGCGAATGTGCAAATGTGCAAATGTGTAAATGTGCAAATGTGTAAATGTGCTTTTCCGAGGTGGACAACCTTTTAAGGTTGAAATTAAAATGACATTGAGTGTATATGAATTAGCAATTCAGGATTTTTCCTAATGTTTTCTTTAACCTAAGATTTTCTTGCGTACTCCCCAAAGGGCCTAGCCGGCCTATGGTAAATGTAGATAGTAGAGGTATATACTCAGGTGATAAAACAACCCTATCACTAGATGTATCTCTCTCCTTGTTTCGTTCACATGACGACTGAAAAGTTCACCCTAGTAGTAGGATCATTCGGCGCGCGAGACACACGAAAGAACACTCTACCCCGGCCATGTATCAAGAGAAAGCAATAGATACATCGCCTGCTAGGAAGATCCTAGCGCTAAGGTTATCTCTCCCTCATGTAAACAGGCCCTAAATGAGTTGTTCTACCTCACCTGGCAAAAGGCGTACTTTTGTTTTTTCGGTGGAACTCCTTCGTTCAACATCTTTATTGTTTTCTTCTCCTTTGCTTTCCAGTTTCCAGGTTTTTCTACCATCGCCATCCAACTCTAGAGTGAAAGCACAACATACAATTTTGTTTTCTATTTAAATGTATTTCAAAGACCCTGTGTCCAATCCCATGATGCTTTGCGCGAATGTTTTTGATTTTGTGTGTGTTTGTATTAAGAGGAGATTTTTTACGAACGCGCGTATTGAGCGCCAAAAACCAATAGCATGGAGAATACGTTTTGTACAAGGCTAAAACTGCTTTAGCAAAGAGTTCAAGCTATTTGGGATGCTTTTCGACCGGTAAAAGTGAAATTAGAGTGTTAATCCAAAGTGAAAATTTGATTCGAAAACTGTTCACATGGGCTAGATCTGTATATTTACTATTATTGCTGATGTTTTCCCCGGAATTAGCTCAAATTTGAAACAAAAAGCAGGAAAATGGATTTGTACAATGCTAAAACAGCTTTAAACAGACAATTTACTTTGTTTTTAATAGTTTGTGCTTAGTTAAAATAAAATTAGAGTGTTAATCCAAAGCGAAAATCGAAAGTCAAACTGTTCAAAAGCGCTCGTTTTTGGCGCTTTTCGCGGATATTACGCGATGTTCAAATAAATATCCTCTTAATTGAAACTATATAATATAGATAGCACTGGCATGAAAAACGCACGCTCTTCAAACCTTGGAAATTCTTTGGAGATTGAAATTCGTTGGAAGTCTTCAGTTGCCAAGGCGTTGGACATTTCAAATGAATTTGCAAAGGATTTCCAAAGAATTTCCACTGAAAAAATTTCCGATGAATTTCCCATGAATTTCCCATGAATTTCCGATGAATATCCGATGACTTTCCGATGAATGTCCGATGAATGTCCGATGAATGTCCGATGAATTTACAAATAATTTCCAAGTTTTAAAGAGTGCGCGTGTTTGCAGTTTATATTAGACTTCACATATATAGATCGCATTATTGCTTGTAGTGGAAGGCAGTGCAAAACGACGCTAAATTAATTGTTCAGATTTCGCCTGATCTGAACTGAATCTCTGTTAAATTTTGATTTTTACGTAATATTCAATCTTTAATCAGGTAGCTCCTAAAACAGTATAACTATACTAGGAGTGATGATATACGTAGCCTACGAACACTTGTTTTTTGTGTGCACAGGAAAACTTTCTCGGCCAAATCACAGGGAGCACAAGCTGATCAATTCAGTACAATAATAACATTGGAAATAAAGTATTTTCCCCCTATACACCTTTGTTGTCTGTTAACTTAACCTGCCTGATGATTTTTTAACAGACAACAAAAGGTGTATCGGTGGAAAAAATACTTTATTTCCAAAGTTATTTTTTACTGAATTTATGCTTGGGCTCCCTGTGGGCCAACTATTAATTTCTCGGAGCATATCCAGCCACCTCGGTCAAATATCACAGCATAGAAATGGTACTACTCTATTGTTGACATATTACTTACCACCTCAATAGCTTTATGATCACCGTTGAAGTTTTTCATCTCTCTCATGCATATTTTAAACGATCTTGGTTTAACGTCCTCTACCCATATAGTCGCTGCGTCACGTCGTGCTTCCTTTACTTGTTTGTGCACAGGAGTCGCGTACACGTCGGGTGTTCCTCCGAAATTCTATAATAATATGTATATCAAAGACATTTTCAACGACAATAATAATGAGAAGCCATACGGACTCCCGCAACAATAAGCCAGTTCGGAGTTGAAGAATAATGTTCAGTGCGCATGCGATATTATTCCGATTATGTCACCTTCTGTTGTTAACGTTTGTGTTATTTTTAAATAACACAATAATTAAGGTGATCATATGATCGGGATAAAATCGCATGCGCACTGAACCTTCTTAAATTAACTCCGAACTGGCTTATTAATTACATCATCATCATCTTCATCATCATGCCATCACCTACATCATCATCAACAACAACATCATCATCAACAACAACAGTGTATGCCATATCATGCTATTTAAGCCGTCTAGCTTTCAACACGGTTCCAAACCTCGATGTAAACGGCTCAATGCTCGGGCGACATTAATTACAAAGAAGGTCTCTGCTCAATAACATGCCCATCTCCCATCATTCCTTTCGGTCTTGTCACGAATGTTCAATTTTTTTTTTAACAGCTACAACAACGTTCTTTGAAACAGCAGTATATAACAAACACAACATACTTACGCGAGGAAAGAAGATTTCTTCGCATGTAGTTCCCGATACAAATTTACCCAAAGTGTGCCGTCCACTCTGGGATCCCTGTGGTGTCTTTGAGTAGGCCATCCAGTTCACCACCAAGGTCTTCATATCTCGATATGGGCCGGCCGTTACTGCACATGCCTTGAATCCCGATTGCTTGACATCCTCGATCCAGCTCACCGCGGCCTCGTAAGTGTCCCCGGCAGGGTCTTCGTTGAAGAGGGTGGTATGGACATGGACGTCGGATGAGGGGAATGTCCTCTTAAACGTGATGTTGCCACATGAAAAGTACGTTTCGCCCACTGGGAAACTGTTCATACCGAATTGGAGGTCCTGGGCTGCATGAAACAAAACATATATAATGGGGTGGCCGTTTAATAGGGGTGGTCGTTTAGTAGGGGTTCGACTGTATTTGCATATACTAAACAGTACATTCTTGGTGTGCAACCACGTGACCGAAAATCCCTTGAGAAATAAATAACAAATGTACAGCCGCCATGTTGGATGAACCAACAAGAGAAGCTAATGAGGAATGCGCGCTTTGTATTTGGGAACCAATATGGCCGCCATGACGTCACGTACACTCCAAGAAATTTGAAAGAATGCACGGTTCATCATAGTCGCCATATTGATTCCCAATAACAAAGCATTCCTCATTAGCTTCACCGTAGATACCAGTTCATCCAACATGGCGGCTGCGTCTTTGTTAATTATATCTCGAGATTTTGGTTGGTCACGTGGTTTCACATCAAGGTCTATACAGTAAAGCCGAATTGATTTACGTACACCAGATTTACTCGGTTATTTTGGCCGAGTGGAACGCACCTTGGCGCACAGACACTGATAGGGACTAAAAACAAGCAACTCCTAGCTATGACAACATTACATTTATTCATACAAACCTTTGGCGAACTCAAACAGCACAAATACGTGCAGCAACTCCCACAAAACTAAGCGAAACATGGCGGCGTAGAGTCTGCAAGAAATAGATAAAACGCGACTGAGAAATAATGCGTTACAACAACACGAGTGTAATGGAGCGTATATAAGGTTAGTGTCGGAGGTTTGGAGTGCTTTTCTCTGCCAAACAATTTCACAAGCGGAACTTTCACTGAGTTCTCACCGAGGTGCGGTATTGCAAATGCAAATAAAGGAATTTGACACAACTTTGTTCATCGTTTTCTAATAAATTGATTGAGCTTGCATAATTTTTCCGCAATATCGCACCACACTCTGAGTTCTTTACTTCCTCAACACTTCATCTTCAATGCCGTTGCATTGAACTGCTCGGTCTGCAGCGCTGAACAGGCGTTGGGTTCTTCACGTACTGAACAGGGCGAAACCGAACTATTTTAAAAACATTATGAGATAAATTTTAAATTTATTTTGCTTTGTCGAGGAAAAGGTTGATACATTAATATATTTTTCAACGTTGTACTTACGCTTCGTTCAAGGCTCGTCCTTACAGCCAAGGCTACTGAATGGACTGTTCCCGCTGCTCAACACCGAAAAATGGAAAACCTGTGAACTAGTTGTGCCATGCATGCGCATCTAATAATAGTGTAAGCAAATCACAAATTAGAACCAAACACATATTTATTTTGCACGTTTATCACACGAGATCCACAATGCCAACGTGAAGACTCGGTGATGTAAGGTGTTGATTAGCTGCAATCCTGATGGCGCCCGAGCCGACGCGAGAACGGCTTTAGCTTCTCAAGCCTGGCGCAGACTATACGAGGTCTAAACGTACTAGGATTGTCGGCATTTGCGCATGAGTTTTATGCATTAGACTAGCTAACTAATATCCACGAGCGAAAATGTTATCATGAGAGTAGCTCGCACCGCGCACCACAGGCAACCCAACCATGTATGCCCGCATATTTTTTGATGTGCTTCCTGTGGCCACAGGCCCCAAACATTTCTTCTGAGGTTAATTATGAGAAATGCATTCTCGTACCCAGAGCTCCTCGGTTTCAAATCGAGGAGCTCTGGGTACGAGAATGTAAGAAATGATATTTGCATGCGGGCGTCTTTTTTGATGGGTTTCCTGTGGTAGAGCGCGCGCAATAAGATCGACCGCTCTCGCCCGCTCGCTTTCTAATAAAAGAGCCGAATCGCATGCATGTCGGGATGGGAAGGACGGGACGGGTCGGAATGGGTCGGGACGGTTCGGGACGAGACGGGTCGGGATGGGTCGAAGAGTAATCTTAGCTATGCATGAAGAGAAGAAAAGAGAACAGAAATGGAAATTAATTAAAATAATAAACTGAAAAAGTGAATAGAGAGAATAGACAACGATTAAGAAGATGAGGAGAATAATGATGAAGAAGAAGAAGAACAAGAACAAGAAAAGTAAGAATAAGAATAAAATAAGAATAAAAATAAACAAATAAATAAATAAAAATAAAAATAAATAAATAGTAAAAATCAAATCAAATAAAAATAAATAAATAAATGCAAATACAAATAAATAAATCAGAAGAAGAGAAAAAAAAAGAAAAAAAAAAGAACAAGGCTAGAAGAAGAAAAGAAAGAAAAAGAACAAGAAATATTGACATGTAAATTATAAAGTTTGGGCTCCCTGTGTTCCTGCGTGCCAAGCAGCCTGGGTTCCGAGTGGAAGTGAGAAAATATGGCGGATATCAGTCGTCGAGCACTTCTTCTCAACCAACCGTGCTAGATACACCTACAGAAACACAACCTCACCTACAAGAATGTCTAAATAACGCTTTCATGTTCTGCTGGGGGAAAAATAGCGATGGTCAGCTCGGCCTCGCGGGAATACACGACAAATCCGTGACTCGTCCTCTTCTTGTCAACAAGAATAACTTGCCGTTATGGTTGTCTTGTGGCTGGAGGCATACAGCCTTCTTGGCTAGAGATGGCACAATAAAAACATGTGGTAGTAATGAATATGGACAGCTTGGTAAAGAACGAGGAGGGAGACATCCCGGTGAGGTGTTATTCAAGAGATATAAAGCCTTCAACTAACATAATTATTATTCAGATTACTATTTAAGCAAGTTAAGTTATAATAATAAACTAAATCACTAAGATAACGATATAAAATAGTTATTCTAGTTAGGTTATGTTACTAAATCTCGTATACACAATAATGCTCAATTATTTACCCGTGGAAATGTGCTGGACAAGCACATTCCTTACAAATTTTCAATTTTCAATTGGTAAACAATTGAATTTGAGAATTTTAAATTTAAGAGTAGCATTTTATTAATATTTTGTTTGGCTATGAAATTGTTTATGGCTGAATTTTAGATTAGAACACGTATTTATATATAGTATTTTATGTACCCTTTACAGTATGCATTACAATATATTAATAGAGTGTGAATAGTCCACTTTCGAGGTTGCAGATACCTGCTGTAAACTCAGACAGCAGAGGCATGTATGCAGGGTTAGCCTCGAGTCAGTGTAAATTATTCACAAATACTAACAAGAATGCGAACAAATGTTGTTGACATTGGACAATAGAAACAGTATTTTATAATTCCATGGGTTACTCTCTGACTGGAGGTGTTCTATCGTCCACTGTCAACAACATTTGTTTGTGTTCTCGTTAGAACGAGGCTAACCCTGCAAACATGCCTCTGCTGTCTGAATTTACAGCGGGTTTCTGCAACCTCGAAAGGGGATTATTAATGTAACTAATTTATCTTTTCTACTCTGCAATGTAGAAGTTGTTACGGCATTAGAGACGCACACCATAAGCCAAGTAGTCTGTGGACAAAACCATACTGCAGCTGTTAGTGACCAAGGTCTTGTCTTTACATGGGGAGATAACAGCAAGGGACAGTTAGGGCTTGGACTGAATGCAGGGCAGATAATGTGCAGACCCAAGTATGTCTATTAAATCATAGACGATAGTAGTAATAAAAAAAAGTATATAAAAAAAATACACAGGGTTCCCACCAAGTATATTTATCAAATCAGAATGATACACAGGGTTCCCACCAAGTATGTTTATCAAATCAGAATAATACACAGGGTTCCCACCAAGTATGTTTATCAAATCAGAATAATACACAGGGTTCCCACCAAGTATGTTTATCAAATCAGAATAATACACAGGGTTCCCACCAAGTATGTTTATCAAATCAGAATAATACACAGGGTTCCCACCAAGTATGTTTATCAAATCAGAATAATACACAGGGTTCTCACCAAGTATGTTTATCAAATCAGAAATCAGAATAGTACACAGGGTTCCCACCAAGTATGTTTATCAAATCAGAATAATACACAGGGTTCCCACCAAGTATGTTTATCAAATCAGAATAATACACAGGGTTCCCACCAAGTATGTTTATCAAATCAGAATAATACACAGGGTTCCCACCAAGTATGTTTATCAAATCAGAATAGTACACAGGGTTCCCACCAAGTATGTTTATCAAATCAGAATAATACACAGGGTTCCCACCAAGTATGTATATCAAATCAGAATAATACACAGGGTTCCCACCAAGTATGTATATCAAATCAGAATAATACACAGTGTCCCCAGTAGACAAGCGTGTAATAATGGCTACTTTCATATCGACAGATGGCAGAATACCACATTGCCGACTTCTAGTGAGAATTCTGAGTACATTTAAAGTTATAATACGAGTGGGAAACATACGGTATCGTGACACTCAAATGGCTTCCCTTCTAAACCAATCAAAAAGCATGCAGATGCATCTCATCTAATCAAACTCTTTCAATACGACACAATGTTCAATGGTACCATTATATGTATAGTGAAAAACATACAGCTACATACATGTACATGTACATAACAATTTGTATTATGATATCATTAGGATTATCAAGCAGTTGGCCAAGATGATGATAGTACAGCTAGCATGTGGTGCCAATCACTGCATTGCAATGTCACGAGGTACATGTTTCAATAAACATTGACACTTCAATTAATTGATAGACAAATTGTACATGTAAGAGGCATGTAGAAGTCCTTGAAAGAACACATGATCAAACTCTTCCTTTGGAATCCAAGAATCTGAAGATGAATTTTGAATACTTAGTAAATAAACCCCTTCTGACGACTGGTATATCAGCTGATAATGTCCGTGGCTGAGAGATGGTCCGAAAAATGAACATTTGGCTGAGAAGCGAAGCTTCCGAGGGCAACTGATCTCTCAGCCACGGACATTATCAGCCGATATACCAATAAGCCAGAAAGGGGTTTATTTCTTTATAACCCTTACCACCCTTACAAACACCTCGAAGTGGTTCAAACGGTTTGGCTGTATCTCGTCTCTTTATCTCTGGCACTTCTCAGTGTATTTGTGGATGTAATGGAAGGAAGCACTCATTCTCTTGTTTGATGTACATGTACATGTACGTACGTGTACATTGTATTATGGTACCACAAAAATTACACATGCGTGCGACAGGACAGCTGAAAAAACTGCTAGAAACAAGCCATCAAAAGTTAAATGAGCAGAAATTTCTGTAACAAAATTGTAGCTTTGTTGCACACGTAGCCGGCACCACAATTATTGTGCTTACAAGTGAGAGAATTGCCAGTTTAGCAATGGAAAATTGTTAATGTTTCTACAGGTGGACATCTATTTTCATGGGGTCAGAATTCCAATGGTCAGTTGGGTGTAGGTATACCAGGTGACCAGTATGAGCCTAGCCCAGTGTCGTCACTAAGAGGGGTACCGTTTGCCCTCATCAATGCTGGAGGTGCACATACCTTCGCTTTAACTACGTCTGGTGCATTGTTTGGTTGGGGGAAAAATGAGTGAGTACACTAACAAGAGGCACACACATGTGTTATTTGGTTTAAGAAAGTCCACTAAAATATAGTTTGATTTTTGTTCTTTATCAGTTATGGCCAGCTTGGTGTCCATGATCTACAAGGTATTACTGACTGAACTCTACACTTTAGAACATTGTGTTTCTTTCTCAACAAAGTTTGATATAGAGAGGCCCCACCGGGGTCCATTTTTGACAGAAAAGGCAACCCTTTCATATACTGCACCTTCCATAGAAAATGGTAGTAACCCATTTCACATGTTGCAATGACAATGAAAGTAAAAATAGAAAAGTGTTTTCGCTAATAATTAAGCAATTTTTACTAAACTCTTCACTAAAGTGGATCATCACTTGGATGAATCAGGTACATGTACAATATATGCGAGATATTATGAAACAGCTACATGTACATTACAGTTTCCCCTAACCTTACATTTCTATACTTCACCTCGTGAAGTCCCCTTTTTATATACATTTGTACCTCCAGTCTGAAAAAGATACCCCTTTTGGGCAGAGCTTCCCTGTATACAATCGTGTAGTTTATCATACTATTAGGATTACCCCCCCCCCCCCCCCCCCCCCCCCCCCCCCCCCCCCCCCCCCCCCCCCCCCCCCCGTCATCCTAGGATACCCTGTAATTATGATATGGACATTGATGAATAACATCTGGTGTTGCTACTATCTTGTGTTAGATCGTAACATGCCTACTCTACTACGCTCACTGAGGTCACAACATGTCATTTATGTCGCATGCGGCGAGAATCACACAGCTGTATTAACTGTGGTAAGTCACGTTTATAAACTTGTCAAATACATGTATGTATAACCGGATTTAACCCGCCCAAAAAATAAAACACTCTTTTATAGGATGCAAAACTCTCATAGTCATATCTTAAACATTAAAAGTGCATAAATTGTGTTATCCATATTGTTCGTATTATTGTTTAGGATGGTGGAGTGTTTACATTTGGATGTGGTAGTTCAGGTCAGCTGGGACATAACTCTGATAACCATGAACACACCCCTAAAAAGGTAATTATAAATGATATGTTGTATACAATGTACATGTATAGGGTATTATAGAATATTTGCATTATAGCGCTTTGATTGGCTCATGGTTGCTATGCTTATATTAGAGAACAGAGACACTACTTTATGTAAATTAGTTTAAATAAAGTAATGTAAAAAGGCTGTGTGTGTCTATATATATTGTGATATTATAAACATGATGGGATATGTAGAACACTCAAAAGGTAAGAGAAACACTCGGTGTGACCTCATGATCATGTTCCTGGGCTTACTTCTCAGACAGACGCAGACAGACAGACAGACAGACAGACAGACAGACAGACAGACAGACAGGTCTTTTTTTTTTAAGTTCGTATACAGTTATGAACCTCAGGAAATACTTAACTAGCTTTACCTCTTTACAGGTTTTTGACTTGATGGGAAGTGTAGTATCTCAGATAGCATGCGGAAGGTACAATTTAATACATGTACATGTACAAATGTAGTTGCTTTGCTTTGGACTTATAGTGTACATATAGCACAGTGTACAGCACAGTGTATATGTTGTTATGTCAGAGTACATTGTAGTTTTGCAAATGGTTGTTCGGTATTTTCCAAGATGTGTGCTATCCTTTGCTTCATCTCTCAGGTCCTACACATTAGCACTTGTTCCGTCATTAAACAAAGTCTATTCATTTGGTCAAGGAGAGAGTGGTCAGCTCGGCATAGATTCAACAGCCAGCAGCAATAGCTGTGCAGCCGTCAAGGGACCCTGGTCTCCACACAAAGATACCAGTACACTGGAAACACACTACCAGGTCTTCCGAGTGGTCGCTGGTGGAGATCACAGCTTTGTCATGGCTGTTGAACTTACCGTAAGTAACTACCAGAAGGTACCAGCAGGGTACTATGTAGAAGTCAGCAGCCAGCAGAACAAGATGAAAGCACATGAGTTCCCAGTGGCTCAGTGTTTAGAGTGCCTTCAGGACTAGTTTAGCTTAGCTTAGTTTACTTTAGTTTAGTTTAGCTTTTGTATATTGTATTTATGCTACAGCAGGTCCACATCAGCCTCGCGGCTGCATTTTTTTCCTAACCTGCTTTTTCAAATTCCTGTCTGGGCTCAGTATTTTTTTCCGAGTCTTTTTACGCTTGACGAAACTTTACGAACTACATTACAATTACCAAAGCGACAAATTACTAAATATAAGATGAAAGCAGTCATCTGTCCAGGCAGGCTGTGAAATTTGTGTGTCAACAAAAATGTCGTCATTACACACGTTCCAAGGTTTGGGCTAGCCTGGGTCACGACCCTTGGGAAGGGGACAGAAGGAGTGGGGATAGTGGAGAGTGGAAGGGACAGAAGGTGTCTGAGGAGAGGGGGAGGGGACATTATAAATCCCCTTCCCTAACCATTTCCAAGATAAAGAGAGACCCACTACACAGGCAAGTTTTGGTCTAGCTGTTGAAACATCTACTGAGAACCTTGTGCCATTATTGTTAGGTGCAGCCCTCAAACTACCTTACACGTCTGTTTGAAAATTGTCAGTTTCTATGTACATTGTCTGTGTGTGCATTTCTGCAATGTACCTGCCCACTTACATTGATGTACCACAGGAAGCCCATACGTTTTATGAATATGAAGTCTGCGTACAACAAAGTTTTAACAAATTGAAGGGGTCCCTGCAAGAACGGAGTAAGTGACTTGTGATCAAAACCCAAATTCTCCTTTGAAAATCACAGAATCTCAAGGAGAATTTCGATTTTGATCAGAGATCAGTTACTTTGTTCTTGCAGGGAGCCCTTCAATTAATATGAAAATATTATTGTATGAGGCAGTAAACATGTTTTATTTACATCTGAAACTTATGTATACATAATATAGAAGCTGTACATGGTACAACATCACACTTATTTCTAGCGACTGATTTGTTTAATGATTATCATTGCCTTAATTATTTTTATTCATCCATTGGTTGATCATTTGTGATTATTAGAACCTTGCACGTTCATTTTCATAGTACATTTTACGTTTGGATTTGATTAGCTCGATCACAGGCAATCGATCTCTTCACATGTTTCACCTTTTTTTTTGTTCATTTTTGAACACCATTAATCTCTGATGATGGATCGATGATCTGAAGGCTTGGAGACAGTACTAATTTTACATAAACGAAAACAAATTAACAGTCAAGTGCACATTTCTGTCAGTTGTGAATAGCTTTAAGAGTGATATATTTTTGTTTTGACACAGGATGGAGTTGATAGTCCTGACGATAGGTACTCAAATGTACCTGTAGAATCATTATTGACACTGTCAGAGTCATTTACTTGTGATCTTGTAAAGCAAGCATCATTGGAGTCAAACACCAGAGACATCTTTGAGTAGGTTATTCATAGACTTACTGGAAATACTCATTTGTACAAAGCATGTGACCCTTTTGTAGTTACCACCACAATCACAGCCATCATCATCACCATCATCATCATCATCATTATTATCACCATCAAGACCATCATCACTATCATCATCATCATCATCATTACAGCTGGAATATACATGTACATGTATGTTGCAGGTCAAATTGGCCACAGGTCAACTAATTGCCATCATCATCATCATCATCATCATCACCATCATCATTACAGCTGGTATACTATTGCTAATAACCACTAGACAGTAACCATTGTCCACCACAACTAATTGTCACCATCATCATCATCATCACCACATATTATTATTACATTTCATTTATTTAATGCTTTTAATTAATCACTAAATTTATTTTTGTTTTCAGGATATTAGAAACCATATTTTCTTCACAAGCAAGTTTAAGTGGTTCATTTCTAGACAGGTAATGAGAATAGCCATGTGTAAAGATGGTAGAAGAATATTCTGAGCAACCACTTACCAACACCTTACCGACACCTGACTGACATCTTACCAGTCACTTACTGACACCTTACCAACCACTTACTGACACCTTACCAACCACTTATCGACACCTTACTGACACCTTACCAGCCACTTACCAACACCTTACTGACACCTTACCAGCCACATACAGACACCTTACCAGCCACTTACCAACACCTTACTGACACCTTACCAGCCACTTACAGACACCTTACCAACCACGTACTGACACCTTACCAACCACTTACTGACACCTTACCAACCACTTGCTGACACCATACCAACCACTTACTGACACATTACCAATCACTTACTGACACCTTGCCAATCACTGACACCTTACCAACCACTTACTGACACCTTACCAACCACTTACTGACACCTTACCAACCACTTACTGACACCTTACCAATCACTTACTGACACCTTACCAACCACTGAATGACACCTTACCAACCACTTACTTACACCTTGCCAACCACTTACTGACACCTTACCAACCACTTACTTACACCTTACCAACCACTTACTGACACCTTACCAACCACTTACTGACACCTTACCAATCACTTACTGACACCTTGCCAACCACTTACTGACACCTTACCAATACTGACACCTTGCCAACCACTTACTGACACCTTACCAACCACTTACTGACACCTTACCAACCACTTACTGACACTTTACCAACCACTTACTGACACCTTACCAACCACTTACTGACACCTTACCAACCACTTACTGACACCTTACCAATCACTGACACCTTACCAACCACTTACTGACACCTTACCAACCACTTACTGACACCTTACCAATCACTTACTGACACCTTACCAATCACTTATTGACACCTTACCAACCACTTACTGACACTTTACCAATCACTTACTGACACCTTGCCAACCACTTACTGACACCTTACCAATACTGACACCTTGCCAACCACTTACTGACACCTTACCAACCACTTACTGACACCTTACCAACCACTTACTGACACTTTACCAACCACTTACTGACACCTTACCAACCACTTACTGACACCTTACCAACCACTTACTGACACCTTACCAATCACTTACTGACACCTTACCAATCACTTATTGACACCTTACCAACCACTTACTGACACCTTACCAATCACTTACTGACACCTTACCAACCACTTACTGACACCTTACCAACCACTTACTGACACCTTACCAATCACTTACTGACACCTTACCAATCACTTATTGACACCTTACCAACCACTTACTGACACTTTACCAATCACTTACTGACACCTTACCAACCACTTACTGACACCTTACCAACCACTTACTGACACCTTACCAATCACTTACTGACACCTTACCAATCACTTATTGACACCTTACCAACCACTTACTGACACTTTACCAATCACTTACTGACACCTTGCCAACCACTTACTGACACCTTACCAATACTGACACCTTGCCAACCACTTACTGACACCTTACCAACCACTTACTGACACCTTACCAACCACTTACTGACACTTTACCAACCACTTACTGACACCTTACCAACCACTTACTGACACCTTACCAACCACTTACTGACACCTTACCAATCACTTACTGACACCTTACCAATCACTTATTGACACCTTACCAACCACTTACTGACACTTTACCAATCACTTACTGACACCTTGCCAACCACTTACTGACACCTTACCAATACTGACACCTTGCCAACCACTTACTGACACCTTACCAACCACTTACTGACACCTTACCAACCACTTACAGACACCTTACCAACCACTTACTGACACCTTACCAACCACTTACTGACACCTTAACAATCCTCTGAAGATTGGAAATTTGGTATGTTGATGAGTATTGATTGAGAAAATTGATTTTAGCTTGCATTGATTAAGTAATTAACTTATTGTTTGTTAGTGGATTATTGGAAGGAATCAGTTCACGTGTGCATGGCATTGATTTAATTGCTTTACGAAAATCTTTTCAACGACTCGGAGCAATTCCTAGTGATCACCTGAAAAGTCTTGTAAGTATTATTCACAGCACCATTTCTTCCTTGCAAAATATTATTTCCTTTCCTCTGTTCGTTCTTTAGGCCTAGGGCAAATGTCGAACTAACCATAAGCTTAATTCAGTCAAATTCATTTTGAAATAGGTTCATTGGTTAGTACATGTACATGTACGACGTTTTGTGTTTTTGAGGCATTTGTGTGTTGTGGCAAAGTCGCTCCAGAGTCATAATTTCCGACTTGGCTTGAACCTATTTCAAAATTAATAGGTTCCAAATCCAAATTAATAGGTTCAAAATTAATACATGTAGGTTAGTTCGATGTTTGCCGTAGGCCTTAGTTAAGCAATTCTTTTTGTGTCTTTGTTTCTGGGCTCTCTTCCTTCATTTTATTCAATATTAGATATTGTATCTCTTTTTTTTTCTTGAATACTTTAATTAATTGTCCTATTTCATTATGGCGTCACTGCTTATTTATGAGGTGGACAGAATCGTGAAGAACAATAGAAATTTGAACTAAATCTACTCTGTTGAGAAATTAAGTTTAAGAGAAGATTTTTTACGAACGCGCGTATTGAGCGGCAAAAACCAATAGCATGGAGAATACGTTTTGTACAAGGCTAAAACTGCTTGAGCAAAGAGTTCAAGGTATTTGTGATGGTTTTTGACCGGTGAAAGTGAAATTAGAGTGTTAACCCAAAGTGAAAATTTGATTTGAAAACTGTCCACATTGGCTAGATCTGTATATTTACTATTGTTGCTGATGTTTTCCCCTGAATTACCTCAAATTTGAAACAAAAAGCAGGAAAATGGCTTTGTACAACGCTAAAATAGCTTTACATGTAGACAATTTACTTTGTTTTTAATAGTTTGTGCTTACTTAAAATAAAATTATAACCCAAAGCGAAAATCGAAAGTCAAACTGTTCAAAAGGGCTGGTTTTTGGCGCTTTTGACGGATATTACGCGATGTTAATATCCTCTTAATTTCAAATTGTCTGGTTCCCAGATACCAGCTGTATTGATGTATATCTTACTTCATTTACTGTTTTGGTGGCCGTTATTGGTTTTTAAACATTCTACAGAATGCATTTAATAGCGAATGTCTTTATAATTCATTTGGTGCTGTTATGTACTCCTCTCATGACCAAGATCCTTAGCAGTTGTACTTTTGATGTGACGTCATAGTGTTTTAGAGTAATTAACGAAACTCAATCAATCAATCAATCAATACATTTGTTTCCTCCCCATTTATTCATTTATGCACATGCTCAATTTCATTCGTTTTATTTTTATTCGTTTTCCATTTTTTCAATATTGTTTGTTCACATTTTTTCTTCTTTTTTTCTTATTCTTCGTGTCACAATTTTTGTCTTTAATATACAGTCATTCTCAAAAAGGTTGTCCAGATGAAAAGACTACAATACTACAATAAAGTCACATGATTCATTATGTTTTCAATTTCTGCGCGCGGAACTGCGAGTTGATACCAGCTGCATTACATTCAGTTCTCACAATGCCGTGTACTTTTGCATCTCAAATTTAAATTCCATGCGAGGAAATTGAATACATAATGAATCGTGAACGTGACTTTATTGTAGTATAATTGTAGTCTTTTCATCTGGACAACCTTTTTGAGAATGACTGTATTTTTCTTTGTTCATCCAGATTATTTCATCTATTGCTGACCACCTCATCCCGTCCATGCAACAACAACAGCCCCCTGACATAGAAGCTTTGAGGGTGTATCTAATATTACCTGAGCTAGAATTGATCTCAACCAAGCACTGTTATAATAATATAGTGATTCCATTTGCAAAGACTATTATGAGATTGAAAGCGGAGGCTCTTCGAGTTTTAAGTATGTATAGACCAAATACTACCCTGCTAGCAGAGTTTCCTCTTTTGTCGATACAGCAAAAGATAAATACAAAAACATCGACCAAAGAGGAAACTCTGCTAGCAGGGTAACCAAATACAACAATGGATGCTAATTTAAATCACAGTCCGCTTTACAGTTCCCTGCGCCATCTTGAAAGGTAGCCGTGCCTTTGCATCGAAGCGAGACTAACGGTGACCTTGCAATGATAGAGACCTTTTTAACACCTTGGACAATTATTCACATGTCTCTATCATTGCAAGGTCACCGTTGATCTTCTGGCTTTGATGCAAAGGCACTGCTACCTTTCAAGATGGCGCAGGGAACTGTGAAGGGGATTATTGTTTTGCCCTTGTGTCCATGTTGCTGCACGATGTAATGTTGTTGTTTTTTCATATATATTTTTTTCTCAGGTCGCTGGTGGTCCACACTTCCATCAACATATTTTTCTAATGCTATGAAGGTTAGATGCACACCATTCCTGCAATTTGAAACACTGTTAGCCTGATTTCAGGCGCTGCCTCTGTGTTGTACCAAAATTAGCGGTCATGACACAAGCTAGAGGATGTGGTTGAACTTCAGTCTATGATATTGCGATGGGACTGTATTTAATTGACATTGAAAACCCCAACTCACTTACAAAATGAGTGGCCACTTAAGTGGTCATTAAGCTTCTTATTATTAATGATTTTCAACCCGATAACGATTATGCAATTAGATGTACATTGTGTAGATCGAACTACAATAACTACATGTACATCAATAATAATAATAATAATAATAATAATAATAATAATAATAATAATAATAATAATAATAATAATAATAATAATAATAATTTCATAATAATGATAACAATAATAATAATAATTTAATAATAATAATAATAATAATAATATTCAATTCAAACATCAATGAAGTTGTACAAATGTAGTTTGTATATTTGGTGTATTTTCTGAAGTCCATTACCCAGTTTCGACTTGTGCATGCCTCTAGTGGTTAACATTCTGTGGAGATTTTGTAAGCTTGACATTGAACATTTGGTAGGAAACATATAACACCAGAAAAAAACAGTACAAAGGGCTATGGCTCGAAACGTCAGTAAAGTTTAAAAGTACTCTTTTTTTTACAGTGTTTAGATTATATTCAGTTGAATTTATTATTATTCACTGATGCATACTATTATTATACCATTAACTGATGCACAGACTACTAGTGAACCCTCTAGTTTCCATTTGATATTGAGTAACTTGTTTGTTTATTTTGTAGCTTTTTAAAGACTGTGTGAGGTTTCTACTTAGTCTCTCTCCACAAGCTACAATTGACGAAGTAAGTACATTAATTGATACCTGCGCTATACAAGTCAATCAATTATTATTATTAATGTCAAGTATCTTGTGAGAATCAGTATTATTATAATATTATTATTCTATTATTATTCTATTATTATTCTATTATTAGTAGTAGTCAAAACATTAATGGGAAATGTCTGGATATTTATAATTATTATAATATTATTATAATATTATTATTCTATTATTATTCTATTATTGGTAGTAGTCAAAACATTAATGGGAAATGTCTGGATATTTATAATTATTATAATATTATTATTCTATTATTATTCTATTATTATTATATTATTAGTAGTAGTCAAAACATTAATGGGAAATGTCTGGATATTTATAAATATTATTATATTATTATTCTATTATTATTCTATTATTATTCTATTATTATTCTATTATTAGTAGTAGTCAAAACATTAATGGGAAATGTCTGGATATTTTAATGGTCAAGTTTTATTATTCAGTTTCAGTACCGGCAGGCAGCCCTTGCTGCTTGTATGGAAGTACTGGGTCAACTCAATAAAGTAAGGTTAACTTTATGTAGAATTATTTTTGTAAATCTCCTGACCTCTATCAACACCACTACCATCATCATCATCATCATCATCATCACTACCATCATTATAATCATCAAAATCATCATCAACGCAACCACCATCACCACCACTACACCACCATCATCATAATTGCAACCACTACCACTACCACCACCTCCACTACCATCATCATCATCATCATCATCATCATAATAATAATAATAATAATATTTCATCATCATCTTTATTTAGCCAGGGTGACCTAATCAGCACAAAAGTACTGTTATCAATAAGGACCCTACGTCATCACCATTGTTATCGCCACCATCATCATCATCTGCCATCATCGCAACCACAATCACCACCACTACCATCATCACTACCATCATCATCATCAGCAGCAGCAGCTTCACTATAATTGTCATCATCATCAGCTTCATCACCATCATCATCATCAGCAGCAGCAGCTTCACTATCATTGTCATCATTGTCATCATCATCAGCTTCATCACCATCATCACCCCCATATCACCACCACTGTCATCATCTTCATCACCACCACACTATCATTGTCATCATCTTCTTCACCACCATCACCACTATCATCATCATCAAAGGCTAAAATAAACCTTACTTTTGGCAGGTGAACAATGATGTCCGTGAAATAGTGCAGTTTAAACAGTTTTACGTGCCTGAGATCCAACAAAATGTTGACATTAGAGCTGATTATTTCAATTGGATCCAGAATGAGGTAACCACAGACACTACAAGTTCAGGTCTGTGGAAAATGTTGGAAGACTGGGTTCGAGTGTTTTGATTGGCTGAATTAGTTACAAGTTTTTCGAGGTATTTTCCTTCGATGAAAGACTAGTAGAAATATCACTTGAATGGATTCAACGTTCTTTCTCCAGCACATTGGATAGTCTATACAGTGTTTAAATTGGAGATAATATTGTCAAAATTTAAGTGGTTATAACACTTGTACCCAGTCTTCCAATGTATTTCCCACAGATAGGAAGTTTCACCTACATGGCATTGTGGCACTAACATTCCAACCCGAAAATGAACGTTTTAAAAGGTGTCTGACGAACCAATCATATGCCATTCCAAAAACTATCCGTAACCATTTGCTTTGAGACATTGATTGGGCTCAGCTGATGTCCTTTTCTTTCGTTTAGATGTGTTCATTTCTTCGCCAGGCTGTGGTAGGCTTGTGTGAACTATAACTATCGGCACCAGGCTTATTGCGGTTTTCATAGTAGAAGCTTGCGGGCTCATTTAGGCGCGGTTGCATAGAATTTGAAAGCCATCAGCTGGTCATTCCTTGATAGAATAATTGTCCAAGGTGTTATAAAAGGTCTCTATCATTGCAAGGTCACCGTTGGTCTCTCTTCGATGCAAAGGCACGGCTACCTTTCAAGATGGCGCCGGGAACTGTAAAAAGGAGTATTCAAATATTACCATTGCAGTTATATATGCCATTTTCCGTTTTCGTAGCAACTCATGTGTTCCTACATGAAGGAATGGCCTATTAAGGCTTATTATTCGTCAGCACCACAGGAATCCCAACTGGATGAACCCGCGCGCACTTTTGAGCAACCGCAAATTATGTCAGCACCACAGGAAGCCCAAATGAACGAGCCCGCGCGCACTTTTGAGGAACGGCAAACTACGTTAGCACCACAGGAAGCCCAACTGAACGAGACCGCGCGCACTTTTGAGGAACGGCAATCTACGTTAGCACCACAGGAAGCCCAACTGAATGAGCCCGCGCGCACTTTTGAGGAACGGCAAACTACGTTAGCACCACAGGAAGCCCAACTGAACGAGACCGCGCGCACTTTTGAGGAACGGCAATCTACGTTAGCACCACAGGAAGCCCAACTGAATGAGCCCGCGCGCACTTTTGAGGAACAGCAAACTACGTTAGCACCACAGGAAGCCCAATGTAGTTGAGCAAATTTCAGTCCAAATCCAAAATATCTTATTGATTGCTTATCTTTCCATCTAACGAGTTTTGAGTTCCTGCAGAGTCTTTCCCCCCCCCCCCCCCTCCCCCCTCAGTCGCCCTAGCCTCTAATTCTTCCCTTCCTTCTCCCCCTGCTCCAGGTTTTGAAATGCACGCATAAATCAACATTTTCTTTTTCCAGAATATGTTTTCATTCTGCCGTTTCCCGTTCGTGTTCGATGCGAGTGCAAAGACGAAGTTACTGCAGGCCGACGCAGTGATGCAGATGCAGGTACCATACATTCATTTGTATTATCATTAACCCATTCGCTCCTACACCGGCCGAAACCGGCCGTAAACATCGATAGTGCTTTGAAAAATTCTAACTTTCTGAATTTTCGTAACATCGATCTCATGGCCAGTTATTAGTGACAACTAGATAACTCTTCATATTTTAACCTCAAGTAAACTGACTTACAGGTCCGATTTCTGGGCATTAGTTCAATTTGTTTGCCATAAAAATCAAAAATGCGTGTTTTTGACGCAATTTTACACCTCGAAAATGACCGACATTTGACTTGGATTTTCTTCCAAAATACATCCTTACGAAACAAAACGCCACTTTCTCAGCAAACTTCCATCTCTCTTCTTGATATAGTCGTGAATTTTGCCCTCTCTTTTCCTTAACTCGCCGAACAATAGCCATTTCCTTAGGACCACTTTCGCTAACACGTGTTTTCCTTCTGCACGCCCGAAAAGGATGCCGGGAAACATCCGGGAATTTCGGCATAGATCTCCCCGAATCTCTGTTTTTTAAGAATATATAGAGTGTCGAGCCACTCGGTCCTACAGGCAAAATATTGCACCGGTTGCATTCTTTACAAGTCCAAAGTCGCCAAAAATGCCTTTGTAGGTCCTGGAATCCAACACAGAAAGACCAGAGAGACGATTTCACAATTGAGACCGCCATTTTGAATTTCCAAACGGCAACGTCGAAATGTGATCGTGAATTCGTATCTAAACTCCTGATTTCTTCCAGGAGAACGGTCTCTACCACACCAGTCAAGCTTAATGATGCTGTCCTGGGGGCTTCTGTGGTGAATAATGGCTATAAACACTCTAAAAATGCAAAATTGGCCTTTTCGAGTAGTGATTACTACTAGCCCCTACGAACTCCCAAGAAGAAAGGCAGAACACGTGAAGAAGCGAGCCCACAGGCATTCAGAACTGTCAAGATTTCCATGGAAACCCCTTATACGGAATCGAAATTTCCTACGACGTGATTAGGTCCAGAAAATCGCTAAAAAACTCAAAATAGCTCAGGAGCGAATGGGTTAATAATAATAATGATGATGATGATGCTGATAATAATTCGCACACAGCTTCTTTGAGATGAGGCAAGAAATATAATAATAATTATTATTATAAGTTCTTATATGGCGAATTTCACATTTTCTCAATGCGCTTTACAACCGATGGACTTTTTCGGGCTGTATATGAAGGCGCCCATGGCAGCCGAGCAGCTTACAATCATTAGGAGTCAGTATGTTAGTGTGTTATGCCTCCAATTTTGAAGAACTGAAATTTTAATTACCGAGGGTAGCACATAGATATACAGTCGAACTTTGTGGTCACTTATGAGAGGCGGTCGCTTACGAGAGGTTCCAACTAATAGTGATTTGACTTGGAACTGAACTTTTGGTGTTTTGGAAAACTGGACGCTTACGAGAGTGGTCGCAACCGGAGGTTCAACTGTATCTAATAATCTTGTGGCCCTCAATCAATTATATTCTATCTATACTCCTTTAACTATCACTGTCACCAATCATCTATCACTGTCATCTATCATATATCACTGTCATCTATCATCTATCACTGTCATATATCACTGTCATCTATCATCTATCACTGTCATATATCATCTATCACTGTCATATATCACTGTCATCTATCATCTATCACTGTCATATATCACTGTCATCTATCATCTATCACTGTCATCTATCATCTATCACTGTCATCTATCACTGTCATCTATCATCTATCACTGTCATATATCACTGTCATCTGTCATCTATCACTGTCATCTATCACTGTCATCTATCACTGTCATCTATCACTGTCATCTATCATCTATCACTGTCATCTATCACTATCATCTATCATCTATCACTGTCATCTATCACTGTCATCTATCACTATCATCTATCATCTATCACTGTCATCTATCATCTATCACTGTCATATATCACTGTCATCTATCATCTATCACTGTCATATATCATCTATCACTGTCATATATCATCTATCACTGTCATATATCACTGTCATCTATCATCTATCACTGTCATCTACATTTGTATCATCTATCACTGTCATCTATCATCTATCACTGTCATCTATCATCTATCACTGTCATCTATCACTATCACTGTCATCTATCATCTATATCACTGTCATCTATCACTATCATCTATCATCTATCACTGTCATCTATCATCTATCACTGTCATCTATCATCTATCACTATCATCTATCACTGTCATCTATCATCTATCACTGCCATCTATCATCTATCACTGCCATCTATCACTGTCACTGTCATCTATCACTGTCATCTATCATCTATCACTGTCACCTATCATCTATCACTGTCATCTATCACTGTCATCTATCATCTATCACTGTCATATATCACTGTCATCTATCATCTATCACTGTCATCTATCACTGTCATCTATCACTGTCATCTATCATCTATCACTGTCATCTATCACTGTCATCTATCACTGTCATCTATCATCTATCACTGTCATCTATCATCTATCACTGTCATCTCTCATCTATCACTGCCATCTATCACTGTCACTGTCATCTATCACTGTCATCTATCATCTATCACTGTCATCTATCACTGTCATCTATCATCTATCACTGTCACCTATCATCTATCACTGTCATCTATCACTGTCATCTATCATCTATCACTGTCATCTATCACTGTCATCTATCATCTATCACTGTCATCTATCACTATCATCTATCATCTATCACTGTCATCTATCACTGTCATCTATCACTATCATCTATCATCTATCACTGTCATCTATCATCTATCACTGTCATCTACATTTGTATCATCTATCACTGTCATCTATCATCTATCACTGTCATCTATCATCTATCACTGTCATCTATCATATATCACTGTCATCTATCATCTATCACTGTCATCTATCACTATCATCTATCATCTATCACTGTCATCTATCATCTATCACTGTCATCTATCATCTATCACTATCATCTATCATCTATCACTGTCATCTATCATCTATCACTGCCATCTATCATCTATCACTGCCATCTATCACTGTCATCTATCACTGTCATCTATCATCTATCACTGTCATCTATCACTGTCATCTATCATCTATCACTGTCATATATCACTGTCATCTGTCATCTATCACTGTCATCTATCACTGTCATCTATCATCTATCACTGTCATCTATCATCTATCACTGTCATCTCTCATCTATCACTGCCATCTATCACTGTCACTGTCATCTATCACTGTCATCTATCATCTATCACTGTCATCTATCACTGTCATCTATCATCTATCACTGTCACCTATCATCTATCACTGTCATCTATCACTGTCATCTATCATCTATCACTGTCATATATCACTGTCATCTATCATCTATCACTGTCATATATCACTGTCATCTATCACTGTCATCTATCATCTATCACTGTCATCTATCACTGTCATCTATCACTGTCATCTATCATCTATCACTGTCATCTATCATCTATCACTGTCATCTCTCATCTATCACTGCCATCTATCACTGTCACTGTCATCTATCACTGTCATCTATCATCTATCACTGTCATCTATCACTGTCATCTATCATCTATCACTGTCACCTATCATCTATCACTGTCATCTATCACTGTCATCTATCATCTATCACTGTCATCTATCACTGTCATCTATCATCTATCACTGTCATCTATCATCTATCACTGTCATCTATCATCTATCACTATCATCTATCACTGTCATCTATCATCTATCACTGTCATCTATCATCTATCACTGCCATCTATCACTGTCACTGTCATCTATCACTGTCATCTATCATCTATCACTGTCATCTATCACTGTCATCTATCATCTATCACTGTCACCTATCATCTATCACTGTCATCTATCACTGTCATCTATCATCTATCACTGTCATATATCACTGTCATCTATCACTGTCATCTATCATCTATCACTGTCATCTATCATCTATCACTGCCATCTATCACTGTCATCTATCATCTATCACTGTCATCTATCACTGTCATCTATCACTGTCATCTATCACTGTCATCTATCATCTATCACTGTCATCTATCACTGTCATCTATCATCTATCACTGTCATCTATCACTGTCATCTATCATCTATCACTGTCATCTATCACTGTCATCTATCTATCACTGTCATCTATCACTGTCATCTATCACTGTCATCTATCATCTATCACTGTCATCTATCACTGTCATCTATCATCTATCACTGTCATATATCACTGTCATCTATCACTGTCATCTATCATCTATCACTGTCATCTATCTATCACTGCCATCTATCACTGTCCTATATCACTGTCATCTATCACTGTCATCTATCACTGTCATCTATCATCTATCACTGTCATATATCACTGTCATCTATCATCTATCACTGTCATCTATCATCTATCACTGCCATCTATCACTGTCATCTATCACTGTCATCTATCACTGTCATCTATCATCTATCACTGTCATCTCTCATCTATCACTGCCATCTATCACTGTCATCTATCACTGTCATCTATCATCTATCACTGTCATCTATCACTGTCATCTATCACTGTCATCTATCATCTATCACTGTCACCTATCATCTATCACTGTCATCTATCACTGTCATCTATCATCTATCACTGTCATCTATCACTGTCATCTATCATCTATCACTGTCATATATCATCTATCACTGTCATCTATCATCTATCACTATCATCTATCATCTATCACTGTCATCTATCATCTATCACTGTCATCTATCATCTATCACTGCCATCTATCACTGTCATCTATCATCTATCACTGTCATCTATCACTGTCATCTATCACTGTCATCTATCACTGTCATCTATCATCTATCACTGTCATATATCACTGTCATCTATCATCTATCACTGTCATCTATCATCTATCACTGCCATCTATCACTGTCACTGTCATCTATCACTGTCATCTATCATCTATCACTGTCATCTATCACTGTCATCTATCACTGTCATCTATCATCTATCACTGTCATCTATCACTGTCATCTATCATCTATCACTGTCATATATCACTGTCATCTATCACTGTCATCTATCATCTATCACTGTCATCTATCATCTATCACTGTCATATATCACTGTCATCTATCACTGTCATCTATCATCTATCACTGTCATCTATCATCTATCACTGTCATCTATCATCTATCACTGCCATCTATCACTGTCATCTATCATCTATCACTGTCATCTATCATCTATCACTGCCATCTATCACTGTCATCTATCATCTATCACTGTCATATATCACTGTCATCTATCATCTATCACTGTCATCTATCACTGTCATCTATCATCTATCACTGTCACCTATCATCTATCACTGTCATCTATCACTGTCATCTATCATCTATCACTGTCATCTATCACTGTCATCTATCATCTATCACTGTCACCTATCATCTATCACTGTCATCTATCACTGTCATCTATCATCTATCACTGTCATATATCACTGTCATATATCACTGTCATCTATCATCTATCACTGTCATATATCACTGTCACCAATCATCTATCACTGTCATCTATCATCTATCACTGTCATCTATCACTGTCACCTATCATCTATCACTATCATCTATCACTGTCATCTACATTTGTATCATCTATCACTGTCATCTATCATCTATCACTGTCACCAATCATGTCACCTATCACTGTCACTGTCATCTATCACTGTCATCTATCACTGTCATCTATCATCTATCACTGTCACCTATCACTGTCACCTATCACTGTCATCTATCACTGTCACTGTCATCTATCACTGTCATCTATCACTGTCACCTATCACTGTCATCTATCACTGTCACTGTCATCTATCACTGTCATCTATCACTGTCACCTATCACTGTCACCTATCACTGTCATCTATCACTGTCACTGTCATCTATCACTGTCATCTATCACTGTCATCTATCACTGTCATCTATCATCTATCACTGTCACCTATCACTGTCACCTATCACTGTCACCAATCATCTATCACTGTCATCTATCACTGTCACCTATCACTGTCATCTATCATCTATCACTGTCACTGTCATCTATCACTGTCATCTATCATCTATCACTGTCATCTATCATCTATCACTGTCACCTATCACTGTCACCAATCATCTATCACTATCATCTATCACCTATCATCTATCACTATCATCTATCACTGTCACCTATCATCTATCACTGTCATCTATCATCTATCATCTATCACTGTCACCAATCATCTATCACTCTCATCTATCATCTATCACTGTCACCAATCATCTATCACTATCATCTATCACTATCATCTATCATTGTTATCTATCACTGTCGCCTATCACTGTCATCTATCATTATCATCTATATCTATCACTGTCGCCTATCACTGTCATCTATCATTATCATCTATATCTATCACTGTCGCCTATCACTGTCATCTATCATTATCATCTATATCTATCACTGTCGCCTGTCACTATCATCTATCACTATCATCTATCACTGTCACCTATCATCTATCACTGTCATCTATCATCTATCATCTATCATCTATCATCTATCACTGTCACCAATCATCTATCACTCTCATCTATCATCTATCACTGTCACCAATCATCTATCACTATCATCTATCACTATCATCTATCATTGTTATCTATCACTGTCGCCTATCACTGTCATCTATCATTATCATCTATCTCAATCACTGTCATCTATCATCTATCACTGTCATCTATCACTATCATCTATCTCTATCACTATCATCTATCTCTATCACTGTCATCTATCACTGTCACTTATCATCTATCACTATCACCTATCACTATCACCTATCACTATCACCTATCACTATCATCTATCACTATCACCTATCACTATCACCTATCACTATCATCTATCACTATCACCTATCATCTATCACTGTCATCTATCACTGTCATCTATCATCTACCACTGTCAGCTATCATCTATCACTGTCATCTATGCTCCACCCATCTTTGACTAACTTCTTTTATTTTATCCTTAGTGTGCTGTAGATGAAGTCCACAGACATAACGTGCAATCCATGATGTCGTTTTCCCCTACCAATCCAATACACCCTTGTCTAATTATCTTGGTTCACAGAGAAAATATTGTGCAAGATACCCTTACACAGATAACCAAGACTAGTGCAGTAGACTTGAAAAAACCGCTAAAGGTATATGGACACACAATGCTGCATTGCGCGCAATATTGCTGGCAATATGAAAAAAACCCGCTGAATGTAAAGATGCAGATACATGGTGCAACATTGCGTGCAATATTGCTGGTAATATGATAAAAACCGCTGAAGATAAAAATGCAGATACATGGTGCAACATTGCATGAAATATTGCTGGTAATATGATAAAAACCGCTAAAGATAAAGATGCAGATACATGGTGCAACATTGCGTGCAATATTGCTGGTAATATGATAAAAACCGCTAAAGATAAAGATGCAGATACATGGTGCAACATTGCGTGAAATATTGCTGGTAATATGATAAAAAACCGCTAAAGATAAAGATGCAGATACATGGTGCAACATTGTGTGCAATATTGCTGGTAATATGGAAAAAAACGCTAAAGATAAAGATGCAGATACATGATGCAACATTGCGTGCAATATTGCTGGTAATATGGAAAAAAACCCGCTGAAGATAAAAATGCAGATACATGGTGCAGCATTGCGTGCAATATTGCTGGTAATATGAAGAAAAACCGCTAAAGATAAAGATGCAGATACATGGTGCAACATTGCGTGCAATATTGCTGGTAATATGAAAAAAAAAAAAAAACGCTAAAAATAAAGATGCAGATACATGATGCAACATTGCGTGCAATACTGCTGGTAATATGATAAAAACCGCTAAAGATAAAGATGCAGATACATGGTGCAACATTGCGTGCAATATTGCTGGTAATATGAAAAAAACCGCTAAAGATAAAGATGCAGATACATGGTGCAACATTGCGTGCAATATTGCTGGTAATATGATAAAAACCGCTAAAGATAAAGATGCAGATACATGGTGCAACATTGTGTGCAATATTGCTGGTAATATGATAAAAACCCGCTAAAGATAAAGATGCAGATACATGGTGCAACATTGCGTGCAATATTGCTGGTAATATGAAAAAACCGCTAAAGATAAAGATGCAGATACATGGTGCAACATTGCATGCAATATTGCTGGTAATATGAAAAAAAACCCTGCTAAAGATAAAGATGCAGATACATGTTGCAACATTGCGTGCAATATTGCTGGTAATATGATAAAAACCGCTAAAGATAAAGATGCAGATACATGGTGCAACATTGCGTGCAATATTGCTGGTAATATGAAAAAACCGCTAAAGATAAAGATGCAGATACATGGTGCAACATTGCGTGCAATATTGCTGGTAATATGAAAGAAAACCTGCTAAAGATAAAAATGCAGATACATGGTCCAACATTGCGTGCAATATTGCTGGTAATATGAAAAAACCGCTAAAGATGCAGATACATGGTGCAACATTGCGTGCAATATTGCTGGTAATATGAAAAAACCGCGCTAAAGATAAAGATGCAGATACATGGTGCAACATTGCGTGCAATATTGCTGGTAATATGAAAAAAAACCGCTAAAGATAAAGATGCAGATACATGGTGCAACATTGCGTGCAATATTGCTGGTAATATGAAAAAACCCCGCTAATGATAAAGATGCAGATACATGGTGCAACATTGCGTGCAATATTGCTGGTAATATGAAAAACCCCCGCTAAAGATAAAGATGCAGATACATGTTGCAACATTGCGTGCAATATTGCTGGTAATATGATACAAACTGCTAAAGATAAAGATACATGGTGCAACATTGCATGCAATATTACTTGTAATATGATTGCAGCGTGTGTCCACCCCTGCAATTGTTGTGGCCAAGCTTAACATTGCGTATAGCGAATTGCAGAGATGGACACACGCTAAATCATAAGTATGTAGCTAATGTGAGATTATTGTTTCGATAAATAGGTCATTTTTGTAAATGAAGAAGCCGTTGATGCTGGTGGTGTAAGAAAGGTAAGTTTGACTATAACCCACAATACTACTACTACTACTACTACTACTGATAACAACGATGATGATGAAGATGAACGATGAAGATCGATGATGATGATGAAGATGATGAAGATGGTGATGATGATGATGATGATGAGATGGTGATGGAGATGTTGAAGATAATGATGGAGATGAATGAAGATGTTGATGATGATAATGATGGGGATGAATGACGATGAAAATGATGAAGATGTTGATGAAGATAATGATGGAGATGAATGATGATGGTGATGAAGATGTTGATGAAGATAATGATGGAGGTGAATGATGATGATGATGATGGAGAGGAACGATGATATGATGATAATAATATACATTATTTCATCAACCCATATTTAACCTCGATGGGTTTCCTGTGGTAGAGCGCGAGGTACCGTGCGTAAAACACAGGGAGCCCAATGTAATACGCATCCCACCTTACCACAGGAAACCCATAAATAAATAGACGCGCGCATACAAAAATCGTTTTATTTATATTCCTTTTCTTTCAGGAATTCTTTCTTTTATTATTAACTGAAGTGTTGGATCCCAAATATGGGATGTTTACGTATTTTGAAGAATCGCATACCATTTGGTTTAATGATCAGGTAAGAATAGTAGTATAGTAGCCCACTCTTTGCATTACCACGTGACCACCCGAGACCCAAGTAGTATAGTAGCCCACTCTTTGCATTACCACGTGACCACCCGAGACCCAAGTAGTATAGTAGCCCACTCTTTGCATTACCACGTGACCACCCGAGACCCAAGTAGTATAGTAGCCCACTCTTTGCATTACCACGTGACCACCCGAGACCCAAGTAGTATAGTAGCCCACTCTTTGCATTACCACGTGACCACCCGAGACCCAAGTAGTATAGTAGCTCACTCTTTGCATTACCACGTGACCACCCGAGACCCAAGTAGTATAGTAGCCCACTCTTTGCATTACCACGTGACCACCCGAGACCCAAGTAGTATAGTAGCCCACTCTTTGCATTACCACGTGACCACCCGAGACCCAAGTAGTATAGTAGCCCACTCTTTGCATTACCACGTGACCACCCGAGACCCAAGTAGTATAGTAGCTCACTCTTTGCATTACCACGTGACCACCCGAGACCCAAGTAGTATAGTAGCCCACTCTTTGCATTACCACGTGACCACCCGAGACCCAAGTAGTATAGTAGCCCACTCTTTGCATTACCACGTGACCACCCGAGACCCAAGTAGTATAGTAGCCCACTCTTTGCATTACCACGTGACCACCCGAGACCCAAGTAGTATAGTAGCTCACTCTTTGCATTACCACGTGACCACCCGAGACCCAAGTAGTATAGTAGCCCACTCTTTGCATTACCATGTGACCACCCGAGACCCAAACCACCGGAAAATCGGAAATGACTTATATTGATCATCAATAAGCAACTTCACGCTGTCTTCCGCCATTTTGAATTGGGACAAACGCGGCAAAATGTATAGAAATCTGGGTCACTTGCCGTAACTCCTATTTTAACGTCCTCTTTTATTTTTAATGTCATTTCTCCTGTGTCAGACATTATGAGCTGAAACTAATTTACTAATTTCAAGCCTCTTCATTTCTGGAGACTTTCATTTTGACACTGCTGTTCGATTTAAAGGGGGATGGGATCACGTGACCTCTTAGTGCAAGTCCTCTATTATCTTGAGAACCGAAGTGTTGTCGCTTGCATCGCGGTCTCTCTCTCTATCGCAGACCCCATATAATGAGAGAGGTCTTTTCTGTGTATGTGGAGTGCATTCCTTTTTTTAAGGAGTGAATTATAATACTAGTCGCTTGTTTGTGTTTCTTGTGCAGACGTTCGAGGAATGCCCAATGTTCCGACTCATTGGAGTGATCTGTGGTCTGGCTATATATAACTCTACTATTATTGATCTCAAGTTCCCTCCCGTTTTATACAAGAAATTATTACATAGGTAAGTCAAGGTAGTGGGATACCTGTGTCTTGTCGTACCCACCATACCCTTGGAGAAACAGGTTTATACAGGTTTATACTTCAGACTAAAGCAAACTAATTCGATTGCAACGCATTTTTAAAGCTACTTTGAACCTCAAGTTCTATTCGAGGAAATACGTTTTTCAGTGAGTGGGTTACCTGTGGTGGGTTTTTAACCGAGAGGGATTAAGTCGAGGAGAATGTAGCCGCTGAAACTTTAAGGTCCATAATCCCTCTCGGACAATGACCCTGACCACAGGTAACCCAATCGCTGTAAAACCCATGTATAATAATCATATTAAAAAAGACACGTAAGTGAGGCTACAAGTGGATTGCGTATTTTGTAACTTTTGTTGCACGTGCGTCAAAGGCCCGAAGAGGGAGTCTGGGGAAGAGAGAAGACAGATACTTTTTTGGTCACGCAACTTCACTCCTTCCCATGCTCCCTTTCTGGCCAGCCTTTGGTTGTCATGCACAGTACACCTTCAATAATAATAAGTATCTTTTCATTTATTGTATGCATAAATTAATTGAATAAGCCTATGAATCACGTAGAAATTTTTATTTGAAAACGGTTTTTTTTCTTCGTTTTGGCCTTCAGTCCAGACGTAAACGATTCAACAACGTCTTAAAACGTATACATGTGGACTTAGGCCTTGAATACTAGAATATACCTTTTTACTGATACGGCGGCGATATTGAATTATGGGATGCCTAGGGGGCAAGCTAGTAACCATTTGGCCATGAAAAACTTAATTTAAAGCAATGAATTTGTACAAAATTATACAACGATACACAACACATGTAGATAGTAAGTCATACAACACTATGGTTAGAGTGAAATAGAAAAATAATATATTGACGCAGGAGCCCATAAGTAGGAGCGTCCATGCTCCATACTGGGTCTATGTCACAGCGTTTTCACAAGTGTGGTTATTTTTAGAACAGTTTTTCCGCGAAAGAAGGTCATTTGACCAATCAGAGAACGTTTCCGGTATGACGGTTTCATTTCCGGTTTCACGACACAAAATAAAATGGCGGACAGACCCGAATAAATGTACAAATAAAAGTCAGGATTATCCAGTTTTCTTTGTGTTTGATTCCTAATTTTATCATACCAACAACTTCCCGGAATTCCATAGGCCGCTACTTTGAACCTTGACCTAAAATTCTAGACTGCGTTTCCCGAACGAAGTCAGTGAACTTACAGGATTTGAATTGAAGTAATGGCCAGGCGGTTTCGTATATGGCAGAGTTTCGTGGATAGATAATGTGAACGCGTGTTTTCTGATCAGAAATATCAGTTCCTGTTAACTTCACGGAGAAATACAAACGTATTATGAAGCGATGTGCCTCTGAAACGTTAGAAAATCAAAGTTAAAGTCAAGTAAGGTGCATTGAAAGCGATAGTTCTTCGCGAGCACATGGTCATGTTGATGCCGATGGTTCACCTGAGCACGGCTTACTTCAATCAGTCAAAAACCTCTGATATTATTGCGATTCTCAGCATTATGCGAACTCAGACATTTAGGCAGTTGGCTTGTAATTTGGTGTTTCGCTTCCGTCAATCAACATAAAAAAATCAGAAACCTTAAAAATAAAAGTCAGAAGACCCACCAAATGGAAACCAAATATGATTTTGAGCTAAATTATGGATCATTTGGTGGAAGAATATGTATTTAGTTTTCAGTTTGAATTCGTTTGAGTTTTGAATTTGATTACTAGACAGTACTAGAGTAATTGACAAGTCCAGCCGACTGTTCGAATGTCTGAGTTCGCATAATACTGAGTACCGCAGTAAGGTCGCTGAATTTAAAAACAAAGTAATTTTGAGTCATTTTTGCTCAACTTTTATATATTGACACTGAGTGAAGCGTGTGTAAATTGAATGAAGCGTGTTTTTATTAATATATTTCAAATCAGACTCACAAAAAATATTCACAATCCATTTTTAAGTCATTTTAGGTAACAGAAAAGACAACAAACACGCTTACTTTCACCAATCTTATTTGTAATTTGATTCACCCGTGACTCGTCTTGTCGCTCATCATGCAGTTTCAGCGAATTTGTTTTTGAATAGCCTTGTCTTCAAACTCCACAACGATAATTACAAGATCCACTAAACCACATCCAAGAATAAATTGAATTCACTTTCTGACGAAATAGTTTAGACGAAAATATGTCTTTGGAAGTCTTCGGCTAATTTGTCCACACGCTACTCAACAGCTTCTCAGTCGGTCACTTCGTGTTCGAGTTCTTCGAACCACTTGCTTTGGATGCCTTTAGAAGCACAATCGTCACCACTCACTTTCAATTGATTCTGATGTACCGAATGACTCAATACTGCTCTCACTATCACTAGACGATTCGTAGTTTAGTTCACTTGAAAAATACTCTTTGTCGCTATCGGATGCCATCTTTATTTTACCTGCCATCTCATCAAAATCCATATAAAACGTCATACCGGAAACGTTCTCTGATTGGTCAAAATTCGCGGGAAAACTGTTCTAAAAATAACCACACTTGTGAAAACTCTGTGACACTACCCAATACCGTATGGACGCTCCTACTTATGGGCTCCTGATTGACGCGACTCCACAGGCCACACTGTACAGTTTTTTGGGTCATTTGCACCCTTAGTATCCCATAATGTATTAGCTAAAACAATAGAATCCAAAATGGCCGCCGTATCGGTAAAAAGGTATATTCAAAAATTGTCTTTGTACCACAGGCCTCCCACACTTGAGGATTTTAGAACATTCCAACCTTCTGTTGCCAGGTAACCAACTTTCCATATTATGATATTCTAATTCATTTTAGTTGTGTACAGTCAATGGGCTTGTGTCACCTGTCACGTGACATTATACATTTTCACTGAAGAGAAACGGAGGTTTCTTGGTATTGCAGAACAGCAGATGACGTTAGACAATGAATACAAAGGACGAGAAGAATGAACTTGAACCAAAACAATACCCTGCCTACAAAGAAACCTAACCAAGAATACAATGCAGACTGCAACACCAAGAAATACCCAGACAAACGAAAATATCATAACTTGAAAGAGCATGCTAAAATTAGTAAAAGTTGAAAATTTCAAAAAAATCAAGCAAATAAGACAAAAGTTAAAGTTTCCCGCTTTGACAAGGATTTGTATGGCTTTTTCGCTTGGAGTGCCCTCCAACATACATTTCCATACAAAAAAGGCAATGTTTGAATGCCTGTAACTATTGCCCTATTTACTTACTTCACTTTTTTCCACTTTTACTAACTTTAGCACGCTCTTTCCAGTTATGGTATGTTTGCTGGTCTAATTTAAAATATCACGTGACAGGTGACACAAGCCCATTGAACCTCGTCCTTTTTTATTGCGTAGAAACTTACAGTCACTTCTAGATTATCCTGGCGATGAAGTGGAAGACACTTTTGAACTTAACTTCCAGGTATTTAACTTATTAGATATACCGTGGGTTACCATAGAAACAATGCAATTGTACTGCTTGGTCACCCTGTGGTATACTATAGTGTTTCAGTCCCAGTCCTCATATTTCTTACCACAGGAAGACCAAACATGATTTTTTGGTCTCCCTATATTTCTTGACACTTTTAAAAATCGGGATTTGGCGTAAATTTTAGAAACTAGGTCGCATACCCGTTGGTGTTTGTGCACAATTTACACTGAATTGAGGCTAATGCTGAAATGCGACTTCTGTCATGGAGTACAGCGGTTCGTAATTATAAACTGACTTTTATGCTTTCCTATGGCTATTCAACAAATTGCAAAATTGCTGCTTTGCCTGTAGCTCGTTTACTGGTCAAGATAAGGATAACTCAAGCTTGGAGTGAAATGGCTATTGGCCTCTTGGTCCATAGCCGCTTTATTAGAAAAATAAAATAAAACTTTTCAGAATACAATATTCATTAACCATTATAAGCAATCTAGACTTGCCCCAGTAAAGGTGAGGGCCACAAAACGCAAAACTAAGACAACGATACCAACATAAGGAGGTGTAGGGGAGGGGGAGGGCAAAATCGATGCTGTAGCTTCGTTGAGATAAGCATCGGAATGACACTGCTTGAACAGCTCATGTGCTGTATCGGCCACAGGGGGGTCCCTCAATTGCATTTCCCCCTACACCCATCTCATGTGTACCAATATTGTTACATAACAACTGATGTTATTATTACATCACATATTACCTATTTCTGTCACAACAGAATTCTAAAGATACAAAGAGCCACGAGAAACCTTAAAAATCCTATTTGCAAGCAAATATTTCATTTTTTTTTCGTGTCATCAAAATATTGCAGAAAATAAAATTTTCGAAGTGTAGCGAAAATTTCATGCTATGTACTCACATGCTCGAGGATCCAGCGGTTTTTGCGTACGGCCCGACCTAACTCAGTCGGACGGGTTTTTCCGGCCCGCTCGAGCAAAGCCGTCCGGCCCCCCACAGTCACGTGACTTTTTCCGAAGGTTTTATTAAGAGCGCGCGAGCAGGGCCGTACGGGTCATATGATAAAACAACTTTATACTTGATTTGCTTCCGGGTTTGCTTCAACTCGTTTTCAGATTATTTTCCTCTTTTTGAGCCAATGAGGATAATCCAATACTCTAAAAGGATGGGAAAACGGGAGGATGAAAAGGGATGGAAAGTAGCTGGGAAGAGATAATGGGAATAATATGAAAAATAGAAGAAATGAAACAAAATGGGAATATCTGGATTGCTTGATATTGACTCACCATATGTAATTATGTTCCTTCTCAGATTATACGAGAAAAATATGGTGCAATCGAAAAAATTGACTTGATCCCGGATGGAGAACGAGTCAGTGTAACCGCTGACAATAGGTGGGTCAGTCAAGTATTGCTTACTGCCCTTGGTACGATCCGGTTTAATCTGCTTTGATCCAGTTTAATCTTGTTTGATCTGGTTTGATCCGGGTTGATTCGGTGATGGTGTAATTGGTTTGATCGGGTTTAATCCGGTTTAATCAGGTTTGATTTGGTTTAATCTGGTTTGATCTGGTTTGATCTGGTTCGATCCTGTTTGAACACAGTATTCTGCTCCATTTCTGCTTTTCACTGAAAAATCATTCCATTTTAAATTAAAAACAAAAGCAACAAAACATGTTGTTTTTTTTTGGGGGGGGGGGAGGGGGCAGAACGCCCCTACAGCCTCATAATTTGTTGAAAATCTGAATATCCATATGCTTATTGTGTATCAAGGTGCTATAATGCTGTTTATGTTTTAGACAGCACTATGTCAATGCTTATATGGACTACTACCTTAATAAGTCAGTCCAGAAGCAGTTCCAGGCCTTCTCGAATGGTTTTCACCGCGTGTGTGGTGGTAGGGTCCTGGTGAGTGCCAATAGAACTCGTCGGTGTTTATCGCGATAGAACTTGATAATCGTACTAAAAGATACTTCTTTTCTTGTAGGAGTTCTTTCACCCTCAGGAACTAATGGAAATGGTTATTGGGTGTCAAGAATATGACTTCAAAGTTCTTGAAAAAGTGAGTTTTATTTTTAAGCTATACGATAGTTTATAGCCGCTCTGTGGCAATTGTTGGAAGACTGGGTTTTGGCTGAATTAGTTACAAGTTTTTGAGGTGTTTGCCCTCGATGAAAGACTAGTGGAAATATCACTTGAATGGATTCAACGTTCTTTCTCCAGGCCCCGGTCAGTGCACGAAAGGTGAATAGCGCTATCCACCGGATAAGTCTTACCCACCGGATAAAATTGATGCAGTTATCCAATAAATTTTATCCGTTGGATAGGACTTATCCAGTGGATAGCGCTATTCACCTTTCGTGCAACCGGGGCCAGCACATTTGATAGGCTACACGGACTATACAATGGCATACACTGGAAGACTGGGTACTAGTGTTATAACCATTGAGATAGCAGTTCTTAAAGTGCCTATGAAGCGAAAAAACAGACCCTGTTTTCATTTGCTACTACGATAGTTTAGTATTTGCTTGTTTACATTACGTTAATAAAAAGTGAATTGAGCTTCAGGAACATTTTTTATTTCACTCGAAGTTGGGCATTTTGGGTTTCAAATTGCGACAATTCCCGCTCGGTCAAACTATAGAAATGTGACTTTAAGAGTTGTGCACAACAAAGGCATGCAAACCTCTTGACGTCACCAAGCCATTGTCAAGAGCCCAGTCTCTTGTCGCACATTTTGGTTGAAAATGATAATTTTCGAACCGCGAAAAGAAAATGTTCGCACACTCAAAGTGGCCGTTTAAATAACAGCAAATGTTCAGAGAAAGACCAAACAACAATAATGTACAATAAAACAAGGATCGACATTTTCGTTTCATGGGCACTTTAAATTTTGACACTATTTTTCTCCAATTTAAACACTGTATAACCTATCCAATGTGCTGGATCCATTCAAGTGATATTTCCACTAGTCTTTCATCGAGGACAAACACCTCGAAAAACTTCTAACTAATTCAGCCAATCAAAACACTCGAACCCAGTCTTCCAACATTTGCCACAGGGCCATAAAATCAAATTTTTTTTCCCCGGTAGGTCGCTGAATATAAAGGAGTATATTACCACAATCATCCTGTAATTAGGAACTTCTGGGATGTATTCCACGAATTTCCCATCGATATGAAGAAGAAGTTTTTAGGTATGCAGTAAATGGTTAAGGATTCTGTGCCCGATCTCATGGTGCTTTGCACACCACAAGAAAAACAAATATGTACGAAAATTGAAATTTAAGAAAGATTTCAGATCAGAAGAAAATCTGAACGATTTGTCGTCAGTTTGAACCTACTAGTTTGAACCACCCTTTTTGCCAGATTAAAAATGTCAATACTGAATTTGCACATGGACGCTTTTGTATAATAAATGATGCCTGCGTTGACGTCACCGAATTAGCATATTACGATTTCATACCTTATCTACAAAATACTGAGCCATCCCACTATTAACCCACTATTCACTTTGTGTGTAATCGATTTTCAAAAGAAAATAATAAGCCTGATCAGGAGCCCATTACTAGGAGCCTTCCTCTCCTATAATAGGTTTGTACGACATCGAATGCACAAATTGAGCTAAAAATAGAAATACTCATTATAAATTCCGCGCGATTAACCAATCATGTCGCGTCTTACACAATAGGAATTTGACGTCAGATTTGCAATGTCGGCCGAAAGCGTAGTTCCAGTGATTCTAGTGAAGAATCAGAATCTAGTGAAATTTCAGATTAGTTTCGTCGTCTGACTTCAGTACTTCATCAAGCGAGGAAGAACAATGATTGAAAACATTAAAAACAAACAAAAAAGCAACTCCAGGTATTATTATTTATATCAGTCAAAACTTCAAGTGCGAGAACTTCTAAAAACAAAGCTAGTTCAAAGGCCAGTTCAAAACCCGGCCAAAAAACGAACATCTTCTGCTCTTTCTGAGAAGGAATTCAACGATCGATCTGGTATCATGGATAATCTCTTACGAAGAACCTAATTAAACTTGTGCAGGACTAGCAGTGAGAACCAAGCTAATGCGGAACATTCCAAACCGCCGGTGTGTTTTGTCTGAAACGCAGCAAAAAGAATCACGAACTTTGAAGTAGGATTTTGTCGAAAATTCTCGACATTGTCACAAAGTTCCTTCTAAAACAGTGAAGTGAGGAACATGGGAGCTTCTTTTTCTGTGTCCTGGATGAAGATTTTATCGCATTTTTATTCAGCGGCTGTTCTTGGAGTGCCGGCTTTCTTGCCTTCTTTGAACTGACGACGCCTTTGGCGAAAGAACTTCGCATACACTCAGTGATAACCCTCTTGTTTTAGTGTCAGTCTTTACCGCTCTTTAAGGCACGGTTCGTCGGTTGAAAGTTTCAGTTGTTTTTCGACAATCTTTCGGCGAAGAAGGTCTTTAGCAAAGTGCACATTTGTGTGGTTGGTTACGTTGGCGTACGTCGCTATTCAAAAATCAGTATGATGAAGGTGATGGATTTTGCTTCATCAGAGTCGAAATCACTGTGAGAACGCTTCATTCTTACGAAGACTAAATCGTGAATCAAAAACCAACAGAAGAAAGTTGATAAAACAAGAATAAACATATGAAGCGATATGCATAAGAACGTAGAAGAATTTCGCGACATCGTGAGTCGCCAAACTAAAAGTCGCCACTAAGCGCTCTGGCAGTATGTCAGTTTATTGATACATGTGATACATTCATTGTACACAGTTCGTCTCGATCTTGTGCAAGGGAAAAATAGACTTGGACTTCCATGGATTAAGAATATCAATATTTTGGATCAAGTCCTCGCGTCTTCCGTTTGGCCGCCATTTTATATTTCAATTTGAAATTCTTCGGAAATTTGCATATCTAAAAATAGCACAATTTGTGCATTTGATGTCGTATGAACCTATTACTAGAGGAAGGCTCCTAGTAATGGGCTCCTGGCCTGATATGCACTTTAAAACAAACAAACAAACTTGAGCGATAGCGTTAATCGGCTAACACATGTAATCTAATATTATTCCAATCTCCTCAACAGCATTCTTGACTGGAAGCGACAGAGTACCCATTCTAGGAATGGAAAGCTTAAAAGTGAGTGAGACGATACGTACTGCGCATGCGTCAACTGAAAAAGAAAACATGGCGAATTTGCGCGAGGAAGTTTAGAAACGATCCTGAATATCTTGATTTTTGAGTCATAGATGTAAATCGAATTTCTCTCATATAAATACCAGACATAGAAAATGACAAAACCAAGAAAGTGTGAAAAGCTGAGCACTATGTTTCTATAACTAACAATAATTTTCATGAATTTAGTTTTCCCGCCAAAATGTAAATATTTTGTTTCGGAAATACGACGCGCGTCGTCATTTTCCCGCCATTTAACGAGCATGCGCAGTACGTGTTTAACCCGTGTCAAGCGTGACATGCCACGGCACAGGGTATTATTTTCTTATGATTTGTTATGTATGCAAGTAACGCTGATCATGCATGCCTGTTTTTCTACTCTCTTTTCGTTCTGTGGTTCTTTCCATTTGGCTCTTTTGTGTTCTACGTGAATAAATAAATTATTATTATTATTATTATTATTATTTATTATTACTCTAATGCTAAGTCGTAGAAACCGGTTGGTTCCCTTACAGGAAACATTTTGAAGAAATAGAAAACGAGATAGCGTGCTCTATCGAGTTATAGAAGCACGCGGGAATTGGAAGAACGAGAGAAGTGTTAGGAGAGGCCTCGTGCTTCTCGCACTTCTCGAGTCTTCTTTCAATTCTCAAGTAAGTGTTTCTATAATTCGATAAAGTTTTCTATTTATTTTATCAAATGCAATTATGATTGTAAAGCAAGTTTTCAATTTTGTTCGTTACAAAAATGTTCATTTGATTACCTGCGCGTATGCCGTGTTCTCATAAAGCACGCGGCATACGCATCCTTTGGTATGCAAATCAGAGCGCGCGCTGGATCATAGTTCTTTTATGATATTTTATAAAATGAATATGGTATGTCACTCGTACAAGCAACACAATCATTTTATGGAAATATTGATTCAAAAATATATGCAGCTGCTTCAAGAAAGATTGTGATAAATTATAACGAGGAGGATTAAACTGTTAATTATTATTATTATTATTATTATTATTATTATTATTATTATTATTATTATTAAAGTTGACGAAACCAAAACAAAATGGCGGCTCAAGAAAACAATTTTCATCGAGTTCAAATATCCATTCCGTTTGAGATATTTTGATGTGAAAACTTCTAAAAAAGTATTCGAAAATAAAAGAGTGATAGTTCAGTTGAAGCTATCTGAGTGGTTTTCTTGACAATTTGGAATTTATTTGAGTGTTTTTTTTTGGGCGGCGATTTTGACGTTTGTTCGTAGTTCAAGGATCAAAAAATTATAAAAAATACCCCAAATACATGTCGTATGGACGTTAAAACTCCCCAAAAGGAACAAATACATTTGGTATATATTATGCAAGCAAATTTACCTATAAAAATGTTTTCAAATTTTCAAAACTATACGCCAAAAATCTCACAAATGCTGAGCTTGGGCTTCTTGTGCCTGTAAAAACAGCGCGTGTGCTTTGAAATGATCACGCGTAAAAACTGGTTTAACCAGTTTAATTCAGGTTTATCGAGGTTAATCCTGGATTAGTTAATCCAGGGTTAAATCGTGCTTTCAGGAACAGCTTTCTAACCAAGGATTAGTTAATCCTGGGTTAGCCACTAAACTGTGTTAAAGTTAATCGGCCTTTCGGGAACCGGGGTCAGAAGAGCTAAAATGGCGGGAAGCAGGTATCGAGAGGTGCCCGGTTCGATCCTTGTTTCGACTTCCCTCTAATCCGTGTAGCTCAGCGCAGCTTTAAATACCTGTAAAACAGAGCACTGATGGAGTTACATTTACCTGTTAGTGTTGTCATGACAACGAATATCATCTGTTTCTGTACAAACATAATGTCAATCTCTGAATGTACAATATACTATATCATATATTTTATCATATTGTTACATATTTACATAGTTATTAGTTATTGAGAGCCACAAGTTCATTAACTTTAGCTATTTAGTGCTACCCTCGTAAAATAAAGGCTTTATTATTATTATTATTATACTATACAGTTTTCATAAAACAGCCTTATTTGAATTGACAGTAACTCGTTGTTCTATTTTGGTAGATAATCATCCAACCCGTAGCTGGCGGTGAGCATGGTGACCATCTACCAGTGGCCCACACGTGTTTTAACTTGTTAGACCTACCACGATATCCAACTAAAGAGATTATGAAAACAAAACTAAGTCAAGCCGTGCAATACTCGACAGGCTTTGGCCTTGCATAACTCATATTGGCTCGGCATACTCGCGGTTTAAGAACCTGTCTATAGAGTCGTTTTCGTATGAGTGGGAATCCTACGGCACGGGGATACGGTCACGGTATGGAATCGAAGACAATCTATTCAACCAATCACAGCGCGCAAAATCATTTCTCAACCAATCAGAATGTTTGGATATCGTCACGGCACGAACCGTACCGTGACTACTTCCCACTCATACGAAAACAACTCTGACCATGACAACGGACACCTCAACCTCATTGGATTTCTGCCGTCCTCTCTCAGTCTGTTCTGATTGGTTGGAATGAAGGCATTGTAATGTCTAAGTGGACTACTCCAGTTTTGATCTTTATTGGGCGAACTATTAAATATAAATTCATCAACCAAGACTGACGAATTAGTAAGTGTACGACACGATGTTTTCTTCGCAATTTGTATCGTTAAATGTGTATTTATCTAATTAAAAACAGTTGCATCAAGAGATTCTTCTTCTAGACTGTTCGCAGCTACAAGCTCTATTCTACCGAGGTGGAAGCTAATGGATGTTGTAATTCACTTAGTGACCCATTGTGGTGATGATCTGTTATAGGTTACACTGGACCAACTTGAAGTAGGCAGATTCCTAATGATCTGTTATAGGTTAGTCATGACAGAACATCACCTCACTGCCTACACCAAGTAGTCTCCCTGATCACTGGACCAACTTGAAGTAGGCAGATTCCTAATGATCTGTTATAGGTTAGTTAAGGCAGAACATCACCTCACTGCCTACACCAAGTAGTCTCCCTGATCACTGGACCAACTTGAAGTAGGCAGATTCCTAATGATCTGTTATAGTTTAGTTAAGGCAGAACATCACCTCACTGCCTAAACCAAGTAATCTCCCTGATCACTGGACCAACTTGAAGTAGGCAGATTCCTAATGATCTGTTATAGGTTAGTTAAGGCAGAACATCACCTCACTGCCTGCACCAAGTAATCTCCCTGATCACTGGACCAACTTGAAGTAGGCAGATTCCTAATGATCTGTTATAGGTTAGTTAAGGCAGAACATCACCTCACTGCCTACACCAAGTAATCTCCCTGATCACTGGACCAACTTGAAGTAGGCAGATTCCTAATGATCTGTTATAGGTTAGTCATGGCAGAACATCACCTCACTGCCTACACCAAGTAGTCTCCCTGATCACTGGACCAACTTGAAGTAGGCAGATTCCTAATGATCTGTTATAGGTTAGTTAAGGCAGAACATCACCTCACTGCCTACACCAAGTAGTCTCCCTGATCACTGGACCAACTTGAAGTAGGCAGATTCCTAATGATCTGTTATAGGTTAGTTAAGGCAGAACATCACCTCACTGCCTGCACCAAGTAATCTCCCTGATCACTGGACCAACTTGAACTAGGCAGATTCCTAATGATCTGTTATAGGTTAGTTAAGGCAGAACATCACCTCACTGCCTACACCAAGTAGTCGCCCTGATCACTGGACCAACTTGAAGTAGGCAGATTCCTAATGATCTGTTATAGGTTAGTTAAGGCAGAACATCACCTTACTGCCTACAACAAGTAATCTCCCTGATCACTGGACCAACTTGAACTAGGCAGATTCCTAATGATCTGTTATAGGTTAGTTAAGGCAGAACATCACCTCACTGCCTACACCAAGTAGTCGCCCTGATCACTGGACCAACTTGAAGTAGGCAGATTCCTAATGATCTGTTATAGGTTAGTTAAGGCAGAACATCACCTCACCTCCTACACCAAGTAGTCGCCCTGATTGATATGGCGGTGCAAGTATTGAATAAATATGCAAACTTATATTAGAGATCGTGAGGCCCCTCAAGTGAAGCTTCTGCAGTTGGTCTTTCAAATGCAGCCCTTCAACTTCTTGGGAAACCTTTATTGAAGAAATCGAAAATGCGCGTGCTATGTGCAGATTTATAGCACGCCGGGGACTGATCAGAACACGAGAGAAGTGTTAGGAGAAGCACACGCGTAGCGCCGGGAGTGCTTATCAACACTTCTCAAGTGTTCTGATCAGTCCCCAAGTGCTATAAATCTGCACATAGCACAGCGGACAAGTTTTCTATTTCTTTTGTAAAATACAATTACGATTTTAAGGCAAGTTTTCAATTCTATTCGTTACAAAAATGTTTGAATATCTGCGCGCGCGTGCTGTGTGCTTTCATAAAGCACGCGGAATGCGCATCCTTTGGCCAATCAGAGCGCGCGTTATATCATAGTAAGTTATTTTAGAATTCCTTTTATTGTTGCCGATACTTTAGGCACATACATAAATGACAATTCGAAGCGCGTGGCCGTACGTCAGTCTATTCAGTTTGCAGTTCAAACTCACCCAACTTACTTAATAAGGGCGGTTATGTTTCCATGATTGATTTATCAAACGCCCTAATCAGTCGTGTCTTGGACGATTCATTGCATTGGTTGCTATGTTGGTTGCTATGGGTCTTGTATGACCGCTGATCTATACCACCACAGCATCCGTATGGCGCGAGGTATATATCTACCACTACACACCGACAATGAGGGGAATAATTGTTTTGGTATATACCACACAAGTCAGCCAAATATATAACATTTATTTTTGGAAGAAAGAGACGCTCGCCAATACGACGCCATCTTGTTTTGCCGAGATTGAATATCCAATCTGAGATGAAAATAAAAACTTTATTCAACGGGGGTTACAAACCGTTACATAAACGAGTTCATCTACAGGTGGCCCTCAAAACCTAATAATATAATATCATTCTCATACCCAGTTCCTTCTCAGCTTTCTAACGAAAAATCGATGGTACTTAACGGTTGTCGAGTGTTGTTCAGTGTGGCCTAATTAATTCGGTTAATGTGCCGGAACATATCCCAACTCAGCGTGATATTCTACCCGTTAGTATAGTATTAATATAGTAGTAATGTATTATTGTTATTAGTATTATTATTATCATTATTGGTAATATTAATATTGTTATCGAAATCATGAATAATTAATGAGGAAAATACAATAGAAATCACTACCGTGGAGGAGATCTGTAAATCAGACACAGAATCGTTCTCATTTGCACAGCCGATTTTAATTAATTTTCTCGATCAAACTGCTTCCTATCATGCATCAAAATGATAATAAATATCCAGTTATACATCGTTGGATTCGATAAGTAATATACAATACAGTTCGCGTCCGATTTGCCGCTCGAGTTCGTAAGTGATCCCATACAGATCGGCCGCTCGTATATATTACTTATTATGACTATTACTATTGTTCATATTAATAATAATAACTTTTATTTATACACGATAAATTGTTAAAGCTACAGCTTGTGGGGTCGTGTAAAACGTAAAAAATAAAAAATAAAATGCTCATAATTATTATTATGCATATAGCGCCGCATCAGAATTTCTGCCTTCTGATTGGTCAGATTTTTGTTACCATTGCCTCTTTTTTGCTTGATGCACCCCGCACATCAGAATAGGCTAAACAACAATCAACGTAATTAGTAGAATTCTTCATCAATTCACTGTTCATCGTTGAGTGGTGTTCAGAGTTTGAATCTACCATGGGTTGTGTTCCATCCTTCCAACGTGAACAACATTCAAATATCATCGTTGTTAAGCCTCGTGTTCAGGGGAATGTCGAACAGGAACCGATCGAGAAAGATACTAAAATCCCTGAGAAAAGAGTTCCTTCAGTTCCAAAGTGTCATGACGAAATCATCGGCGACATACGGTCAAACAGGACATGGCCAAAACCCACCATTTCTCGATCGTTGTCTATGACCGAGTATCAACACAAGAAAGTTGTTCAAGACCTAAAGGAAATGAAAGCTTACTGGAGGCATAGTTCGCCATCAAGAACCCAAGAAAGAAATGATCGGAAACAGTCCTGTTCTCGTCGTCGAACATTTCATCTGCCGTCAGCCAGTTAGACATTTCGCGATGTAGTTTGAGTTCCATCAGTCCAACTGTCCACGACATTTATTTTAATGTTCAGTTTCATATACATGTGCTGTATACCCTCGTGAAATAAAGGCCTTATTATTAATTATTATTATTGCTATCATATTTATTATTATCATATTATTATTATTACGTTATCATTATTGTTGTTATTATGATTATAATTATAATTATTATTTTATTGCGACGCCCGAGTGAGCGAGCCCCAGCGAGCGAACTGGGAGCATCGCAACACTAATCTTTGGTTGAGCTTCCTGTGTTTCAGATGCCAGCTCGATTCTCGATTTGTGTTTTTCAGTGTGGAAATATTTTTTTTTCACGTGACTTTTGCCCTGACATCATATATCGTACGTTCCCGTCGTTCATGATCATTTGGACATTTGTGACTCGTGATCTCGTGTTTAGAGTGGAAATCACATCTCTGTAAAAATCAACCAATCAGAATGAACCGTTCCCACGGCTGAAATGGACAAGAAACGATCGCAAAATCAAAACATTTTTACGTGCATGGAGGTTGTCAATTTGTCTTGGTTTTCGAATTCGGAGGTCGCAATTTTTGACATATGCATGGTTAGCCTAGTTATTAGTAGTAGTAGTAGTAGTAGTAGTAGTAGTAGTAGTAGTAGTAGTAGTAGTAGTAGTAGTAGTAGTAGTAGTAGTAGTAGTAGTAGTGGTAGTGGTAGTGGTAGTGGTAGTGGTAGTGGTAGTGGTAGTGGTAGTGGTAGTGGTAGTGGTAGTGGTAGTGGTAGTGGTAGTGGTAGTGGTAGTGGTAGTGGTAGTGGTAGTGGTAGTGGTAGTGGTAGTGGTAGTGGTAGTGGTAGTGGTAGTGGTAGTGGTAGTGGTAGTGGTAGTGGTAGTGGTAGTGGTAGTGGTAGTGGTAGTGGTAGTGGTAGTGGTAGTGGTAGTGGTAGTGGTAGTGGTAGTGGTAGTGGTAGTGGTATTTGGTAGTGGTATTTGGTAGTGGTATTTGGTAGTGGTAGTGGTAGTGGTAGTAGTAGTAGTAGTAGTAGTAAGTGGCAGAAGTAGTAGTAGTAGTAGTAGTAGTTAGTGGCAGAAGTAGTAGTAGCAGTAGAGTAGTAGTTAGTGGTAGTGGCAGCACAGACAGACAGACAAAATTGTATTTAATCACGGTAAGAAACATCAGAGAATAATATACAATAATTTAAAATCTAGTTGATATATAATTATCTAAAAATGTTTGCCGTGTGGGAGTCTAATTTAGAAAAGAAATTCTCAGTTTCCTTTTTAAAATGAGAAAGGGATTTTGAGAGTCTCAATTCTTTGGGTAGGTCATTCCACAGAACTGCACCATTGTAGCTAAAGCTCCGCTTTGTTGCCTCAAGTCAGAACGACCTCCAACAAACAATTAATAAGGAGCTCGAAAATGTCGACACTGGTCTGGTTGAGGTCAAACAAACTAAGTCTTAACGTAGCGAAGACAGAGTTTATGGTTGTTGGCTCGCGCCAAAAAGTACAAACCGAAAACGATTCTTCGATCGATATCATAAATGGGGAACAAATTAATGAGGTATAGAAAGTACCACAGTCCGGTTCATTACCACTTTTGGTTATGCATGACGTCACAAGATGGCGGCCGAAGCGCTGTCTCGGTCCCCATTTTCTTCATGCTCGAGGATCCAGCGGTTTTTGTCCGCGCTCCGAAGTCACCGGCCGAAACAACCCGCTGGATAAATTACCTACTAGTACGAGTTCTAGGGCGTGATACGCTCTCAAACGGATTTAGTATAGCTCGCATTTCAGACCCTAAAGAAATGTCAAAAATGAAGTGACAACTGAAGTCCAGATTGTTCATAATGATATATACGCTGAAAACTCCGTATTCCGTACTCGTGGTGGGTATTCTTTCAGTTGGTGGTACTTGTAGCTTCAAATCGTTTCTGGCCTCCCAATTCAAACAACACATTTACCAGCGCTAAGGATCGGATATCACAAGCAAAAATATCAAGCTTTTGCCATATCATGTCGGTAGCTGTGCGAATACATATCATTCTTTTTTTTTTAAACGATAATTAAACGCTTCGAGAACCATGAAGGTCCATGAACTGTTCTGGCTTTAGGAAATCGATCCCGGGGAAAAACTAGAGTACGTGATCGATCGCATCACGCAAATGCATTTCTTTAAAACATCCGTCAACATGGACGCTATCTTTGAAAATTATGGTCGAGTTTTGATTGGCCCTCTTTTTTACCCTCAAAAAGTGGTCCAAACAAAATCAAGATTCGTATCACGCCACAGAACTCGTAATAGCAGGTAATTAATCCAGTGGGTTGTTTCGGCCGGTGACTTCGGAGCGCGGACAAAAACCGCTGGATCCTCGAGCATGCATTTTCTTTAGTCCCTATTCCCCGTAAAAAAGGTCCTACCTATGAATCTTTGCGCGTCTAGATGTTATTGTATAACCAAAGACGTCATATTGTTGAAGCCTGCTTGAGACACTGCGAATTATCGAAGTTTTAGATCGTCTTTGTGGATTTTCTCTTGTTTATTTCTGCCAGGTTTACTGACAAAGACGTATTTTAAAGTATCTTTGCCCACTTTGTTTACAATTTCGCCCACATAGAGGTAAATTAGAGTAGTTTAGTCGTCATTTCCAGTTGGTTTTGTACGGGGGCCTGCCAAAAAGGCGAGGGGCCCAGCGATTCGAAATCATGCATGACTCTTTGCCTCATCGAGGTTTGCTAAGGATGGATGAGCATCGACGATTCCTCAACAATCGATGTCGTGTCTGATGTTTTTTATGATGTTTTTGACCACTTAGTTGGAATGTATTTGAGTTTAACTGTTGATTTCTGTTGGTTTCGTTGTGGGGCATGTCGAGATGGCGATGGGCATCTTCCCGGCTTGAAATTTGACTTGTGTCAGAGACGTGAATCATGAGAGCCGTAATGCAGTGTTTGTGCAGATTCTCTCCGCAAGGAAGTCCATTCAAAGAGAAAGAACATGGAAGATATGTAAGTTATTATTTGCCTGTCAAGAGTTCTTCAGGTTCTGGGACGTACATAGAAGTTGAGAGGAGCGACATACGCCTCAATGTATCCCGGGATGTCTTCTTCTCTGTATCACCAAAGAGTTCGTCATGGAGAGGCAGTGAATGTAATCACAGACTAAATCTTCGCCTGGTGTGTATTTGTTTTACAACCAGTGTCACGAAATAAATATATAAATTGCGTTGTTATTGGCATTTTTGTGGCTACTGTTGCTTAGTAACGAAGTCACTATGCCATCGAGTGTGTAAGTCCGTAATGTAACAATAGAATCTTCGGATAGAGTTCGGGGCCAATCGTGAATCGAGGGTTATTAGTCGAGCGAGCGGATGTAGGCGGTCGACAATCGATCGACGTACGACTTCGACAATTCGGATTGTCGACATTCTATTGATCGATGGAAACGTCGAAGCTACGTTTCGGAGTTTCCATGTGGTCGCCATTACTCCAGAACATACCAAAGACCAGTGACAAACAGGATGACGCCCATTGACGAAGCGTTTTGCCCCGTTTTTCCTTGCAGCGAAATAATTTCATATCAACGAATATCAAAGAGTTTAACTGGGCAATACACTAAACACGGCTGCCAGGAAGACTAGTAAATCGTGTATGTGAATTCATTTCCTAACTTTGCAATGTTCTTACGTAAATAAACAACGAAACATGAGCCTGGGAGTGTCGGCGAGTCGTTGACAACCAGTGAACATGAATAATGAATAACTTTATATGATTGGCTAAACAAAGTAGCCGTGTCTGAGGGGAGAGAGCGTTGCGTGACCACACTTAGCACGGCTGCGAGGCAGAGGAGGTATGAATAGTATCCCAGAATGCATTGCGGGAGAAATGTTGTGAAGTTCACGCTTCCAGTCTTCAAGAATGTGATTTGTTAGTGTTTTACAAGCAAGATTTTTTGATCAATATCGCCAGCAATGAAGGTAAGATTTGTATTACATGTTTCCAGTGCATTAATACTACTTCCCTGAAGACTTTATCTCATGATTTTCTCGCTGTCTTTTGAAAAAATCAGTAGCTTACGAAGGGTATTCACTACGCTTTGAAAATTTGAGTGATAGGCGCTCACCAAAAACCGCTTTATTCTTATTACTGACTTGAGTATTTTATATTTTAATAACACGTTATCGTACTGTAAGGCTTGGAGAACGTCTGTATATAAAATTACTCAAAGTTACTCCACGTTTTAGATAGTTTTACTGGCTCCGAAGTTAGACATTTTTTGACACTTGTGGTCGTATTTCATTGCTCTGAAGCATTCGTGACAACGCGTCACGGCATGTGACAAAACAACTCTTTCGTTGCTGAAATCAATAACTTGTGTTCTAATAGATACGCTAAAAGGGAGTAACTAATATAAACTTTTACTTTTTCAGAATTATGGATGAAAGCTCAAAGCGAACGTATGTTAGTACGGGCAATACGCCACATAAACCCAAAGAGAAACGCGCGAAGAGGATATGCACTGGTGCATCTCGACGTAAACTGTTACGATGTTGTTAGGCGAACAAGCGCTGGGCTGCGAACATCTTTGAAGAGAGAGTCCATCGAATAGTTGTGGTCTATTGTCGAGCAAGGGACCAACGCAACACGTTTCTCGCTGAATTTGTCGATAAAACTGATGTGAACCATCCTAAAAACAGCTTCAAGCCCTTCCAGGCCGGTTACGGAAACCGAGAACTCTTCTTTTGATACGCAGTGAACGTATAATAACCGAATATCATCGAAGACAGGCGCTGAGTATCCAGCAATAGGAATAGGCCTAAACGCCGCCATTACTTCTTGTCGTCTTGCCGGTTGTGAGAAAGTGATGACGTCACGAAAAAACGATAATATAATACGAAACGCAATGCATTCTGGGATACTATTCAGACCTCCTCTGGCTGCGAGGGAGACTATAATTACCAGGATTGACAATAACTTCACTCAGTTTGAAGATCTTGTTAGACGATATTGGGGAGTGTTAGTTTGTTTTTAAAAACTCTGAATTCGATCCAACATCACCCAACATTGTTTTCTGGCAGGAGGGAGGTGGGACTCAGGGTAAAAAAATACCCTCGCCTCTACCAAAAAACAAAAATTAAATGGGCGTAGCCGGTGGCGTGGCTTATATACTGTTTATCCATGCTTTTCACCAACATCCTAAAGGATAGTGAGATTGTAGTACGATGCGGTTTTCACACTGATCTCAGTACACTTTAATAATAATAACAGTTTTATCTTGACTACTAGACAAGGTCAATCAAAAACACCTCTGCAGTTCTCTTTTTACTCCTATTATTAATATGAGCATGTGATATTTAATATAATTCTGGACTTTATTACTAACAGTAGCCACATGCAGTCCTAGACTGCCTATTTTTATATGTTCTAATATTTTAGGGTAGAGCACAGTCATATTTATACCCTGAAACAATCAGAGAAGCATTGTTTAATTTTATTTATTTATGGACAAGTAGCCGGCTATCATTGAACCATGGATAGATAGAACCATAACTTCATTCCTCACGGCCTCTGTAGTTGTTCTTATGGTGAAATTATATTTAGTTGATAGTTTGGTGGTTTTGTTTTCGCGGGATGAATGACTTTGACCTCCTCGAGAAACCATGTTGAGTAACAACGTGGGGAGAGAAAGACCGTTGATTGACAATTATCATGACAACTAGTTAATCTTCGTCTCTGATTGGTTGGACTGTGTTTACAAAATATTACCAAAAGTAAATGAACCGGACTGTACTAAGTCTCTTGGGGTGTTTATAGATACAAATTTATCCTGGAAGAAACATATCGATGAGATCTCTAAAAAGATTTCGGCTGGCATTGGAGCTCTCAAGCGTGCCAGGTCTTCCATTTCAAGGGATACTGCAATTAAAATCTATAAAGCCCTTATTGAGCCCTACTTTTATTACTGTAGCTCAGTTTGGGATTGTCTAACTCAGCAATCAAGTGACAAACTTCAAAAACTCCAGAATCGTGCAGCTAGAGTGATAACAGTTTCCAGCTACGACACAAGTTCTAAATACTCAGAAATGCTTGGTTGGGATAAATTATCTATAGATCGGAAGAAACAAAAAGTTATTACGGTGTACAGAGCCATTAATAATTATGCACCGCCATACGTAAAAGATATGTTCATTCCCAGTAGTAGTAGTAGAGTAGCAGCAACAGTAGTAGTAGCAGTAGTAGTAGCAGCAGTAGTAGTAGTAGTAGTTAGTGGTAGTGGCAGTAGTAGTAGTAGCCCAGTAGTAGGTACGTAGCAGTAGTAGTAGCAGCAGCAGCAGCAGCAGTAGTAGTAGTAGTAGCAGTAGCAGTAGTAGTAGTAGTAGTAGTAGTAGCAGTAGCAGTAGCAGTAGCAGTAGTAGTAGCAGTAGTGGTAGTAGTAGCAGTAGCCGAGTTATTACGGTGTACAGAGCCATTAATAAGTATGCACCGCCATACTTAAAAGATATGTTCATTCCCAGAAAGAGTACATACAACCTAAGAGACTTTGAAAATAAACTCGAAATTTCCAAGCCTAGAACTGATTACCTTTAAGCGGAGCTTTAGCTACAATGGTGCAGTTCTGTGGAATGACCTACCCAAAGAATTGAGACTCTCAAAATCCCTTTCTCATTTTAAAAAGGAAACTGAGAATTTCTTTTCTAAATCAGACTCCCACACGGCAAACATGTAAAACAGTTTTATTTTTAGATAATTATATATTAACTAGATTTTAAATTATTGTATATTATTCTAAACTGATGTTTCTTACCGTGATTAAATAAAATTTTGTCTGTCTGTCTGTGTCTTGTCTGTCTGTCTGTGGTAGTGGCAGCAGTGGTAGTATTAGTAGTAGCAGTAGTAGTAGCAGTAGCAGTAGTAGTAGTAGTAGTAGTAGTAGTAGTAGTAGTAGTAGTAGTAGTA
>JAUJYZ010001593.1:247500-327129 GCA_033675265.1 Actinostola sp. cb2023
CAGTAGCAGTAGCAGTAGCAGTAGCAGTAGCAGTAGCAGTAGCAGTAGCAGTAGCAGTAGCAGTAGCAGTAGCAGTAGCAGTAGCAGTAGCAGTAGCAGTAGCAGTAGCAGTAGCAGTAGCAGTAGCAGTAGCAGTAGCAGTAGCAGTAGCAGTAGCAGTAGCAGTAGCAGTAGCAGTAGCAGTAGCAGTAGCAGTAGCAGTAGCAGTAGCAGTAGCAGTAGCAGTAGCAGTAGCAGTAGCAGTAGCAGTAGCAGTAGCAGTAGCAGTAGCAGTAGCAGTAGCAGTAGCAGTAGCAGTAGCAGTAGCAGTAGCAGTAGCAGTAGCAGTAGCAGTAGCAGTAGCAGTAGCAGTAGCAGTAGCAGTAGCAGTAGCAGTAGCAGTAGCAGTAGCAGTAGCAGTAGCAGTAGCAGTAGCAGTAGCAGTAGCAGTAGCAGTAGCAGTAGCAGTAGCAGTAGCAGTAGCAGTAGCAGTAGCAGTAGCAGTAGCAGTAGCAGTAGCAGTAGCAGTAGCAGTAGCAGTACTGAGCAGTAGCAGTAGCAGTAGCAGTAGCAGTAGCAGTAGCAGTAGCAGTAGCAGTAGCAGTAGCAGCAGCAGCAGCAGCAGCAGCAGCAGCAGCAGCAGCAGCAGCAGTAGCAGTAGCAGTAGCAGTAGCAGTAGCAGTAGCAGCAGTAGCAGTAGCAGTAGCAGTAGCAGTAGCAGTAGCAGTAGCAGTAGCAGTAGCAGTAGCAGTAGCAGTAGCAGCAGCAGCAGCAGCAGCAGTAGCAGCAGTAGCAGTAGCAGTAGCAGTAGCAGTAGCAGTAGCAGTAGCAGTAGCAGTAGCAGTAGCAGTAGCAGTAGCAGTAGCAGTAGCAGTAGCAGTAGCAGTAGCAGTAGTGGTAGCGGTAGTGGTAGCGGTAGCGGTAGTAGTAGTAGAGGTAATCTGATACAGTTTCGAGTTCAATTTTACGAGAAATCATATGATTATCGATTAATAATATTCATGAAAAAAATAATTAGCTTGCTTCAGTGCGAATTGCCTTTGAACTTCACTTCTCTTAGTCAATCAGAATCGAAATTTGTTTCTTGAATATTATTATTATTATTATTATTATTAATACTATTATTATTATTATTATTATTAAAACTATTATTATTATTATTATTATTATTATCTCTTATTTGTAATTTGTTTTGAGGAATAAAGTTATCATTATTATTATTATTATTATTATTATTATTATTATTATTATTATTATTATTATTGTTATTGTTATTATATCACGTTTGTACTTAGTTGGAGATGAAAGATGTTGTAGTGTTGTTTTTTCAAATAGAATATCTACTTTTTGCACCAAAGCCTGCTTGAGAGAGTCTCCGTTTCTCTCTTTCCTTCGCGAAGGGAGAAATGGCGGTTGGGATACCTGTACGTGCCAGAATCAAGTAATTAGGCCCTCTACGTCATATAGAAGTTGTAAGGTAATTAACTCTAAAGTAATATATTTTCCGCCCAAGTAATTAGAGTCGTACGGCCTAATTAATTCGGCCATCGCGACTCAGTGTTGATATATCCCATATCATGCAACGAATAAATGTGTTTGAATAGTAGAACTGTCGTACAAATTGATAACATTTCTCTAGGTAGTTTCAAAATTACTTTGGTTCGAATCGAATTAATGACTATATTTTCTCAATACCCTCACGCATGCGTACAGCGCATTAGAATTTCTGTCTTCTGATTGGTCAGATATTTGGCTTTTATACAGAAAACAAGATCTTTGTAGCGGGATTCACTCGTGCCCTGGTGGTAGTGTATTGTACTCTAGTGGCAGCCGGCTGGTCTCAGCATACTTAAAAAAAAACATTTAAAAACAGTTATTCTTGAAGATTTGGGATCCCTGTGGGAGTAAATTTCGAAGGCCGTGTACTGACAACGACCGCAGAGTATGACTGGGTAATTTCTACTGTAGCGATGTTTGAATTCCGTACGCGTCCTTGTGAACGGTGTCTTGTTTGACTGATTTTGATTCATTGCCGATTGTTGTCATTTTCTACGAAAGCCGAGAAGGGCCACCTATTTCCGACTTCTACTTTTTGACTTCCGACTTGAAAATTTCCGACTTGAAAATTTCCGACTTGAAAATTTCCGACTTGAAAATTTCCGACTTGAAAATTTCCGACTTGAAAATTTCCTAAATCTGTCAAGCTACTGAGCATGCTCACTACTACGTCTGCTTGAACTGAGCTTCTTTGAGCTAGTTAGACATGAAAAATGTGTTAATCTTCTTCCGTATCCCATTTCTGGTATTTTTGATGATCGACTATAGTTAGGCTAGTGCGATGGGTTTTGCCATCATATACAGCAGCACTTCAACCTAACAATGGCTTTGGAAGAGATGGCTTGATCAAGAATTACTTTCAGCAAGATTATACCAACGTTGAGATCGCTGGATTTCTAGCATTATGTCATGGGATTATCATCTCAGTTCGATCAAAAGAGCTAGTCATAGAAATGGCCGGCCATATCATTATTTTTGTTATCATCAGTTTTAATACCATTGTTTCATGTCATTTAAAATTAAAATTATAACAACTATAACTGAACGTACTGTGTTCGAGTCCATGATGCTTTATTAAGCCATTTTGATAACAATTTGGGTTAATAATTCGTAGTCTACCAAAATAGATCTATTATAATGATCACGTAGAACTGTTTCATGCTTTTTTTGTACTCTAACCCAACACAAAAGAAATCACATCGCACATGTTCTGGTTATCTCAATATGTTAGTCATTTGAAATCATAATTTGTAATTTCAATGAGCGGCAAATGCAATTCAATCCATACATATTGAAAGAAGGAGACGAGGGAAGAAGAAATAAAAATTAAAAATTAAAATTAAATAAATAAAAAAATAAAAAATAATACATCATTTGAAAATAAATAAAATAAAAATAAAAATAAATGAATGAATAAATCAATAAATAGATAAATCAATAAATAAAGGGTACAGAAATTTAAAGAAAAAGAAATGATAAAAGGAATGAAGAAAGGAAATGAAAAATATGAAAATAAAGTGAAAATATAAATATTTGGTATACAAAATGATGAATAAATAAAGGAAGGTACCTACGTCACAATGTTTATAACAAAATTGTCACAATTCGTGTATATAACCTTATGCCTAAATATGAGTGCCTAAGCAAACAAGGGTAGCGAGTTATTACAATAAATGTGATTTTCCAAAGTGCCTTTTTGAACCAGGCCTTTTAAAAGTACCTTGAGGGGAAGACCGTGGCAGAAAAAATATAAAGCGTGGAAGGAGATGGGAATTAAAGCTAGTACCACATTTTGAAGTCGGAAATTTTGAAGTCGGAAATTTTGAAGTCGGAAATTTTGAAGTCGGAAATTTTGAAGTCGGAAATTTTGAAGTCGGCAGTCAAAAAGTAGAAGTCTGAAATAGGTGGCCCTTCTCGGCTTTCGTACATTTTCAGTCAAAACTTCTGCATTAAAAACCGACGAATCGTTTCTTTAAGACTTGTGATTTGTGTGTTGTAATGTTATGCATGGGTAACCGAGGAAGATGGGACGTTTTTACAGTCAGTAAAGTCATGGCGTTGGTGTGAACACGACGGTGTCTCTCTTTATTGCTCAACGGCCAACAAACCACGAGGCCCGAACATGGGAACGAGTCTAATGACGTCACATCCTTTTTCTTTTAGATAATGTAGTTCGAAAAGTTAACTATCCTGATTACAAGGATATACAGCTATTTCAAAAAAGGTTGGTGAAGGTTTTGTTGCATCTTGCATGTTGCATGTTGCATACCAAGCCCGAAATGCACTATGGGCGATGTGAATGGAGTCAGCGAAAGGTCACAACAATATGGACTCTGGGAATTGTCCCAAACTTTGTCTTCGCAATATATGGAGCCAGCATATTTTCTTCTGTATGTGCATGCTGATATTATTTATATATGATCCACAATACATTTCGGGCTTGGTATGCAACATGCAACATGCAACATGCAACATGCAACATGCAACATGCAACAAAACCTTCACCAACCTTTTTTGAAATAGCTGTAAACTAAAACCTTTACAGTACAAAATGCTTCAGCCATCGGAAAGAGTACAAAATTGGAAAGTTGGGTTGTTATAGACCTAATATTCAAGAAGTTATTACGGATCAAAAACAGAGAGTTTTGTATGCGTTTATCAAACGAGGCCTTTTGAGCCTCGTTTTCATGTTTATGTTTTTCTCACATATAAAGTACTCAAAACTTCGCAGAAAGTTAATATTTCACCTTCAAACTCATAGACTAACTTTCTTGGAGCATTTGCTATCATTTTGAACCTTTTTGCTACTAAAACATAAATACTAGGTTATAGGTCATTCCAAGATCGAGCTGCATTATGGTAACAGATTGCATGAATAGCCAAAAGTGGCACTTCCTGTAGAGTGCAAACCATATGTCCGTGAAACAATACTAACTAATTAGTACTAAATAGCACTGATGAAACAATAGAAAACAATGGAGATAACACTATTTAGTACTATTTAGTAATAGTACTATTTCACGGACATATGGCTTGCACTCTATGAAAAGCTATGTGATATTGTAACTATTTAATCTCAAACAGTCCAAGACACATGTTGAATCGAATTTTCTCTGGCATCCACGACATTCAAGCTGATACCATAATCAGTGCAGTTCGGTCTTGGAACGACCTATGATAACCTATTGACTATGGACTATTAATGTCCTCGACAACCTTTTTAAAAATAGGTGTATACTCTATCGGGCGAAACATAAATATAATGCAGTTCTCAGTACTTGTTGGTATATTTTTCGTCTTGCTAGGGGGGCAACTGCCCCTCTGCCCCTGTGCTGTGTACGGCCCTGCCTTTGCTTTGGATCGATTTTTTGACATTTTTTGCACTTTTGCATGGGCTATAGCCTTTGCTTTGGATCGATTTTTGATCATTTTTTGGTATTTTGCATGGACTCTAGCCTTTGCTTTGGGGATCGATTTTTGGACATTGGGTATTTTGCATGGACTCTAGCCTTTGCTTTGGGGATCGATTTTTGGACATTGGGTATTTTGCATGGACTCTAGCCTTTGCTTTGGGGATCGATTTTTGGACATTTTTTGGTCTTTTGCATGGACAAAGAAAAAAAAGGAAAAAAAAGAAGAAGAAAAAGTTCCTAGATCGTGGTCTCGATCATATCCCGAAGAACATTGAATTGTAAGCACGAGCCACCGGACCACGTAATTTCCATAACAATAGACAGTCCATTCACAGGATACACTAGTACCCCATTCACACCAAGGCTTAAACATGGTTTAAGGTGGTTTAACTAAACAGGTTTAGAAAATTATGTACAGAGGCCATGAAACTTTTGGCACAAAACTGCTGGTAAACTGTCCTTTAGTGTACAGTATAAATTGCAGGTAGTTTGATTGTCTTGAAATTAGATGCCCTCGAATTAAAGAAGCGAGAATAAACTTAGTTTAACTAAACAAGGTTTGGTGTGAATTTTGTCCTCCAAATCAATAAGCGTGCACGATAGCCTAGTGGTGCGGGGCAGTTATTTAGCTAGTGGGCCTAGGATCCGACTTTTCCTCCCTCTTTGACTGCTAGACTGATTGGTGTAATGCCCGATAGCGCGGATGAGGCCGAAATCTTCATATCCTATACGTAACATACGGTGACTCGGCACTCAAGTCTGGGAGTATAATATTTTTTGTCCATTTCCCAGCATTCTTTTCATTTTAAACTCAGGGTCGTGTGTTCGAGTCGCAGTCGTAAAATACTTTTTTTTTCTTTTTTTCTTGTTAATTAATTATTTTATTCTACAATTTCTATCAAATAATAATTTTATGACTTCAGTAAACTGGATTTTTCATGGACTACTAGCCTTTGCGTTGGACAGATTTTTGGACATTGTTTGGTCTTTTGCATGGACTATAGCTTTTGCTTTGGATCGATTTTGTTTTTTGGTCTTTTGCTTGTGCTTTGCACCAATTTTTAGCCATTTTTTGGTCTTTTGCATGGGCTATACACCGAATCGAAATATGGCGACCAATTTGAATAACTATTGTTCCTGACTGACCAACCTCTCATTCATGTAATTCCACGTGAACACGAGGTTGGTCAGTCGAGAACAATAGTTATTCAAATTGGTCGCCATATTTCGATTCGGTGTATAGCCTGCTTTGGATCGATTTTTGGACATTATTTGGTCTTTTGCATGCATGGCTATAGCCTTTGCTTTGGATCGATTTTTGGACATTGTTTGGTCTTTTGCATGGACTATGTTTGGTCTTTTGAATGGACTATAGCGTTTGCTTTGGATCGATTTTTGGATATTGTTTGGTCTTTTGCATGGACTATATATAGTCTTTACTTTGGATCGATTTTTGGACATTGTTTGGTCTTTTGCATGACTATATATAGTCTTTGCTTTGGATCGATTTTTTGGACATCTTAAATAAATATAATGCAGTTCTCAGTTGTTCTCAGTACTTTTTGGTATCTTTTTCGCCTTGGGGGGGGGGGGGGGGGGGGTAGGGGGGGGGGGGGGGGGGGGGGGGGTATCTGCCCCCTGCCCCTGTGCTGCCTACGGCCCTGATATAACTTATAACTTCCCTTTCGATAATGCATGAACTCGAAACTCAGTAGTGGTTTCGCTTCAGTTCACTACTAGCTACCGCGCGCGTCAGAATTAAAAGGTTTTAGTTCCGGCTCATTTGTTGTAGAGAATCGTAACTGTGTTATACAGTCATTCTCAAAAAGGTTGTCCAGATGAAAAGGCTACAATACTACAATAATGTCACGTAATTCATTATGTTTTCAATTTCTGCGCGCGGAACTGCGAAATTGATACCAGCGCCATTACATTCAGTTCTCACAATGTCATGTAGTACTTTTGCATCTCAAACAGTTGAAATTCCACGCGAGGAAATTGAATACATAATGAATCACGTGACTTTATTGTACTACTGTAGTCTTTTTCTCTGGACAATATATCACCCGCCCGGCCGGTATCATTATATATATGGGATCGATATTGGGATCGATGGAATATTTTCCGTTCTTTTTTGCATTGTCAGGTTGTAAAAGTTTGGTATCTTGCTCTTTTTAGCTTCAACTTTTTAGTTATGTAGAATTTCGCGATTGCAAGTCGACGCACGACAAAATAATGACTATTAGTATAAAAACATAAGTGATTATAGAGATGTGCGCTCTCTGATTGGTCAAAAACTATATTTAACAATTATTCCCCGAAGTGGAGGTGAGTAGCTGAAGGGCCTGGGTTCTGACCATATCTAAGACAGCAATATCTTGAGAATTGATACTCTGTTCAAGACGAAGTATCACCCTACCTAAGACTCGAAGGGAATTACATACCCTATCCAGCAGCACATACCCGTATAGCAAACTGATCATATGGGAGTACCCTCCACCCGGGTTGGAAGAGAGTGTTCACAACATGAAGAAGAGACCATAATGGTCTCTTGATATGAATGTATATAAACGTAAAAAATAAAGAAAATGAAAAATGAAAGGAAGGGATATGGAAATGCAAGAATAAGAGAGGGAGGGAGGGAGAGAAGAAAGCGAGGAAGAAAGGAGGTAACCGGAAGAAAAGAAAAAAAGAAAGCCGAAGGAGCAGGGCCGGAAAGTAAAAGCCGAAGAGTACTGGGTAGGAGGAAGGAAGGAAGCCGCCAATGGTGCTTGCTCACACAAAGTATTTTCGTTGCAAACTTTTTGCATTGCCATGATGGATTGCGTCATATATATCAGTATATATATATCCAATAGCAATTAATCCAAAGTCAGATGGATTGCGTCATATATATCAGTATATATATATCCAATAGCAATTAATCCAAAGTCAGTATATAGAGTAGAGTAGAGTAGAGTAGAGTAGAGTAGAGTAGAGTAGAGTAGAGTAGAGTAGAGTAGAGTAGAGTAGAGTACTAGTAGAGTAGAGTAGAGTAGAGTAGAGTAGAGTAGAGTAGAGTAGAGTAGAGTAGAGTAGAGTAGAGTAGAGTAGAGTAGAGTAGAGTAGAGTAGAGTAGAGTAGAGTAGAGTAGAGTAGAGTAGAGTAGAGTAGAGTAGAGTAGAGTAGAGTAGAGTAGAGTAGAGTAGAGTAGAGTAGAGTAGAGTAGAGTAGAGTAGAGTAGAGTAGAGTAGAGTAGAGTAGAGTAGAGTAGAGTAGAGTAGACAGTAGAGTACAGTAGAGTAGAGTAGAGTAGCTAGTAAAGTAAAGTATATGTATATGTGTAGCTTAGACTCTATCAGTTGCTAAATCCCCCTAAACCATAATCACTTCGCCAATAATTGTTAAATACTAGTCTACCGTTACGGCAGTGAATGCTGCCACACAAAATGTTATGCCGGAAATGTGGCCATAATGCAAAATTACTGAATGCATTATGAGAAGCATGTCATCAAAGATGGGCAACAATTTTGTAGTCCAGAAGTAATTGTTTCAGTCAAATTCTGTAAATGTTTTCATCAGCTAAATTGCACCTTTTCAATAGAATACTCTCTGATTGCCATAGCACACGGAGGGCAGTGTTTGCCCGTCATTTGAAGGAGGTTTAACAGCTAATTGAAACCAAGCAATAATGTTTTTGTTTCGTCAGTAAACAGTCTGCAAACGTCCTCTTTCAGCACATTATTCGTGTGTTAGACAATTTTGTAAATTATTATTGTCTTCACGCCCCTCTAGATCTTGGAAACCAGGTTTAAGTTGAAGGGGCTAGCGTGACTAAATAAAGTTGACCTATAGCTACCTACCTAGCACATGCAGATGTTCCTTTGACAACAACATTAATTCAGCGAGACAGAAATATCAATCACATTCCAGTTTCGAAGCATGTAATGTTGAGTCAAGACCGTTTTTGAAATTTACAAGTTCCGTTTCATTACCGAATGCAAGCTTCAAACATTTCGAAAAACAAATTGAATTTTTAGGTTTCCAACCTTGACAGGAACGCATCAGCCGATTTGACAGTAACCAATCAGAGTAAGGTGTTCCCACGTTCTTGTTTATTTCAGGCCAAAAATATGTCATCACCGCATCAGACTCGGAGTGAATCGTGACACCTCTACTCCTGGATTTGTCTCGAATGACAAAATAATATCAGACGATCCGCTTTTCGCAATGAAAACTTGTCAAGAAAACGCAATTCTTTGTAAACTATGCTGACCATTCGAATTCTGCGATTGAAACTTTCATAAAGGAAGAAAAACAAGAAAAAAGCTACTTGGACTTCGGTCATTCGTTTCTAGGTTAAATAAGTATAATGATGACAGACAAGATGACTTATCTCAAGTACCATCACAGGTAGCCCAAGCTCACTGTTTGTGGCTATTTATTAGAGATATATTTGACTAAACGAAACATGGAATAACATCGTTGAATTTTAATAAAATCCAATAAGACTTACATGGTGTCTTCTTTATATACTTGGTTATCCTCCTGCTGAGTTACAGCGAATTTCGTTAAGGTTTAGCTGCTTTTCCCTTGCCACTCATAAGAGGAGGATTTCCTCCTTGTATTCATCTGACTGTGGCGACGCCTGCGCACACAAAAGTCCCTCCTGTTCATCGTTCAGGGAAACCCCCAACAATTTTGTTTGAAAAAAAATCAAAGTCTACCACGCTTTCGCCTCGTGTACTCTGTGAACCTCGAACTCTGATTGGTTTTCAAGGCCTGTGCACGTGGACGTCCCGTGTGACAAGTCGCCGGGGTACTTACAGAAGGCAGTGAAGTACATCGCTGTTCTTCCCAGAAGCCAAGTTTTATACCCTGTACGAGTTTACGACTATAGATCATTCAACATATGTTCAAAATAACTTAGTTTATGTATTTATTTTTCAATCTACTTCCGCAGGAGCCCATAATTTCGGTCGTGTAATGCATCGATCAATAAGTGTTATTTGATCAGTGGCATGATATTTTAAACTTGACCCATTTCATATTTTTTTTAACGTTTACAAATTGAGTTGATATTTAGGTTTTGCTAAAATTAGCGCTTTCTTTCCGTCTGTTCGTGAACTGACCTGATAATTTATTTACCAATAACTATTTACTAACTGTCCTAACTAAAACTGAAATACAAATCGATAAAAATTCAATAGATTCAGTTATCGATTTTTAACGGAAATCGGCGGATGAAGTGTGATATCGATATTTATCGATTTTATAAACCAAAACGTATTTTTCTTTAACTTTTGTTACATTATCAGCGTTGATTCTAACCCTATAAGGTATAACATTTAAATTCAGTCATCGGCCGAATACCCGACCTTTATAAGTTAGGTTGTACCTCGCTGACTCTGTCTTATATCATTGTGGATCATCATTATTAGTCGGGCTTCCTGTGGAAGGAGCCCGACTCTAGAAATGCAGAGCGTTCTTCTTCGTCGACCCCAAAAAGCATATTGGGTTCTACAGCGCATGCACCTAGACATGAAGTCTGGCCAAGAAAGATTACAAAGCACAAACCAATCAGGGAAAGCACCGGAGGTCAAGGGGCCAAAATATAAGTCTTTTCTCGTCTAAATCTGAATTTAGATTGAAACAGGACGCTCTAGTAGCGTGAAGTCGGGCTATTAACGTTTTTACTGATATACTGTAAAGTTCGCAGTACTGAAATTGCAAGGAAAGCATGTTCTATCGAGCTCGAGTCATGCAACGACGAGCAACCAAAAACTGTTTCAATCGCACTGAAAATCGCACTATAGGATATCTATATTTAGTTCAAATAGGTTACATTTCATTTAGAAGCCCGACTTCACGCTAGAAGAGCGTCTAGTTTATTTTAATTTCCACAACATCCCATAACAGATCTTTCCCCTGGACATTATTCATTATTAGGTTACCGTTATAAATTTGTTTAGCGTCGCGTCCTTTTAGCCGATATCCCCTAGTTGAAAGGGTGCCCGTACGTAATGGGGGAAATACCCGGGATTTCGCGCTTGTGATTGACATTTGTATTGTATTGTACGTCATAAATATACATGACGATTATAATTACTTGACTATAATAAATGTGCACGACAACACAACTCTGAACATTTGTCGATACTAGCAGAAAGTGTCTTTACAGTAAAAACAGTTAATCTGTAGCAACAATTATGGCGAATTCAAAGATATCAGTGCCCGTGTCAGTGGAATCAACAGAACTACAGAGACTTCGTTCAAGCATATGCCATCTCGTCGAGGAACAAAACAGAACAAACAGCAAACTGATCGGCGTCCAAGTTCTTACAACTCAATTGGATCAGAAAAGTGAAGAATGTAGGGTTTTTAAATCGAAACTTCAGCAAGTGGAAGTCCTGCTCTCAAGAGCGGAGAACAGAATCGCACAACTCAGTCTTTATCTCAATGGCAAAGGTCCTAGCCAAGGCGGAATAGTTACTGCTGGCGTCTCAAAGAGATTACTGGAAGCAATAACCAGGGAGAATACAAAACTGAAGTTAGCTTTAGAACATGTGCTAAACAAGCAACCAAACGGAGTAGACTTGGCAGTGGTAAGTTGAAGATGTTGTCGATCACGAACGACAAGGCGCGGCCGCCATTTTGAATATTTCGCAACGATGTTGATTATCTTTTTGTTTAATTTAACTGATTTTTCTGTATTTGAGGTTACATTTTATTTCTTTAATCGTTTTATTTGGTATCTTTTGAATTCTGCTGGCTTTTGCTGGGATGATGTGGGTTCAAATTCCGCAATTCAGCAGTTACGTATATTGCTTATTGTTAGCCCCAATAGTGGGGAGGGGGAATCCCCGAGTAGGTGGGACGTGACTATACATGCATTAATTATGACAGGGTCAAAACGTGTCGGGAAAACCCCGCTAATACGAAAGTGCTACCATGTTTCATTTCTATTTTTGAAACATCTCTCATTTTTTTTCTTATTCTGTCTTCCATTTGTTGTCCCTTTTGCTAAAAATAGGTTTACTTCAATTTCGTTAAATTTTGAATTTTTTTCAGGAAAATCATGATCTTCATGATCTAGTTGTTGCATTGAAAGAAGAACTTCATCAAAGCAGAATAGAAACAGAAGAACTAAGAGACGCGCTCAAAGCCGTAGAAACTGAAGACTGTATGGCATTACAAGCACAGATTGCACGACTGACAGCGCAACTTACACAAACTGGAAGAAGTCTTAAGGCAAAGCAAGTTTACTGCGAATCTGTTGTGAATGAAAACGAAAGACTAAAATCTAATTTGGAGGCAGTGAAGAGTGAGAGGATTACACAGCTTGCAAGTCTTAGGAAGTTGGCTAGCGATCACCCTGCTATAAGGGATGTTCTCGAGTTAACATGGTGTGGTGATGATGTTGATGGACAGAACAAAGAGTTGGAGGTTAGTATTTTGACCTATTGAATTAGTCATTTGTATGGAGTCACTTTCACGTCAGTAGGAAGTAAATGTACATGTAGTTACGGTTTGTGCCGTGTCCAAGAATTCTGATTGGTTGATCAATGATTATGTGCTGTGTAGGTTGAATATAGATGTCTTCAATTCCGTAGTACCATGACCGTAACTCAGTGCCGTAGGTTTCCCACTCGAAATGACTCTATAGATACAGGTCATCACACATTCCAGCTAGCAGTATACACATATATATAACCATCTCTCAAATATCTCTTGTTTAGAAAGCCACAAAAGAAATCACATCTTTGAAGAAAGAGATAGAAGACTTGAAAGAACTCAATGCCAGAACTTCTCAAGAGAAAACACAACTTCAGGATGTGCTTACACGACAGATTGATAATTTGACAGGGGAAACTAGGATGCTGGGAAGAAATTGAGAAAATGATGGATGATCACCAAGAAGTGAAAATGGTGAAAGAACTGCTGGAAGGACAGGTAATGACGTCTGGACTTATAGACATGTTCATACATGTATACTATAAATTTACATAAAACAGTGTACAGTGTATGATTCTATGAATTCTAAAAGAGAATTAAGATTTTGATGACAATTGATCTTTGATCAGTCAGCAATGTAATTGAAGGTTCTTCAATATCTAAAGGAGAATTCAGACTTTGATCGTACTACTTTAGACTGTTTTTGTATGGACTTGTTCAATTGTAACAACTATAATAATAATAATTAATAGTAACTTTATTACTGTATCATGTGTTCTTAAGTTTACAAGAAACTAATTGGAGACACCTATCTATACCCCACCTGAGTTTCTATATACACCATTCAAATATATATTCACCATTAAAATATTCCCTTAAAAAATATTACAACAATAATAATTATTGACAATATTTTTGTTGTTATTTTTTTTTTACAGTGCAGAGATTTTGAAAATGACTTCAAAATGGAAAGACAAGAGAAAACAAAGTTAGAGTCTGATCTAAAGAAGTTTGTGAAGCAATGCCAGGAAGTGACACAAGAAAACAAAGCAATCAAGAATGAAAATGAGAGGATCAAACAACTAATAAAAGATGAATACGAGAAGAAACAAAAGCATCAGGTAAAAGATCAGAGTCCTTTTTGAGCAAACAATACTGTTTTTTTCCTTTCATTTAAAATATTTTTAACATTTATAATATACAAAATATTATAAAATTGAGTAAACAACAATAACATAACAAAGGGCAAAAAATATATCAAACAATACTAAGGCCTAATGCAATTAACGTTGAACCTAAGTCGCACCGATCCTATTAAAAAATAGCCTCCTCAGCAAATTAAAATCACATACATATACCTGTAGTTAAGAAACAATGCGTCTAACAATGCTCATAAAATGCATTGAATTACTGTAATCATTGAATTAATAATAATTACTCTTTTGGTATTGTTGCAGACCTCACCGACAACACCCTTGCCTCTCCACTCCTCTCAGAGAAGGCCTGGAGGTGCTGGATACATGGTGAGTGCATATTATGCTGATGAAGCAGCCACCTACAGTACATGTACCATGAACATTCATACATGTATATGATATTGTTTGATAACCAGCAGCTTTTGTACTAAACTAGATATACATACAGTTTTGTATAGTACATTATTACTATTTTGCTGTATCTTGTTCTTTATGGGTCGATTATGTAATTTCGATTATGTAATTTTAAACAATGTTAGACTTAGAGCTACACAGTTACATGTGTCTAAATCTCCTTCGCAGACGTTATTAGTGTCCCTCAACTACATGTACAGTACATGGTGTCTGGATATACTCATATTATGTGTAAACATGGTTTAAATATCTAAATATTTATATCCCGGTTTCTTCTCATTTACAGCCACATCACTTCAATCCAATGAAGGGCCAAGAAGTCTATGCAGATGGTGGATATGTGGTGAGGATCAGTGATGATAATAATAATAATAATAATAATAATTTATAATAAATAGAGGTTATTACACGGGAAGTTGTGTAATACGGCTGGATATTTTTACGAGTTGTGCCGTATTTTGACGAGCCGTAGGCGAGTCAAAATACAAACAGACGAGTAAAAATATCCAGCCGTATTACACAACTACCCGTGTAATCAAACGTCTTTTTCTCTTTCTTTTTATTTGCGACCGGACAAAACAAGAAACAAACTGAGCGCGCGCGCAAAATTGACATGTCCGAATTCTAAAACGTGTAATACGCTGTCATATTTGTACTCGTATTTGTACTGTAAGATTACAAGTTGTGTAATAATAATAAATACTTTATTTATATGGCACATTTTCCAAAGTGCCCAAATGCACCCTCCAAATGGGACTTATATAATAAATATAAAAGTACATGTAGTTATATATAATTTAATTATAATACTTTGCTATGCAAACATTAGCTTATAATATTTTCTGGATATTTATACCACATTTTCTCTTCTTTGACAGACACCTCACTTCAATCCAATGAAGGGACATGAACAAGTATGTGCAGATGGTCCAAGTGGATCACAAAAACTAAAACCTTATAGTCGTATCTCAGGAGCAGCAGCCAGCTACCTAGAGTGCCCCGTCTGCAAGATGATTCTCCCTCCTCACGAAATAGAGGACCACTTAAATGACTGTGACGGGAAGTGAGCGACACTGTAACACACACTGCTATTGGTGATAATAGAACTTACAAGATTATGTACCAAGTGCAAAGATTTTGAGCAAAAAAATTGTTTGTCAAATATATTGCTCAAATATTTTTGAGCACATCTGCATCAGTCTAGTCTTCCTCGCAGCCATGTTTAGTGTCATCCTACAATGCTCTCTCCCCCACAAAGAGAAAGAGAGAGAGAGCGTTGTGTGACCACACTAAGCACAGCTGCAAGGGAGACTAATCTGCATCAGAATTAAAAATAGTAATAATATTACTAGTCAAATATAGGCTCAAAGCTGCATTGGTATTCACATGGCAGAATTATGAATGAACAGCAGTGTGTACTACAGTGTCACTTATTTCTGTGGTGACTAAAGAGGTGGGCATTTCTGCCCAAGGTGGCTGCGACACGAAAGCTAAGAGAAAGTGACAGCTGTGCTCATCAGCCATTAACAAGATCATATTGGCGTGATTTCCATCAACTTCCAATGAATTGACATTTGCTGTCATCAGTGCCACTGTGACTGGCTTTCAGGATACTGAAGGTACAAGTGAGTGAAGAGGGATGCCTGTCTCAGGAGATAAATACAATTATGATGACGTTTGTAGCAAGCAATGATAGCTTGTTGTACTCTCAGGACATGAGGTTCGGGACAGTTGAATCAATCTTGTTAATAGGTACAAGGTCAGATTCAAACAGCAAGAAAACAATATCACATACATCCTTTCAGGAATCAAATTCAACTTCAGTTATGCTATATGTTGTGTTCGCTAACAAATATATTTTATATTTATAATCAAAACTTGAGATTTTAAGAGTTTGGTTAGGGATTTTATAAGGGGTTAGGGTAAATAATAATTAATAATAGATAAAGATCGACACACATGGCACTGTTGCACCAGTCCATGTATCTATTTAGCAATAATTATTATTAGACTACGAGTTCAAGTTTTCTATGAGTCAATAGTGGACAAGGCAGATATTAGCACCGAGTTGACTATTTGACTCATAGAAAATGAGAAAGAGTAGTCTACTTGTGTTAGGAGAAACCAACTAGCTTACATGTACTTATACTACCTTTGACTTTATACCATTATATATTGATTTTTCGCTTTGCTTTTCAAAATGCTGGCTTTTTCGCTACTCACTATCTATCATGCAATAGATACAATCATGTAGCCAGTCAGATTGAAGGATTCGTGATAGTTTGCTAGTTGGCCTCTACTAAAACTTAAACACGAAACCGCGCTATAAAAGGGACTGGACCGCCTTCATTTCACACCTTTCCAGCTCAGTTGAATCAATTTGAAATGGTGGAGTAACATCTTCGTATTCATGTCGTATTGAATGACTCAAAGTTCATAATTATTATTCAACTGGACTTCGATAAAACTGAGCTAAATATCAATAGTTTCAAAATTGATCATTCAAAACTAATAACAAGATTTTGAAAATGAGTTCTTGATGTTATTAAAAGAACGAAGAAAGTCAACAATTTGAAATTCAAATTTTTGAATTTAAATTTCGCGCCCATTGTTACGATGCAGAGCTCTTGACAGTACGATGGATGACTGACAACTGAAGGTGTTAGCTGCCTGGCACAGGCCCTTTTATAGCGCGGTTTCGTGTTTAAGATTATAACTATAGCAACAACAATATTTTGATTTTGTTTGTCATTGATAGTCTTGGCATGAAAACAGCATTGGTAATATTGCCCATACCAAGACATATTTTTTCACTGTCATATGAATTAATGTACTGTCATATCATCAACAACAAAAATACCATGAACAACATTGAACAAAAACAGTGATTTAGGATACATGTAGGACTAAACACCATAGTTTGTACACACGAGTGGAATTAAGCCACTATGATATTTGTCATTTATTCTTCGAGAACTAAGTGGTATTTCCTATTAACCCTTTCACTGCTAGAGTGGCCTAAAGCGTCCAACTGGAAATGGGACATTTTTCCTGGAGTGGCCAAAACACACCTACAAAAAATATGAGTTTCTTTATAAAGCAAAAAAAAAAATTCCATAGTAGCAAATCGCAAGTAACGCAATCACAATTAATAGCACATGTGCACTGTATTAAGGAAAATTCCATAGTCATTCGGCCAATCAGAAACAAGAATTTTTTGAAGGTGTGTTATTTAAATAATAATAAAAATGTGATGTCAACTTACCATTGTACATTGACAACAAAAATATGCAAAAAGAGATTTAGAAGTAAAACATGCATTTGGAAATGAGGATTATTGTTAAATGCATTTCTCATTTCCACTCTTTAAACTAGTATAAATATGACCAATATTTGAACTGTTTTCATTATGTCAATAATACTATATAGTAATGAAACCAGTTTGTTTTTATAGCAACCATAATAATATGTAAATGTATAAAAGGACTTAATTATAATTTAATACCACTACGGTGTATAACTTAGCAGTTCATAAACTCACACACATACATACAGTCATACAGAAACAAAACACAGGCAACAAAAACATCAGAAGATTACTGCGGTTCTCAGTTTCATACGAACTCGGACATTCAAACAGTCGGCTGGAACTTGGTTTTTCACTTCTGTCAACAAATTCAAAACTCAAACAAATTCAAAACAATACATTATTCGACCAAATGATCCATAATTTAGCTCAAAATCATATTTGGTTCCCATATGGTGGGTCTTCTGACTTTTATTTTAAAGTTTACTGATTTTTTATGTACTATAAATGTATATATACAATATGAGCGGCCGATCTGTATGGGATTTACAAACTCGAGCCGTAGGCGAGGGCAACGATGTATAAGTGGATGTTTTACTATAATTTGGATGATAGGAAACAGTTTGGCCGAGAAAATCCAAGTTAAAGTTGAATGCAAATGAGGACGAATCTCTTGCCGATTTACAGATGTCTGCTACGCTTATGATTTCTATTGTATTTCCCTCATTAATTATTCATGAATTCGATAAGTTGATTTACAGAAGTGAAAAAACAAATTACAAACTCTTTAAAAATGTCTGAGATCACATTGAGAATCGCAGTAAAACCATTGTAAATATTAATTGTCAAAAATGGACACAAATTTGTTATGTTTTACTATAATTTTGATGATATGAAGCATTTAGCTGAGAAAATCATTTGTATCTGATTTACAGACTCTGCTATGGTCATGATTTCTGTTGTATATTGTACATTTAGAAAAATTAGAATGTTAAAATTCTAATACATGTTGTACATTTCATTGCATAATAATATTACCACATATTGCATAATTTGTTGACAGTTTTCTGTACTAATATCTTATATATGTACTTAGCTAACAGTACTACAATAATATTGTTATACTATCAAATAAATATCAAAGAGTATAATGTCTAGAATTTTTATTATTTGTACATTATTATATGGTCTTACAGATGTATTGTGTAAACACTAAAACCGTGCTAGAGTGCAATTTAGAAAAGCGTGAAATAGTACTAATTTTAAATAGTACTAAATAGTGCTATTTCTATTGTTTTCTATTGTTTCATTATTGCTATTTAGTACTAATTAGTTATTTAGTTTTCAAGCTTTTCTAAATTGCACTCTTAACAGTCTTTAATTAGCACTAATTAAATATAGTGCAATGTCTTTTGTTTTCTATTGTTCCATTGGTGCTATTTAGCACTAACTAGTTTGTACTGTTTCACGGCTTTAGTGTTTACACTCTATAAGGCAGGATTGAGAATAACATTTTACAATGGATATTATCTCCCCGCCCCCCTTCCCGCCGGACCCTTTGACTCCAATTGGAAATGACCAGTCTGCCTAGCTGCCAAATTTTCTGATGGGAGCACAGGGAGCCCAAGCATAAATTCAGTCAAAAAATAAAATTGGAAATAAAGTATAAAGCATGCCCCCACACCCCCTAGCTAGAATTAGTGGTGCACCCCTTTTCAAAATCTCTAGATCCACCCATGAAGCGCCCCTCTTCTAATAAGCGACCCCCAAAGCCCCATATATGGGCTATACGGGGACGTGCCGCTGGACAGTATGGCTTTGGGCTACTCCGGTCCTGAACAGGGTATATAATTTTATGTGAGTCTGTCCTAAACAGGGTTTTAAACGGTTCTCTATTTGACCTGAATTTTGTGGTTGCAAAAAGAAATAAATGAATTTCCGCTCTTTTTTATGATTCTTTCTGAGCGTCGGTGGTTGAATGTGCAGCTTCATCGTCGTCTCCTATCACAGCAAGGATAATATCGTTGCAGGGCCGCGTAGCAAATGGACTGTCAGTGTGGAACGTTTAGCGAGCGCCGTAGGCGCAAGCCGCTATGGTTCAGTATGGGGGCATGCCCGCCAGGAATTTTTGAAATCTCGGAAACTGGCTATTTCCAGCGTTCTCCAAGAGCTATTTGTGATTTACGCGTATTGCTAATTATGTACCGCTACACTGTCTCGGCAAACCGATGCATATATATTGAAAAATTTATAAGGCTTATCATAATATGCTGTTTTGCAATGAATACGCTTTTCCCATTCCCAAAATGGTTTTGAAATTCCCAGTCCCGTTAGCAAAATCCCAGTCCCAGTGGTACAATCTCATTTTCCCAGTGCAAAAAAATGGCCAATCCCATGCAGTTCTAAACAGGGTCCTAAAATGTAAAATAGAGGATGTTGTCCTAGACAGGGTAGGTATTTTAGACTTTTTTGTCCTAAACAGGGGTAGGGTTTCAAACCCTCAGCGGCACCCCTATACCCAACTGATGGGTCAGGTACCTCCCCCCCCCCCCCCCCCCCCCCCCTCACTCCCCCCTCACTCCCCTACCCTACCCCGGGCCCCAATCCCAAAGACCTCTGAAACAAGACGCTCAATGAGCGTATACTCGGGCTTGAGATTCACTGAAATGATATTTTTCAAGGCAGATCTACGGGGAGATCAAATCCTCGCTCTCTAGCTTTTGACATGTAAAACAACATTATTCAAGAATGTCCAGGCCGACGTTGAGGAATTTCGGAATTTCGTACATTGACCTTCGGCTCATTCCGTGGCGTTGATGACGGCCTATTTTCGATTCCTTTTCCTTCTGAATGTTTCAAACGTGGAATAACGATATGATCAGTAAACTTCAATCATTATATTTCTCAGAATTGAGAAATGTGTTTCATTTTATTGTCCGATACCTTTTAAACGGATTTTTCACGGCGTGACGGCAGTCATGCAACAAGGCACAGCACGAGCTTTAATCTAGCATCGTCGAACGATGACTTAGCACTTCTACTACGATGACTTAGCACTTCTACTCGTCGAAGACGATGACTTAGCACTTCTACTCGTCGAATTAAGACCGCAATGACTTAGCACTTTAATTCTACTCTCGAATTTATCTGCCTTCGTAGAGCGAACAATACTTCGGATTTAGTGCGATATACGCTCGGAAACTATTCGACCCGTTTGAGCGAATGTCATACTTTCGGATTTATTTCGATAGGCGTTCGGCAACTATTCGACCCGTTTTGGCCTACGAAAAAAAAGAGCCCATTTTAAAACTCGGGCTTCCCCCGGAAGTGCCCGAGTAATTAAATAAGTGCTATAAATAAGATTTACAGTATAGTATTTTATAATTACTCGTGCCCAGGCCGAAGGCCTGGCACGAGTCTAAGAATGGAGACCGTCTTTTTTGTTTGTTTGTTTGTTTGTTGGTAGTAGTCGCAAAATGAAAGGAGTAGACAAAAAGTCTGACCACAAGAGAGATTACAAATCACAAACCAATCAGGAGGCACCGGAGGTCAAGGGGCAAGTTCAGTTGTCAGTACTAAAAATGTAATTGTCAGAATCAATCACGTACTGATCTACCTGACTAGTTCTCCAAATCTAAGTATGTTTTCTCGATGTTAACTCGCTTAAAACACCTCGTACGAAGAAATGACACACACAGCTGAAAAGAAGGATGAATAAAGTTTGTTTTGACACTTTATTGGAAACTAAAACCTCCTTAAAACCCTTTAACATTTCAACCGTAAAAACGGCAAATTCACATAGTTTGGCGAACAGAACTCACCACAGGAACCCCAACCAACCAACACAGGAACCCCACCTCGAGTTTGGTAAGCCTGTGCAACAAGTAATCACTGACACTGACTTGATCCGACAGTCCGACTATAATCGTTATCTCAGATCTAAACACTGAGAAATGTTTAAGTCGTGAATACAGCTATGATGACTAAGCACGATCTGCAACTCGAGTATGACTGTGAACGAGAATGATAAACACTAAACTAAAGCAACTGGCTCTTGCCCGGGGGGGGGACTCTCCATAACAGTAGACGGGGGTGATCGTCGGCAAAATCAATTTTAACCCTAAGGGATAGCACATTGGGTGTGGTCAACAGCAAATTTACCCCTAAGAGATAGCACATTGGGTGTGGTCGAATAAATTTTTAACCCTAAGAGATAGCAATAAAACAAACACATTTTCAGTTTTCCTGAATTTTATTACGGTCCTTAAGACACCGCCATCGAGCGCATCTCTTTTCTGGTGACTGTTGATAGTGCTGTCATCCAGTCTTCAAGTCCGGCTTTTTTTGGATAGCATGATCCCTAAGGGATAGCAGACTCTTTGAACACCCCTAAGGGATAGCAGATGGTAGAATTTTATACCCTAAGGGATAGGACGATCACCCCCGTCTACTGTTATGGAGAGTCCCCCCCCCGGGGGCTCTTGCTAGACAGGTTTTACACATCTCGTAATTGGAGGGACGGAATATTCCCGGCCTATCTAATCAACGAGCTAATTCTGAATGGCTTGAGTTTCCTTGCCAGGATTGACTACTTATAAAGTGGCTCAAAGAAAATTATCTGGGGTGAGAATGAAAACGTGTGTCTCGGTCAGTTCAGTTCGTTCCTGATCTCTTCGTTCTTCACAGCTCAGTCCCTCACCGATTGGAAGGTGGAGGCCCATATACAGCATACTTCTTTCATTATGAAAAGGAAAAAAAACCTCAATGTATTTCCATATCACAAACTTTATTATAAAAAGTTACATGTACATTGAAGCAATCAGAGTAGGTTTTACAAATTAGGTGAAATACTATTACCTCTAATATATAATATAGAGTGATTCCAATAAACCTGGGCATTATATATATCTACACCATTACACACTTTTAAAAAGTATTAGACACTTTCTTTGCATCTAATAAACACTGACAGCTAATTAGAAGTTCCCACTGGTTTATTGGAATCACTCTAACACATGACATGCATTGAAGTGATCTCTGATCAAAATCTAAATTCTTCTGAGATTCTTGGAATTTGAAATTGGGTTTTGATCAGTCACTATTCTTGCATGTACATCCCTACAATAAATTATTATTGCTTTAAAAAAGTTTTTTGAAATTCAGGTTTGATCAAACTGTTTGAAACAGGAAAGTGATCATCAATGAAGTCAGTGGAATACTGCCTTTCTTACACTCCCACTTCTGAACATCAGTCATGATCACTATGAGAGTTCCATCAAACACTGTACCAAACGCAATATTGATATTCACTCTAATTGACTAATTACATTTCTACATTATAAATTAAAATATCTTAATAAACTTAGTGTTGTTTCTTAATCTCCAAAATCTTGTAAAATATATAATCATTTCATTATTGTAGATATAATTTCTTTCCATAGCAATTTTTGCCCCAGTTAATTATTTATGATAAATTACTTGTTTCAAAATGTATTCAATTGTTCCAATCTGAAATGGCTAATTGAAACAATATTAACTGGAATAAAATGGTTATGGTAAAAAATTAGCTGCAATATATCTTGTAAAACCCAACCAAAAAACTACCTATTTCAAATATAGTTTCCTGATTTCCAATGTGTAAACATAGATAAAATTGCAACATTAGGGTCTTTAAGAATGTGCATGCACGCTGCATAAAAGTATGAAACTCGGCAGCCTCCATGTCTTGTAATTACTCTAATTATATCGACGCTTTCTAAAATACACTCATGACGTCGACAGCCTTTCTTCAAAAAGTGTAGAATATATGCAGCGTACAACAGAACCCATCGTATTTTGCTTTTTTCTGCAAAGTGTTATTACCACACTAGCCTGCTCGCATTATATCTGGGAAAAGAATGCTAACTAATTAGAGGTACAGTTCTCAAGATTATGATATGACTCCAGTGGTTTGTACTAATCCTTTGTTTGTCTTGCTTAATTCATGGATATATAATGCTAGCACTCTACAATATAGTTTGATATAATAGTGGGGGATTATAGAATAATTGAAGTGCATCAAAATCAATGGACATGCAAACAGCCTGCTATGAATAGACGTCATTTGGATTAGGTACATTATAAAAGTTTCATTGTGTGAATATCGGACTGTGGACTTTGACCTGGACTTTGCCCAGGATGCATAAATTAACATAATTATAAGGTACAAATCGACACTTATAGTATATATATATATATATATCTACACGTAGCTACGGGTATTATTCATCAAGTTTGATTATAGGCACACTCAGCTCGGCACACTGTATGGTACTTCTGCAAAAAGAAAAGAACAGGCATGCAGTGAGTATTGCATGCAACGAGACATGCTAATTGAGCACTGTGACTTTATGACGTGTAAAGGTCAGTCACAAAGGTCTCTTCACAGGAATTCTGCGTGTTTGGAGCACGCTCGAGCTCAAGAATCGTTCGGAGTTTCGTTATTTGTTAGTCGTCTTCCTCTCTAGTTCAAAAACGAAATAACTGAAGGACAATCTACATGCACAACTGATCTCGTTGTGTGGTTGTTGTAACTCATCTGATCATCTGAGTGGACGAAAATAAACACCCGCTAAACCCTCGCACATGCACGACAACACGAAATTAAGATATCACAAATGCGTACCTCACCAAGTCTTGCTTTTAGTAGTTTTACTTCAGATCGAACTCAAGGTCCACTGGCAGTTTCTCCGAGCTGCAAGCACTAACGGTTAAAAACCGCATATAAAAGGGAAGATAGCTCGGCGAGTGGACATTCGATGACGAATCGGTAATATTTCTTGATGTCGTTATTGTAGTCGAGTTACCACCTTCGTTTTGATCCTCTTGCATTTTCGTCTTGATTCGGGCAAATAATTGGCCTACTAGTGGAACGGAAGCCATTCTAATGCAGGTTGGGAGTGAAGCTGTTGAAAAAAAAAGTCAAGGATTTTAGACAAATGTTGATATCTGTTCGCCACGTAGGACCAAAGAATCACATGTCCTGTTACATCCTAAAGAAATAGCATATAATATTCTCTAACCTTCTCTATTAGACCTTTTTTCCTTGGAAGATTTAGTATGTATTTGCTGTACTAGGGTCGTGTTCTGCTGCACGGACCGGATGGTAGTTCTGTTTCGTTTAGTATTTGCTTCTGTTGCTCAAAATCGATCTAGGCAATGGAGAAATTGTTGGAAATGATGGCAAAGTCAAGCCAATCTGAAGATACTCTCTGTGTTTCTGACATAATATAGTAATTCGTAATATCGACTTCTCAGGAAGACACAACCGCACAAAACCACAGCGTGTTCTACTCTGGTCGTCTGATCTCGCTGCAACTCGAGAACGTTTGATCAAAAGTGAAATATGACACTCACGATGCGTGGTTCGATTGGCCAATATCTATGACGTCACCAGTTAACCGATTCTTTTTTTGTTGCTCGCCGAACCTAATCAAAACACTGAAACAAAAGGAATTTGTCAGTTCATCACTCTGCTAATAAGAACAGTTTGGTACATAGTTTACAGGGCCGTACACAGCACAGGGGCCTAGAAAGACAAAAAAGATACCAAAAAGTACTGAGAACTGTACTATCAGTATTTATTTTTTGCTGTTATATACGTATTTTGGGTTATGTACGGCCCTGGTTTATAGTAGTACTAGTCTATATTACCGGTATACTTGATTCTTGGTATTATTACCAGAAGAGTCATGCATATTACTGTTTGATTCCGTTTCGGTTAGCTGATGTGCTGCGCCGCGTGAACAGTACAGGTGGCAGCTACTGCCTCGAACCCAGTCGCTTCTTCGGAGGGGAAGGGGAAGGGGAGGGGGAGGGAGACGAGAAAGCGAAAAGAACTGGGGAGCAAAGCACCATGGGAAGGGATTAGAGGGGATCGCAAAGGAGCAAGGGAAGGACGAACTGAGGAAGGGAAGCGCCTGGCAGATCGTGGTCGATATCTGTGTCGAAGTTGTCGATTTCTGAAAAATCGCACTTAACGATGAATTTAAGGCCTAAAATGAGCTAAATATGGCCGAAGGTGGCTAAGAAAATGTCGATGACCTGAATTCCTCGCTTCGTGAACTTTCAGTATTTATAGAAACATGGCCGGGTTGGAGGTTTTGGCAGTGTAAGTTCACCGTTGATTTTATAGAAGAAATCACCGCTTGATGGATGCAATAATAGATGTTTGACAACACCGATACTTTGACTTTATTATTCTAGCCTTTTGGCGGTTATGTAATTACTAGTTCTAGAGAATTAGCGTATGTGTTTTAGAGTCAAACGCGTGTAATTTGACGACGGTTAATCCTTTGCACTCTAAAACCTGTGATTTGATTTTTTCTTAAAATAAGACACTTTGTTCTTAAAATAATGTCCTGGGAGGAGACCAAAAGAGTCTTATTTTAAGACAACTTAATTTAAGACTCTGTTCTATTTTCCATCACATGTTCTTATTTTCAGACGTAGTTCTTATTTCAAACGAGTATCTTAAAAACAGTGGACGTACTGTATTCAAGACACTTGTCCTAAAACAATATACCACATAATTTTAAGACTTAACACTAGTTTTCAGCTGCTTTTATTAATTTGTCTTAATTTGAGAATCAAATCTGATATTAATCATTGATTTTCTTAAGATAAGAACACTTCTTGAATGGAGTTATTTTTTCTTGAAATGTCATGCTTAATTACAGGACAGCATGCAGATTTCTTGAAATCAATACAGATCAGTCTAGTTCATTTTGTAACATGTTAGATATTTTAATGAGATTCAGACACCATCATTTTTATTGTTGCACAAATATTTATCTATATTACAGCAGTTTTCAAAACTACATGACCTGAGTGCCAATCAGTATCATTTTGCACTTATCTAGACATTTAGATTTGTTACGCATGAAAATAATTCACTTGTAAATTAATTAAGTGATGTGAATGAAAGAAATAATTGTATATTGTACAATATTATATAAACTATTATATAATTCCCAAGATAAATTCCTCAAACTCAACGTTGTATATCTATATGGTACACCAGTTTTCAAAATTATATGACCTGTGAGTGCCAATCAGTATTTAATTCACTGAGCAGTCAAAACACTTATTTAGACATTTAGATTGGTTTATGCACGGTCTCTTAATTTTAGGCTAATTTTGAAAATAGGTGTAATAGTAAACTTGTAAATGTAGAGATATGAATGAAAGAAATAATCATACGTACTGTACAATATTATATAAACTACATGTATAGTTAGGCAATTGTTGCTTGAACAGCTTTCCTATATCTTAGGGTTTGGCGACAAGGTTTAATTCCCAAGATAAATTCTTCCAAAAACGTGAAGAGGAGCTTCTGGCTTGCCTTGTATTCAATATTGAAAGCATAATACACTCCTAGGAGTGTTAGGAGTGATGTAGTGAAACTAGCATTCTCATCAGCCTCTTGTATTTCAAGCAAGATTTTGCTGTCTACAACAATAAATATTTGTCTGTAGGACTCATTGTCCTCTTGATAACACAGCAACCAAGGCCATTCTTTCAGTTTGATTTGCTTACAAAATCCTACGACATCCAAGCTTGTATCCTATGATAGAAATGAAGAATTATTGGTCAAAGACCATCATACTGTTTTGGGATTCCTGTTGTGCAATGTGACATGTGATACAAGAGCTACAAGTAGATAGGCCAGGTTCCTGAGCTCTGATCTTTAAACTCTTACTCGATCTAAAATGATTTGATGAGTGTCAGAAGCAAATGGAAGTTAAAGAATTGATTATTAGTTTATTTCTGGAGATTTTGTTTTGGAGCATGATGACTTGCTGACAGAACAAGAGCTTCTAAATGAAAAGTCTTGTTTACCTACCTCAAGAAAGTAAATTATTGGCTCACACTTGGGGAACTTGACATTGATCTTCTCAAGTATGTGTCCACTTAATTCATCTAAAGAAGACAAAGAAAATGTATGCACATTGTATACTACATGTACAGCTAAGTAATCTAATATTTATTATTAATAGACAAAATCAGCTAATGCATTGTTATACACCCAATACAAACCTTCTGGGAATAAGATCAGGTCACAATGTTTCCATATAATTTCAAAGTCAAAGCTTTCTCAAGATAAAAATTAATGGAAATACAATGTCGGTATGACGAACATTTAAGAGGGGTTGAATTGGGTAACAACACTATACGTTTAAATTCCATCTATTGATTTAATATACAGTCCAATCCCTAATACCAAAACTATATGTTTACTGTAAAAAACTTCCTCTATTATTATTAGCGAGGCCGACCAACCCCCAGGGGGGATACTCAGGGGTATCAGTGACAGGGAGGTGCGAATGAGGCCAAACTTTTTAACCCCCAAAAAGTCCATTATGCAAAAAACATTAAGACCCCCAAAAAGTCCAACGTCCCAGAACTTAACCCCAAAAAAGTTCTCCACATAAAATCGAGAACAGTAGGATATCATTTTTATCAACCCCCAAAAAGTCCTTGCCACAATCTTTATATCAAAAAAAGTCCACTGGAAAATTGCTAACCCCAAAAAAGTCAAAAGCCACAAATTTCAAACCCCATGCAAAAAGGTCTTCGCACCTCCCCGTCACTGATACCCCTGAGTACCCCCCTGGGGACCAACCCCTATTAAGCGGCCACTTGCCATTTCCTGTACTTACCTCCAGAAAGTTCATGCTCTTTGATGAGTGATCTTTTTAATATTTCTCCCCAATTATTTCCATAGGTTTGCAATGTTGGACAATCTGCACTCTTGTCTTTCTGTAGTTTGCATACATGTAGATGAAGCTCATTTCGAATCTGCATATATTTAATAATATAATTTTTTTTTATAGATTTTTATAATAATAATAATACACTTTTACTACACAGAAATTCAAGTAGAGTGCACACCATATATCCGTGAAACAATAACTTCAACTAGTTAGAGCGTAACAGTGTTTATAGTAATCAACTATTTAGTTATCTACTAACTAAGAATTCAGACTAACTAAGAATTCACTCAGGCATGTACCACAAAGGCATATGTGTTGAGGTATTTTTATTTTGTTCTCACTGTTCTGCTCTAGTGATATCAACTATATGTTATTAGACAATACATCTTTGGTTTTGTTTCACAGATATGACATGTACTCTATGAACTTATAATATTAAAATTTAAGCTAGTTCAACTTACTACTAAATCACTTTTAAGAAAAGGAAAGTCACTGCTAATGTGATACATGTCCAGGTCGTCCTCCACAATGGTGTTAGATCTCTTTTTAAATGTCAGCTGCTGCATCTTCTCAAGTGCCCTTTCATTTGGTTTTCTCTTTCGGCTCTCCTTTAACAATTCAGCTGACATTGCTTCGTATTCTTTTTCCGAAAGTTCCACAGCTGTGCCAGTTTTCTTTGTTTTTTTTGGGGTTATTTCTGTTAAAATATGCCTTGGCATTAAGCTTCCTTTTCCCCATCATGAAACGCACAGTGCTCTAAAACAATGTAGAAACAATTATTAATTGTTTAAAAAAATATGAAATACAATAGGTATTAAGGTTATGAAAAACATATCCACATAATTACCCAATAAGGAAACTCCTTTTTCTCTGGAAAGCTGGGGGGTTTGGGGTCCCTTAGTTCAGGAATGACATCACAGATTTTCTTTGCTGCGATTTTCAGCTGGTTTTTAGTTGGTTCATCCCCAACAATGGCTTCTAGACAGGCCAAGCTTTCTCTCACTACTTTTTTTTTATTCTCCTGTTCATCTAGTTTTTGGCCTTGTTCTAATTTCTTTTTCACACTTAATGGCATTGGAAATTTAAATTCTTTGTATAACTTGTCCTCATCAGAGAAGTCTGTTTCTGTTTCCATACATTCAGTAGATTGACTTTGAATATCAATTAATGCATGATCTGAAGTATTGCCTGCATTCTGAAAGAATAATTTAATTAAGAATTACCCGACACAGAAATTGTATCAATATTTTACCATTTTAAATGTTTATTACTGTATCTATCTGGTCCCGGTTGCTCCACCGGGTAAGTCCAATCCAAAGGATAAAATTGATTGGATAACTGCAACCTCTCCCCTCCCCCCATCCCCCTTTGAGTTGGGCCCAATACATATTCGTCCATGTCTCCCCACCATTTGATGCCCTAGATTTCAAAATTTTCTGGGGGGGGGGGGGGGGGGGGGGGCATGCCCCACACCCCCTAGAAGAAGGGGCCTTGTGGCCCCTTAGTGGTGCACCCCCCTTTCAAACTCTCTAGATCCACCCCTGCTTCTATCCAGTGGATAGTGCTACAGTATTCACCTTTTGTACAACTGGAGTCTGGTGGTTATGGTTATCTTGATTTTCAGTTGAACGGTCTTGTGTTTCATCAGAGTCATAGCCAGCATTCTGAAAGCACATATATATAATACAGTACTTAATAAATAAACTTAATGTTATTAGATGTTGAGTTTAATTTTAAGCTTTACCGGTAATCAGAAAGTGTATGTAAAACAGTTCTATAGCTACACAATAAAAATAAAATAATTAAAAGAGAACTGGCTTTACTGTTTATTAGCATGACCTATAGCCTGAATATATTATATTCAGGCTATAAGCATGACTCCCTTTATACCAAATAACTATTGGTAGTAATTAAGCCACACCCAAGAACGCGGACCCACAAGAACTTGAAAATGTTGAGATGTTGAAGTCAATTTTCCTTCCCTAAGGTCTCAAATTGCTGTCCATTAATATGGGTTAAATTTTATCGGTTAAAAAGTGGTGTGATCTTACCAATGTTCGCAAGAACGCTCTCAGGCACACCCTGGTTTCCACAGGGTCTTCCTTAAATTCTTCTTGAACATCCGTCTCTTCCATCATGGCAAGAACATTCCCGTTAATACATTTGTCTGTTTACAGAAATAAATAAGCTTAAAACTAGGGAATTTGTCGCTTACATGAAAATTTCAAAGTGGCGCCAAATTTTACTGATCAAAAACGGCATGGTGGAGCGATAAATAGATCACGATTTTACGCTTACCTCTTATAGAATCCCTCACTGATTCACTTAATCCTGCCTGACTTAACTTCTCTTGTAAAGCTTCTCCTTCTAAGCCTCTGATAGTTGCTTTTGAGAAGTAAAGCCCAGTCATGGTAAAAAGCACGATCGGCAACCGTTTCAATGTAAAAACTTTCGATTTTACGCGCCCATCCGTTTGGTAGGCGTGTCCTTGTTCAAAATTATTTATATTGAGATTCTGATTGGCTCTTTCGTGCATTAATGACAATATGTCAATCATGTACTTTTACTGAAGGTAAATATGCGATGGGCGTGTACATGTAGATTTCAGATCCACGAAGGATGACGTGAAAATGGGTTGGAATTGCGTTTTGTGCGAAATAAGTTTCATTACTCTAGCAGTTTTGCTGACGCATTTAAGCAGAATTCATGTTAGTGACGCTAATTTTATGATAAGGTGTTGTCTAAAAGGCTGTTCTAAAGTCTACCGAAAAGCTAACTCATTTGTAAAACATGTGCGTTCCTGTCACATCGAACTTTTGCAAAGCAGAAATCCCCACGAAACAGGAGGACATCCCGAGATTATTTGCCCAGAATCAGAGGAAGATCCTGGTAAGTATTTGGATTGTCTTCTTTGATTCAAAGTCAATATTAATCTGACCTGTCTTTAGTGGAAATTGTTGTGCAATCCCGGCTCGATCATATTAATCAGGAATTTTGGAATAAATTTTGACGAAAAGTTTCGATGTCAATTTCGAACTTTATTTTAAACAAAACTGTATTCCTAGCGCTTACACGTGGATGGTCATTTATGTACTGCCTTCTTTATTTCGACTCGAGCTGTTGTGAGTTGAAATCTACAAAAATCGTCGAACTGAACTCGAGACGTCATGGCGCCACGTGCACGCGCTGTGATTCCACAGGCAGCCCAAGCTCTGTTCTTGTCCATTTCTTTTTTATTTTCCTTATTGGTCCTTATTACAGTATTTGTTTTTTATATATATTTTTTATTGTTTAAAAAAATTTTAGAAGCAAAATAAATGACAAATACAACCAAAAAAGGAATAGGTATGTTTATTTTTATCGCTTTATGAAATAAAAAAAGACTACATTGACCCACATATTTTAGCTTTTGCACAATTACATTGTTAAATGCAGACAAGAACAGAGATTGGGCTGCCTGTAGTGATACCTGCAAGAAATATTAATAACTTGACCACCACATAGCAGGTGCATATATTGCCTGAGAAAATACATGGTTCAGATCAAGGCAATTATTAATTAACACTTGACAGGCCCGTAGCCAGTATGAGGCGAGCTGAGGCAGTTGCCTCGGTAAAGCATTGCTGATTTTATTTATCTTTCAACTGAATTGACCAAAAAGGCTGCCTGCAGCTATAAACTGGGATTTTATATTTCTAGGGAGAAACTCAAACTTTAATGAAAATTCTGGCTATGAAGTTGAAAGAGATGGACATGGGGATGGTGATAGTGATATTGAAGGAGACAATATATCAGACAGCATGGAAACAAGTGAATGTGTCAATAATGCTGGCATTGAAGAAGGAACTTCAGGAGATACCATGCAGAATACTAATCCACAACTTGAGAAAGAAGACATACAGGATATTACCAAGAAGTATTTTTTCAAAATTAAAGAGCAAAATAAATTAAGCAAAAAGTGTGCTGAAGAAATTACAACAGTGACACAAAACTACATGAAGACTTCAATCAATAACCTTAAAAGAAAAATTGATAACTGCTTGAATGATGCTGGTTTAGATATTCAAAAACTTTCATGTTACAATGACATTTTCGAGGACTTCTCACTGCAACTGGATAGTGAAGTACATTCACTTGATCTTGATAACTGTAACATGGATCTACCATTTGTGGTAGGTATATATATAATACGTATGTGTAGTACATTGTTTGGTAATTCCCAGTAATAGTCCAGTTTGTAAACTTTGATAGAAGAGTCATGCGTGTTGCTACAGGGTTTAATTTCCTCAATTCAGAGGAAATTAAAATGTGTTATACTATTATTTTAATATGTCAAAAAAAATATTTCATGCTTCCTTTAAAATGTTTTGACCATAAGGGAATATCTCTGTGTAAGTGCGTCTTAAGTCTGTTATCAAATATTACAGCGGTAACTGCAATTGCAACAGGGTCTTAATTGACCATATTGTCACCATAGTGTGAATTAGTGATCAACATTTATTTCAGTTAGTAATGTAACATACACATGCATCAAAATAATTATTACTGGTACATGTACTATACTACTTTAGTCAGGATTTGTGTTTGTCTTTATAGATGTTCTTATAAATAAGTTCTGTGTAACATTCCAATTAATTATTATTAATTATTGTTTGTCCAATGGATCTTTAAAGGAACCAAAAACGCAGAAGCTTGGTACCCGTAAAGTACTGAAGAAAGTTGCCAAAAAGAAGAAGATTGTTGATGTTGACGATAATTTCTATTATATTCCATTGTTGGAAACACTAAAGATTCAGCTGTCATCACCAAGAATTCTAGAAATGGTCCTTGGTGGTTCTGACACGGCCAAGTTACTGTGTGACTTCTGTGATGGCAGTTTTGTACAGTCACATGAGCTTTTTTCTTGTGATGAAACTGCTTTGAAGCTCATCTTTTATTTTGACGATGTAAACTTGAACAACCCCTTGACCAATAGAACACACAAACTCAGCTTCTTTTATTATCAAATTGCCAACATTAAACACCAATACAGATCAAAGTTAAAGTCTATTCATTTATTGGCAATTTGTAAAACGAGCTTGGTCAAAACATATGGGATTAATGAAATATTCAAGCCTCTTGTGAAAGACCTCAAGCTACTTGCAGTTGACCGTGGTTATCCTTTTCATGTATTTAAAGGAACTGTTTACCTCAGGGGTGCTGCACTGGTTTTTCTAGCTGATACTCCAGCCAGCCAACTTGCAGGTGGCTACAAAGAAGGAGTAGGTGGTGCATTCAGGAAATGCAGGAAATGCATGGCTACAAATGACACAATGCAGGAACATTTCTGTGAGGAGGACTTTACACTAAGAGATAAAGACATGCATGAACAGCATTTAAATGATATTGAAAATGCACCATCTGAAATGTTGAGAAAGTTTTATTCAAAAAAATATGGTGTTAACTTCAGAAGTGAACTGACGAATGCTCCGTTCTTTGATGTGTGCTGTCAGTTACCCCAGGACAGTATGCACGTTTTATTAGAAGGAATTCTGGCCTATGAAATAAAATATCTCCTAAGGTATTACACCAGTGAAAATCTTGTATCTCTGGATAAATTGAACAAGGCTGTAAAAAACTTTCCATTGGGGTACTCTCAAGTCAAAGATCGGCCGTATCCCATAAAGCAAACGGATCTTGAAAGGTCAAGCAGCACAAATCTTGGGCAAACTGCTGCTAGAATGTGGCTCTTAGCAGCTATTCTTCCACTTATTTTATCAGAGTGGGTATCCACAGATGATGACTACTGGAAATGCCTCTCATCGCTAATCGAAATAATGGGGATTTCATTTGCTACCCAGATCACAACAGAAACCACTATATATTTGAAGACAGCAATCAAGGAACATTTGGCTTTATTTAAGGTAGTCTACCAGCTGGCACCTATAATACCAAAACAACATTATCTGGTACATCTACCTAGCCAAATAACTGAGTTTGGGCCACTTGTCAGAACATGGTGTATGCGTCATGAAGGAAAACATTCCTTTTTTAAAAACCTTGCATGCAAAGTAAAAAACTACAAAAATCTGCCATACACTTTGGCTGTGCAGCATCAGAAAATTGCATGTGCTGATGCAATTTCCCTTGACAAAGATACTGACATAAGCCCATTATTCCAGAAAGAAGAAGCATTTGGCCGCAAGATTGAGGTCATTGGGGAGGAAAGACAAAGCGCAAAGACATCCATTGAAAATGCTGTTCACTGTCAAATACAAGATCAAAGAATATACACATGCAATTCCATCACTGTATGTGGAACCTTGTATACTCCAGGAAAGAACACTTACCTTCACATAGGAAATACCAAGTCGGGACATCCAGATATTGGAAGACTGATTAAAATTTGGCATGTACCTGGTACTGGCTCCTTTTTTCATCTACTGAAAATGGAGTTAATTGCTCTTCGTAGTGACTTGAATTCACTTGAATTAGAGGAGCCAGGTGTTCCAATTTATAATACCATTTTGTGTTCAAGTATTAGCTCTTATCAAGTGCTGCACTGCTATGGCAAAGAAGACAAGCTTTTTCTCTATCTAAGGCAATACTTTTTCTATGATATGTAATTGCAAGATCTTCTCAGATGAAGTTGAATGACAGTAGATTCATGACTGTACAACTAGATCTAGAAATGTTGCCTGTAAGTTTTGAGTTAATTGTAAGTTAATATTGTGCACATGTCAAAATCAAGTTGTCGTTTAATAATTGTCAAGGATTTCTTTGTAATAATAACAATAATAATAATAATAACCTTTATTAACGTGTCAAATTATTTACCTAGCTAAGTAGCTTACACAAGTGTAAACTAATTGAGGACACCTATCTACCTATAATCTACACCCATTCCCAAACCCAAAGCCCCACCTAATTTCCCAACCCCTCCCCCCTAATTTATATCCTAAAATATTAAAATTTCAAATATACTGTATCCTATTTGTACAGAGGTTTCCTCAATTTCAGAAATAATTTGAAAGTAATTATAAGATTAAGTCTTGATATTATCATGAGGTTTTCTTCTTAAAATAAGAACATATTCTTGAAATACTACTTAGGAACTAAATTTAAGAAATGGTTTGGTTTTCAGTTTTCAGTTATAAGATTAAGTCTTGATATTATCATGAATGATCTTAATTTAAGCTAAGCTGAAAATAGGTTTTCTTCTTAAAATAAGAACATATTCTTGAAATACTACATAGGAACTAAATTTAAGAAATGGTTTGAATTTCAGTTTTTACAAACTAGATTGTAACTTGTTTTAAGAAGTAGATGTCTGAAAATAAGAATAGGTAGCACTGATTTTAAGAATTTATTTCTCAAAACTAGAATTGTAAAAATCACAGGTTTTAGAGTGTTGGTAGAACGATTTTCTCTTAAATTTTGCATCGAATGAAGCGTTTGAAGACTGTGTAGTGTTCAGGTTTCAGTGTATATAAACGCTCCCCATTCCATGCCTCTGGCTTATACCGAAATGAAAATTGTGTTTTGTAGAGCCGAAGTGACGCACAGAGCTAGCCGTGTCTTGACACCCGCTTGGCAGGCTTTCCAGACGGCGTCAGTTTTTTTTAAATTTGAGCTGAAATAAAGTTTAGAGACTATATTTAAAGAATATGTGGGATTTCCCTTGTCATTCTAGTTGAATTGTTATTTTTAGGATATGGGATCATTCACGTGCACAAACAACAAAACACGTTCTGGTCAAAAGTTGTTTATGAAGATTGGCTATTTCCGGCTTTGACGTCATTGTAAACAATCAACGGTTATGACTTACAGTTAGTGCACAAACACTTTTTTTTAAAGCGTGAAATAGTACTCATCTAAATAGTACTATCAGTATATAGTACTAAATAGTGCTAATATAGACCTATAGACCATTCCTTAAAAAAATAATATAGTTAGAGGGATTGCAACTAAACCCGGTTCATAGACTTATAGACACTAGTAGTTTATTTCCATTGTTTTCTTTTGTGAAAACTAATATTTTAACTGTCCAGCAATGCTTTTCTAAATCTTGGTGAGCTTAAGGTATCATCCTACCCCAAAAACCTCTCAAACCACCGGTTTTGAGATTTTTTGACAATCAAATAAAATTGAATATTATCTATCATCTCCAAAAAAACAGAATTTAAAAATATTTTTTTCCTACAAAGTTAGAATCAAAAAACGAATTTTGGATTTCATATGAAGAGAAAAGTTGTTGACAAGCAAGCTGTCAACAGCACTCACATCTATGGTAATTGAACGGACATACCAACCTCAACTACGTACTGACCAGCGTCAAAACGAACACATGTACCAATGAACAAAGAACAAATGTGTACTGGCAATGTACGTAATTTACCGCAAGCGTGAAATGATTAGGCAACAACCACGAGGACGTTGTGTGACGTTGTGCTGGAGGAGAAAGTCATTTTTTAGGTTTTTGTTTCCGGACCCCCCTCTTAAATGCAAAAAAAATCTGAAAACCCCCCTTTGAAATTGGTAAAAAATTCAAAAATTTCATTTGAAAAACACTCAGATCAGGTTCTAGCGATCTGTTATAGACCGAATTCATAATTGGCTGCTTCTAATTTGCATAAAAGCCAAAAATTTCATTTGAAAAACATAATAATAATAATAATATAATAATATCATTTTGGGAAAAGTAAATTTTATGTGATCATCTAAATACCATGTGTGTGTTTTGAAACCAAATAATAAATCCTTGAGAAGATATCAACATTTGAAATTGTGAAATTGCACCAAAACAACGCTGGTGAGGACTCACTTGAAAAATACATACAAAACTCTCTATTCATGATCTGTCATAACTCCGATGATATTTTGTCTACAGCAAATTAAGTGTTTATTTCTATAGGTACTATTTTAGATGACAGTGATCATTTGTACCAGAAACGTATTATATTGCCAAACTAAAACTGAATACGCCATTACGAATTCGGTGTATAGGTTTCACCATTGTCGCACAGGTACTTTTTCCATCGGTTCAAGCAAGAGTTTTTTGGTCCACCACAAGGACCTACGCCCAAGGAAAACAAATCCTAACTGTCAAAAAGATATTTTGTGGATGTGAATGATATCTTGGTGTAGGGATTTATAATCTGTGTATTGAGTTAATTAGTTATAAGATTTTTTAACTAGTAGTGAATTTTTAAAAGGACAAAAATACTGAAAATAACATTATACAAGTATGGCCGGATCTAGGATTTTACAAAGGGGGGTGGATAATCATAACGCTCGTTCAAGGTATATATTCTCCATCAGAGAGTCGACTGATTATAATTGTCCAGGCCCGGTGTTTATTGACGTGTAGCTAGCCTTTTTTTTGCTGGTCCACAAAAGTGAACCAGGGCAGTAGCAAAGGCCAAGCGGTGGAGGACTGACGCATAGCGAGCGTCGTAGGCGTGAGCCGGTAGGGGAGTATGGGGCATGCTCCCCCAGAAAATTTTGAAATCTAGAGGCTCGGAAATGCTATTTCCAGCGTTCTCCAAGAGTTATTTGTGATTTACGCGTTTCGCTAATTACTTCCTACACAGTCAGCAAACCAATGCTAATAACACTTGAGAATTTCGATGGCTGAATCAATTCGGACAATCCTTTAATTCACGAAAGTCCGTAAGAACACGCTATGACTCAACATGTAGCATAGATGCTCCTACTTATGGGCTTCTGATTATTGCCAGTAAATGATACAACTATACTAGCAAAAATGAGAGACTTTTAGTATTTCTTGGACTATTTATAAAAAGGGATGTATCAGGAAATTGTTATCAGTGAACATTTGAACCAGTTAAAAATTGAACCTTCACTGTATTTCTTTATAGATTTAACTGACTGTTTGCTGTTGTCAGCTTTAATTATTTATTAGACAAATCATTTCTCCCTCTCTTTTTCTGTCTGTACGCTCTCAGAAAATTTGAAGACCCCCCCCCCCCCCCCCCCTTTTATCATTTTTTTCTTTGGGACCCCCCCTCACATTAGTAAAAAAAATCCAAGACCCCCCCCACTTTCTCCCTCCCCCCCCCCCCCCCCCCCCCCCCCCCCCCTCCCGATATTTAATGACCGGTCCCTAATTGATCTTCAAAACTGTGTCTCCGCGCTTTTTGGTATTTTATTTCTTTCAAAAGTTGTGCTTTGATATAAACAGAAGTTACTAGTTATGACAGTACTCAAACTTTGAAACCGGATATTTAAAGAATGGAACAATATATCAAAAATCGGAGATACAATTTTGACAAGTGATATCTACTAAGCTCATTGAGGTGTTTATCTTCGACGGCCGACGAATTTTGGCTGTCAAGGAACTTATTTTCTCTGCATAGGTGAAATTTCGGTTTTGAAGGAATATTTCTTTCTTAAAAAATCATCTTTCTTAAGATTCTATGTTTATTAAGCTATAAGAAAATGTACACTTTGCTAGAGTTAAAATTCTTAGTTTTGAAGCTCGTTGAACGGCGAGTCGGTCGTTTGGGGTAGGATGATACCTTAACCTTAAGTTACTCTAGCTCTCCAGCACTTCTACGTATACCTTATTTACTATTTACCCTATTTCATTTACACTATCAATTTATTGTTCCTCCTTGGTGCAAATAAAGTATACAGTGTGACCGTGAAATCAGATTCATAGACTTATAGACACTAGTAGTTTATCTCCATTGTTTTCTTTTGTGAAAACTAATATTTTAACTGTCCAGCAATGCTTTTCTAAATCTTGGTGAGCTTAAGCTCGAAAACGAATGCTACTCTAGCTCTCCAGCACTTCTACCTAATTATTTACTATTTATCCTATCAGTTTCATTTACACTATCAATTTAGTGCCAGTCCTCCTTAATTTTATTTATCAATACAAAAACTTGTAATATTATATATTGTAACGGTGCAAATAAAGTATACAGTGTGACCGTGAAATCAGGTTCATAGACTTATAGACACTACGTAGTTTATTTCCATTGTTTTCTTTTGTGAAAACTAATATTTTAACTGTCCAGCAATGCTTTTCTAAATCTTGGTGAGCTTAAGCTCGAAAACGAATGTTACTCTAGCTCTCCAGCACTTCTACGTATACCTTATTTACTATTTATCCTATCAGTTTCATTTACACTATCAATTTAGTGTTCCTCCTTAATTTTATTTATCAATACAAAAACTTGTAATATTATTATAACGGTGCAAATAAAGTATACAGTGTGACTGATTTGACTATTACTGACTAACATCTAATTTTTATTTCACGGGTTTAGTCAGTATTGCAATCACTAATATACGGTCACTAAATAGTAGTATGTAGTACTAGTTGAGTTAGTACCGCTGTTTCACGCTTTTAGTCGGCTACTCCTTTAATTCTTTGCTTTACTGACTTACCGATGATGATGATGATCAGATGATGATCTTTATTATCAGTCATATAGTTTATTAGATATATAGATATTAATTTATTTATGTTTATCCCCATGATATGAATGGCTCTTGAAAAACCGTACCGCGTTTCTTATTTATATTAGTTTGGTCATCATCACAATGGCGTTTAATTTATTTTGTTGTTGTGGGCAACAAATCAATATGTCGGCCGACAGTCGGTGTTTTTATTAAATCGTCTCTAGGCAACCGACGGTTGTCCGACGATTGTCCGACAATCTCGCGAGCAGAAGCCAAAGGTACGTACACGTGCTCAGTTACGGAACTATACGACGTCTGCTCGCAAGGTATACTAGTACCTGGTAATGCCACACAAAAAACAAAAACAAAATGTATTTGTCAGTTTAGACAGTTTATTCCTTCTCAGATTCTCAGATTAACAGTCAAATTTACATTAGCCTTTAGTTGTTCCCGGATATTTATTCAACTAGCTAAAAAGTAATGATTGCATGGCGAAATGGATGAGAATCTCTCGCCAAGCCGGCTGTTGGTTGAAAGTCAATTTCTGCTTGCCTTCAATTTCCTGCATACAATAGAAGCTAGTAGGATGGACACTTACGCAAGCGAACTACATACCGATCGATACAAAAGGTCAATGACAATGGAGGGCTTAGGTGCTGTAAACTGAATAATACTACAATGTCAGTATAGATAACAGGCGTTCAGATATAACAAAGGGGCCTTGTATCTCAGGCTCTTTCTCCACACTGAATGCGTTTTCGAATTATAAAGTCTCGTTTTCAAACTTAGCAAAAACTTCGCGTCCACACTAGCGTTTTCGAATCGTTTCCAGTCCGTCCATCGGCCCGATGGGTTTTCCGTTTGAAAACGCCGCATATACGTTTTGCCCTTGCGTAACCGTATTATACCGAGAACACTGGACGTGACGTCACCTCGAAAGCATGCATTCGGTTACGCCCCTCGTGGGCGTTTTCAAATCATGCACTCCACTACTGTGGCCGCGATCACGAAGGCTCATATTCTGGTGACTGCCGAACTGAACCGAACACGTACGTCTACGTCTAGATCTAGACGTAAAACAGACCGATATACAGATAGCTATACCTGAATGAATGAATGAAAACTTTTATTTAAACAGGGTATTCCCTTCAGTGATGACCAGTGATGACCCGTCCATACATGGCAAAGTTAAACAAAATCATAAAATCATAAATCATAAAATCATAAAATGACGTCTCTCAGCCGACAGTTGTCCGACAACCTTTCTTGCTACGTGGTTCTCTATCTTGCGAGCAGAGGCTAGAGCTACGTACGTGTTTCCCGGAAATTTTTGACGTCTGCTCGCAAGGTATACTATTACCTCGTAAGTATACCTGGCACAAAAACAAAAACTCACTGAGGTATTTGTCAGTTTACGCGGCATGCCTTCTCTGATTAACCGCAGTTACTACATTAGCCTTTAGAATTATTCAACTAGCTAAACAGCAAATGATAATAATAATATATAATGCAATGATTGGCGTTGGCGAAATGGGTCAGAATCTCTCGCCAGGATGTTGGTTGAAAGTCAAGTTCCACTTCCGGCATACAATAGAAGCTAGTATGACACGTAGATGGACACGTACGCAAGCGAACTACATACTGACAAAAGGCCAATGACAATGGAGGGCTTAGGTGTTGCAATAGAAATAGAAGCTAGTAGGATGCATGGACCGCTTACGCCAGCGAACTACATACTGACAAAAGGTCAATGACAATCAGTGGAGGGCATAGGTATGTAGTGTTGCAATAAGTACACTGTCTAGATTCCAGATAACGGGCTTTCGAGCAGTAGTTTATAAATGAGCGGCCACGAACAACACTCCACTGGTATACGTCGGATCAAACAATGTTCTAACTGGTTCGCAAATTAAGAAATAGGTTAAATGAAGAATAACCGACGTAGAATTATTCGGATTTATTGTTGCACAATATTTCGACTAGCCATACTAGTCTTCATCCGGTGCATGTGAGATTTTACAAGTGACTTGACTAAATATAATGGTAAAAAGGAAATGACGTATAAAACATAATATGATTGCGAGAGATTACTATTAAGGCCATTAGGTTCAAGAGTGTTAGCACGTGTTATGAGGTAAGCTTCTTTAGCTTATATTTAGTCCTGAGTCACTTGTAAAATCTCACATGCACCTGATGAAGACTAGTATGGCTAGTCGAAATATTGTGCAACAATAAATCCGAATAATTCTACGTCGTATTGGTTATTCTTCATTTAACCTATTTCGAGCAGTAACTACTGACACTTCAGTTGATTATTCACAAATTACGTTACCAAAAGTTTGTCAAATAGTGATTTTAGAAAAAGATATTAGCAGAATATATGTTACGTTACAGACAATCGGCAGGACAATCACGTTTGGCTTCAAAGCCATCGGTGAGTGAACAGCTTCAAACTGAGTTCAAGTTTATAGTTCATGCTAGCTTGTTATGTTTCAATATTTTTATACATGTTTCAAAAAATAACCGAGTTGTTTCGAGTTTTCAATGAAAATGATATCTTAAACCATTAAGTAAGGCTAAAATGGTCATTGTGTATCGTATTCGACTGATAGATGTCAAAAGAAAGGGTTATCGGGTGATTATTATGGTGGTGTAAATTACGTTACCGGTTGTTTGTAAATTACGTTACCAAGTTTATAGCCCTCTTTGCTAGTGCTCAGGCGTAGATTGCTAGGAAGTGAGTGTTTTATCAAAGATAATAGTTCATAACATTTGAATTTATGGGACATTTAACTTGTAGTTCCCAGGATTAAAGAAACAGGAAAGAAAAATAAATGGTACAAATTAATCCTGGCAAAAATGCGAAAATGCTTGCGGTATTGTAAGAATATTTTTTGGGTCAAACTTCACTTCTGTGGCAATAATGATGAAAATTTACTTTACTCGGACACACTTTTTCTTAAAACGATAACAATTTTGTATGTTAAAGGTATCTATTTGCAATGTTCATAACATTTTTTGCAAGCAGTCGTAAAAACAATTAGCTTTTTTCAACGAAGGAGGGGCTTAATAGTTTTTGCCGTAACTCACGAACCGCTAGGTCATTTCTTATCCAAGTTCAGAAACATAAAGAATGGATATTGATAACTTTAAAATTGCTGTTAAAGGGACAATTGGGAAAACTTTTTTTTCCAACTTTTTAAACAGCCAATTGCCCCTGTTAGCTGAGAACGAGTGTGTAACTCATGCTTCGTCCATGCACACTAGCGTTTTCGAAAGTTCACCGTTTTCATTCCATCGAAAACGTAGCAAAAGTTCGTGTTCCGAAGTCCTAGCTTCGAATCGTCCACCACAACTGAAGCAAACCAAAATTTTAAGGATGTCAAAACTAACAAAACATATAAATATGACTTTAAAATGTATTTTCATTGTCAAGCAATTCTTCATTCTGTCCTCAAGGTCAAACAAGGTCAAACCCAGGCCTTTTAAAACTCACCTTGAGATCGGTAAATAAAATGCTCTTCTGCTCCAAAATTTGGCTCAGAGGTGTTCTTTTGATTGCTCTACAAGCTCACAAGCTTTCTATTTTATTTGGTAAAGGAAATAATATTTCACCACGTGGTTGCAACCCAAGAATACCGGGGTAAGGGGCGGACCATTTGATTTTTGATGGGGGATGGGGGCGATTTAAAGTATGGTCGATATTTTTTTTTCACCTTTTCATGTTGCACGATATTTTTTCACTGCCTTAGGCCCTTGCACGATATTTTTTTTAACCAAATTTATTTTTGTTTGCCAATATCTATTCAGTTGCCAAATTGAAAATATTGAAAATTGTATAATAAATTACCTTAAATTGTTATTTAATTTAATTATTTGTACAGTCTGTTGTTCTACTTACATCATGATTTATTAAATTTACATGCCATCAATCAATGAATGGTGAAATTTCCACTGAAACAGAATAATCCTAGGGAGTATAAGCTATTATAATATAAACTATGTATACCTCCCAAGAACGCGCGATTTGATTGGTTGTTGAGCGTGCATTGTTATGTTATAGAAGTACGGAGCAGCGAAAACAAAGCAGAAAACCTGTTTAAAACTAGTTTTATATTATAAAGCGAATAGAAGATGACTCTCCTTGCTTCTATACAAAAATAATGCACTTCTGAGGTCTTGAAAGCTGCTGCTCGCGTTCCGCTCGTACATCCACTACCAGCAGTTTCAAGACCTCAGCGTGCATTAATTTTGTATAGAAGCACGGAGTCATTTTCTTTTAGTTAAATATATAATTATCAAAGTATTCAATGCTCGCGTTGCAATACTTTTCAAAGGCGTAGCATGCTTTTTTTCTAATGTACGCACAGAGAAACCAGTGCCGAAGCCGCGCGCTTCTAGGGGTGTAAGGGGGCATACTCCCCCTGGAAATTTTGAAATCTAGAGCCTTGGAAATACCATTTTCTTCGTATTCTAGCGGATTTTCTTGCTACACAAATATAATATATAGTAAAATGCTGATCACTCAGTTTTTTTTGTAGTTTATTTTGTTGAGAGACTGTTCACTGGGGCTGCTTCTAACTACAATAATATTATACATGTACACACTCCCTGAAGTGCCATTTCCCGGATTTCATAATTTCAAAGCTAGTCAGCTCTTACGATTTTGTCTTAGATTTCATTTTTTTAAATATATATATTTTAATTATTTTAAATTGTACGCACGTGTGTATACGTGCATAATGCACGCTACGCCCCTTGGGCTACAATGCTAGGTTTTGAATTTGAAAATCAAGACCTGTCCCGTGCAGAGTACACAGGTACACAGGTATAACACTCAAATTTAGGTCTACCAAATTAAAAAATAGCTGAAGTTGGTGTCACAATAATGCACGATATTTTTTTTGATGCATTTGTCCTTGCACGATATTTTTTTAAAGGTGGAAGTGCTTGCTCGATATTTATTTTGGGATTTAACCCCGACCCCCATCAACGATCAAATGGTCCGCCCGCCCCTAAGGGCCCGCAGCATGAATAGGCCGATGTTGCGATGACGGATCGACCATCAATTAAAGGAATTTCTGTGAGCGATCAAGGACAAGAGCCAATCCGAGAAATGGTGTGTTTGACCACCCGTCAGGCTGACTACAGCAATGTTTTGCAGGAACTGCAGCAAGAAAATAGCTTAGCTGATTCCACGACGAGGACACGTACATTATACAAATGTACAAATGATTGGCAAATCTTCCAGCAGTATTTTTATAGTTCTCTACATCAATCAACATCATGTGCCTTTTAATACTGTGGTTTTCAGTTTTCGTACTAAGTATAGGAAAGTTACGGTACCGTGCCGTATTGAAAGAGTTTGATTGGATGAGATGAATCCACGGTGGCTTACCGTGACACTCAAATGGCTTCCTTTCTGAACCAATCCAAATTAAAAGCGTGCAGATGGGTGCGGTAACTTTCCTACTGTACGAAAACGACTCGATCTAACACTGACCGTAAAACAACGCTACGCGAAAAATCGCCGTTACAAATCGTTCCGTGTATTAAACATCACATGTATAACAAGTCGAGTGGCTTTTGTGGAAAAAAAAAAAAAACAGAAAAGGAAATAATACGGTATAAATTCTCAGGGAACTGAGAAAAACATACACGAAAAGAAACACTAAAAAAATAACAACTACAAGAACAACAAAACAAAGAACTACAAACAATCAGAGACTGAGATAATATAAATAAATATCAAGCAATCAAATTGTAATATTGTTTTATTGGAATTCAAGTAAAATTACTCGGGCTACCTGTGGTAACACGAGTCTTATTTTGTATATTAAAATCGCAAAAAAGTTCCAGTCAAATCACGCCTCCTGAAAATTTGCTAGACTAACATTAGTTGTAGCAATAGAACCAGCCAGCCGGGCCACCATTAATTCACTACCTACAATTTAATTGTGAAGGTAGGACCGGAGGCTATTTTCGGTTAAATTGTACGTCGCAAATTTAACCAAAACTCATGAAACTTTCGCTTCTATCCCAGACATTTAGGATTCGGAATGTGCCATCAACAATTGAAAACCCTGACCCTATTTAAAAATCACTACCCTTTGTAACTAGTATATTTGAGTTCATAGAAATAATGATTGCTTAAGTTAATTGACTAACTTTCCACTGGTCAAACACAAAACGCTGGTTTGAGGCTGCAAGGTAATTTGAAAGGTTAGTGTACCGTTGCTACCTCTATTCGGTGCTTTGTGTGATACCAAGTGAGACGACGAATGGAAATTAAAGTAAGTAAAGTAGTTCGTAAGGTTTCGTCAAGCGTAAAAAGACGGAAAGTAGTCAATAATTATTAAACTGATATCCGATTTATAAGGATTGTATACAATATTTTGAAGTTATTTTTTTTTAAGGATTAAGGCTCCAAAGCCCTACCCTTGCATGCACTTGTCCCATATTGTATAGAAACAAGTTACTATGCTACATTGACCCTGACACCAGAGAGTGAAAAAGGTTATATCAAAACGAAGGTGAAACTGAGTTTCCTATATACAATTTTGCAGTGTGCTAGACTGATTATCATTCCATTGCAGGATGCAATGCTCAAGCAACAATGTTTAAAATTTTGAATATCATTTTGTTATTGGAAGAAACTGGCAGCACGATGTTACCAAAACATCCTGTTATGTACTTATTTGTATCTCAAGTTAATTATAGCTAATTGCATAATCGTTGTCGGGTTGAAAATCATAAATCATAGAAGCTGAGACCGCAAGGATGGATGGGAAATCAGTTTATGACCCGCATTACATGCAGATGTATTCAATGTTCTCATAGTTTTGAAGGTATATGAGCTATTTAACTAAGATCCTACAAGTCTGGATAAAAAGGCCGATGATTTGACGGTGTTATTTGAGAGTTTTAATTTCCCACAATTCCTTTTGGTCATAGCTTTCATGATTTTCAACCCGACAACGATTATGCAATTAGCTATATATATTGAATTATTTCATCCAACATAGCCTGTGTAGTGGCCCTTGAGAAGGGGACCAACCCTTTCCAAGAGAAAAAGATAGCTGCTATGCAGGCTACATGTATGTATCTAACATGGCAGTTTCTAAATTCAATTATAACAAATTTATTACCTGTTCCATTTAATGAAATATAGGAACTGTAACATGCATAGCATGTCTTATTGAAAACAATATATATATATATATATATATGTATACAGCCCTTTGCAAATATTCTGGCACTCAAGTATATCAATTAATATATCAATATATCGGGTGCATTATGGGTAATGCTATTTTAGAGTTTTCCTACAAAATATGCATCAGATACTTACAAACAACAAACTTAAGACTAAAACGAACATTATGCTAAATATAACCACCACCTTTGCTAGTGTCAAACCACTTTAAGAGGAATTGTTGATTATTTAATTACCCATAATGCACTTGATATATTGATATATACTTGGTCGCGACATAATTTTTGCAAAAGGCTGTAATAATAATAATACAGCAATATGCAGAAACTCTGATCATTTTGACTAAAATACATATATATCAAAAACCTACTTAAAATTATGGGATGGCTAAGCTGATATTTTTTTCTAGTCATCTGCCAGCGAGGCTTTATGAAAAAAATATCATGGAAGCTATGCCATGGTTTTAAGTAGGTCTTTGATATATGTGTATTTTAGTCAAAAGGATCAGAATTTCTGCATATTGTTGTAATAATTATTAACATATATATATTATTATATAGTATCTAGTACCTATTATAAATATAAGAAAACGTTTATAAATATTCCATATTCCATAATATTATCCAATATCTTCTATAAATAGATATAACAACTGAGTGTTATATATTGTGTTTGTATAAAAATTGTAACAAATAATATACTAGTGTTTTACGGCAACAGTAAATACTGTTTTTACAAAAGACTTTCGATATATACCTCACTTGTCGCATACTATAGTTTCAGGGCAATAATGCTCAACGATTCGTGAAAAGATAATAATAAATTTATTATTTTACAGAGCATCGCACTGAAACCTATGTGCATGACAAGTAGAACAACATATATCGGAAGTGGACTATTATTATGTAAACGCTGTCAGTAAATGTTCTTAACTGAAATAGAGCATTATTGCAGCTTAATTATTAATTGAAATTGCATAAAATTATTTTCTAAATATTAAATTATTGGCAGATAACCCTTAATATATAAAATCTTATAGATTGTATAAATACAAAATAAATAAAAAACGCTTTATGAAAGGGGGATCATGGAAGCTATGCCATGGTTAAGTAGGTCTTTGATATGTGTATTTTAGTCAAAAGGATCAGAATTTCTGCATATTGTTGTAAGATTATTCGCATATATATATTTTCATATAGTATCTAGTACCTATTTAAATATAAGAAAACGTTTTAAAATTTCATATTCCATAATATTATCCAATATCTTCTATAAATAGATATATTTACTGTGTTATATATTGTGTCTATAAATAGATATAACAACTGAGTGTTATATATTGTGTTTGTATAAAAATTGTAACAAAAATATACTTTGTTTTACGGCAACAGTAAATACTGTTTTTACAAAAGACTTTTGATATATACCTTTGTCGCATACCCTCTAGGGCAATAATGCTCAACGATTCGTGAAAAGATAATAATAAATTTATTATTTTACAGAGCATCGCACTGAAACCTATGTGCATTTTGATATATCGGAAGTGGACTATTATTATGTATACGCTGTCAGTAAATGTTCTTAACTGAAATAGAGCATTATTGCAGCTTAATTATAATTAAATTGCATAAAATTTGCATAAAAAGATAACCCTTAATATATAAAATCTTATAGATTGTATAAATACAAAATAAATAATAAACTCCAAATGCATTTTTTTATAAAAAATGTCTAAGAAATTGCCTGAAATTTCAATCATCGACATGGTTCAAGATCATCCTTTGGACATGTTGCTTTATGTTGGATGTTGATATGAATCCATCCATTCAAATTCTTTCGTGGTTCCAATGTGCAACAACGCCACGCTGGTTGCTGTTAATACATGCATTATTTGATGGCTATTGCCGATGATATCAAATCGTCCTGGAAACCACTTTTCAGGCACCCTTGAGATATTGATCACACCTCCGAGAACAGCACATCCATCCATTAATAAACAGTACAAAATTGCATCAGGAGTGCCACATCCGTAACCCAAGAATTTGAGAATCAGTCGAACACACAAGAACATATACCTCAGCACAGCAAACACTACAAATGGGATTAATCTATCCTTGGGAGTTGGTGCTTTGATAATGTAAGACAGAGAACCAAGGGAGATAATCAAGTAGGCAATCACTGCCAAGTTTCTCCATATTGGGAAGCAAATCAGTGTTGCACGAAGGCCACAAAGTGCCCCAAAGGAGTTGATGAACCAAATACCACACATGTCGAAGCACAGCAGGTTGTTGTACGTCCTCGCACCATTGTGATGACACATGAAGAGATGGTAGATCAGACTTGCAAACATCGGTACAAAACAAGCAATGTAGTGAAATGAGAACCAGAAGGGCGCCCGTAAACAAGCTTCTGAGGCCGTCAGCGGGATGAAAAGCACAAAGACCAAGAAAGGAATTCCTGCAAAATACAGACAAAATAATGTTAGAGAACAACAAGCGATAGGGACTAGTGGGTTAAACTACCGGTAAATAGAGACTGATAGTGACTAGCAGTTAAACTAGTAGAGACTGATAGGGATTGACGGTTAAACTAGTAGAGACTGATTGGGACTAGTGGGTTAAACTACCGGTAAATAGAGACTGATAGTGACTAGCAGTTAAACTAGTAGAGACTGATAGGGATTGACGGTTAAACTAGTAGAGACTGATTGGGACTAGCGGGTTAAACTACCGGTAAATAGAGACTGATAGTGACTAGCAGTTAAACTAGTAGAGACTGCTAGGGACTAGTGGTTAAACTAGTAGAGACTAATAGTGACTATCTGACAGTTAAACTAGTAGAGACTGATAGAGACTGATAGGGATTAACGGTTAAACTAGTTGAGACTGATAGGGACTAGCTGCCAGTTAAACTAGTAGAGACTGATAGGGACTAGCAGGTTAAACTACCGGTAAATAGAGACTGATAGGGACTAGCAGTTAAATTAGTAGAGACTGATAGTGACTAGCAGTTAAACTAGTAGAGACTACTGATAGGGACTAGCAGTTAAACTAGTAGAGACTGCTAGGGACTAGCGGTTAAACTAGTAGAGACTGATAGGGACTAGCGGGTAAACTACCGGTAAATAGAGACTGATAGGGACTAGCAGTTAAACTAGTAGAGACTGATTGGGACTAGCAGTAAAGTAGTAGAGACTGCTAGGGACTAGCGGTTAAAGTAGTAGAGACTGATAGGGACTAGTGGTTAAACTAGTAGAGACTGCTAGGGACTAGCGGTTAAACTAGTAGAGACTGCTAGGGACTAGTGGTTAAATTAGTAGAGACTGCTAGGGACTAGTGGTTAAACTAGTAGAGACTGCTAGGGAATAGCGGTTAAACTAGTAGAGACTGATAGGGCCTAGTGGTTAAACTAGTAGAGACTGATTGGGACTAGTGGTTAAACTAGTAGAGACTGTTAGGGACTAGCGGTTAAACTAGTAGAGACTGATATGGACTAACGGTTAAACTAGTAGAGACTGTTAGGGACTAGCGGTTACACTAGTAGAGACTGCTAGGGAATAGCGGTTAAACTGTAGAGACTGCTAGGGACTAGTGGTTAAACTAGTAGAGACTGCTAGGGACTAGTGGTTAAACTAGTAGAGACTGCTAGGGACTAGTGGTTAAACTAGTAGAGACTGCTAGGGACTAGTGGTTAAACTAGTACAGACTGATAGGGACTAGCGCGGTTAAACTAGTAGAGACTGATAGGGACTAGCAGGTTAAACTACCGGTAAATAGAGACTGATAGGGACTAGCAGTTAAATTAGTAGAGACTGATAGTGACTAGCAGTTAAACTAGTAGAGACTGATAGGGACTAGCAGTTAAACTAGTAGAGACTGATTGGGACTAGCACTAAAGTAGTAGAGACTGCTAGGGACTAGCGGTTAAAGTAGTAGAGACTGATAGGGCCTAGTGGTTAAACTAGTAGAGACTGCTAAAGACTAGCGGTTAAACTAGTAGAGACTGCTAGGGACTAGTGGTTAAATTAGTAGAGACTGCTAGGGACTAGTGGTTAAACTAGTACTAGACTGCTAGGGAATAGCGGTTAAACTAGTAGAGACTGATAGGGCCTAGTGGTTAAACTAGTAGAGACTGCTAGGGACTAGCGGTTAAACTAGTAGAGACTGATTGGGACTAGTGGTTAAACTAGTAGAGACTGTTAAGGACTAGCGGTTAAACTAGTAGAGACTGATATGGACTAACGGTTAAACTAGTAGAGACTGTTAGGGACTAGCGGTTACACTAGTAGAGACTGCTAGGGACTAGTGGTTAAACTAGTAGAGACTGCTAGGGACTAGTGGTTAAACTAGTAGAGACTGCTAGGGACTAGTGGTTAAACTAGTACAGACTGATATGGACTAGCGCGGTTAAACTAGTAGAGACTGCTAGGGACTAGTGGTTAAACTAGTAGAGACTGCTAGGGACTAGTGGTTAAACTAGTACAGACTGATAGGGACTAGCGATTAAACTAGTAGAGACTGCTAGGGACAAGCGGTTAAACTAGTAGAGACTGATTGGGACTAGCGATTAAACTAGTAGAGACTGCTAGGGACAAGCGGTTAAACTAGTAGAGACTGATTGGGACTAGCAGTAAAAACTGGTAGAGACTGCTAGAGACTAGAAGTTAAACTAGTAGAGACTGCTTGGGACTAGTGGGTTAAACTAGTAGAGACTGCTAGGGACTAGCGGTTACACTAGTAGAGACTGCTAGAGACTAGCGGTTAAACTAGTAGAGACTGTTAGGGACTAGCGGTTAAACTAGTAGAGACTGATATGGACTAACGGTTAAACTAGTAGAGACTGTTAGGGACTAGCGGTTACACTAGTAGAGACTGCTAGGGAATAGCGGTTAAACTGTAGAGACTGCTAGGGACTAGTGGTTAAACTAGTAGAGACTGCTAGGGACTAGTGGTTAAACTAGTAGAGACTGCTAGGGACAAGCGGTTAAACTAGTAGAGACTGATTGGGATTAGTGATTAAACTAGTAGAGACTGCTAGGGACAAGCGGTTAAACTAGTAGAGACTGATTGGGACTAGCAGTAAAAACTGGTAGAGACTGCTAGAGACTAGAAGTTAAACTAGTAGAGACTGCTTGGGACTACTAGTGGTTAAACTAGTAGAGACTGCTAGGGACTAGCGGTTACACTAGTAGAGACTGCTAGGGAATAGCGGTTAAACTGTAGAGACTGCTAGGGACTAGTGGTTAAACTAGTAAAGACTGCTAGGGACTAGTGGTTAAACTAGTAGAGACTGCTAGGGACTAGTGGTTAAACTAGTAGAGACTGCTAGGGACTAGTGGTTAAACTAGTACAGACTGATAGGGACTAGCGCGGTTAAACTAGTAGAGACTGCTAGGGACTAGCGGTTAAACTAGTAGAGACTGCTAGGGACTAGTGGTTAAATTGGTAGAGACTGCTAGGGACTAGTGGTTAAACTAGTACAGACTGCTAGGGACTAGTGGTTAACCCTTTGACTCCCACGGCGCCCGAAACCGCCCGTAAAAATCGATACTGCTTTGAAAAATTCTAACTTTCTGAATTTTCGTAACATCGATCTCATGGCCAGTTATTAGTGACAACTAGATAACTCTTCATATTTTAACCTCAAGTAAACTGACTTACAGGTCCGATTTCTGGGCATTAGTTCAATTTGTTTGCCATAAAAATCAAAAATGCGTGTTTTTGACGCAATTTTACACCTCGAAAATGAACGACATTTGACTTGGATTTTCTTCCAAAATACATCCTTGCGAAACAAAACGCCACTTTCTCAGCAAACTTCCATCTCTCTTCTTGATATATTCGTGAATTTTGCCCTCTCTTTTCCTTAACTCGCCGAACAATAGCCATTTCCTTAGGCCCACTTTCGCTAACACGTGTTTTCCTTCTGCACGCCCGAAAAGGATGCCGGGAAATATCCGGGAATTTCGGCATAGATCTCCCCCGAAAATCCCTCTTTTAAGAATATATAGAGTGTCGAGCCACTCGGTCCTACAGGCAAAATATTGCACCGGTTGCATTCTTTACAAGTCCAAAGTCGCCAAAAATGCCTTTGTAGGCCCTGGAATCCACCACAGAAAGACCAGAGAGACGATTTCACTTTGAGTCCGCCATTTTGAATTTCCAAACGGCAAAGTCGAAATCTGTTCGTGAATTCGTATCTAAACTCCTGAGTTCTTCCAGGAGAACGGTCTCTACCACACCATGCAGTCAAGCTTAATGATGCTGTCCTGGGGGCTTCTGTGGTGAATAATGGCTATAAACACTCTAAAAATGCAAAATTGACCGCTCCTAGTAGCTACGAGATGCCGTTCCTCGAGGAGATTCACCAAAAGAGAAAGATTACGTCAGAACCTGAGCCCGTGGGCTTTCAGAACTGTCAAGATTTCCATGGAAACCCCTTATATGGAATCGAAATTTCCTATGGCGTGATTAGGTCCAGAAAATCGCTAAAAAACTCAAAAATCTCTAGGTGTCAAAGGGTTAAACTAGTAGAGAATGCTAGAGACTAGTGGTTAAACTAGTAGAGACTGCTAGGGAATAGCGGTTAAACTAGTAGAGACTGATAGGGCCTAGTGGTTAAACTAGTAGAGACTGCTAGGGACTAGCGTTTAAACTAGTAGAGACTGATTGGGACTAGTGGGTTAAACTAGTAGAGACTGTTAGGGACTAGCGGTTAAACTAGTAGAGACTGATATGGACTAACGGTTAAACTAGTAGAGACTGTTAGGGACTAGCGGTTAAACTAGTAGAGAGACTGCTAGGGAATAGCGGTTAAACTCTAGAGACTGCTAGGGACTAGTGGTTAAACTACTAGAGACTGCTAGGGACTAGTGGTCAAACTAGTACAGACTGATAGGGACTAGCGCGGTTAAACTAGTAGACACTGATTGGGACTAGCGATTAAACTAGTAGAGACTGCTAGGGACAAGCGGTTAAACTAGTAGAGACTGATTGGGACTAGCGGTAAAAACTGGTAGAGACTGCTAGGGACTAGAAGTTAAACTAGTAGAGACTGCTTGGGACTAGTGGTTAAACTAGTAAAGACTGCTAGGGACTAGAAGTTAAACTAGTAGAGACTGCTTGGGACTAGTGGTTAACTAGTAGAGACTGCTTGGGACTAGCGGTTAAACTAGTAGAGACTGCTTGGGACTAGCGGTTAAACTAGTAGAGACTGCTAGGAACTAGTGGTTAAACTAGTAGAGACTGATTGGGACTAGCGGTTAAACTAGTAGAGACTGCTAGAGACTAGCGGTTAAACTAGTAGAGGCTGCTAGGGACTAGTGGTTAAACTAGTAGAGACTGCTAGGGACTAGCGCGGTTAAACTAGTAGACACTGATTGGGACTAGCGATTAAACTAGTATAGACTGCTAGGGACAAGCGGTTAAACTAGTAGACTGATTGGGACTAGCGGTAAAAACTGGTAGAGACTGCTAGGGACTAGAAGTTAAACTAGTAGAGACTGCTAGGGACTAGTGGTTAAACTAGTAGAGACTGCTAGGGACTAGTGGTTAAACTAGTAGAGACTGCTAGGGACTAGTGGTTAAACTAGTACAGACTGATAGGGACTAGCGCGGTTAAACTAGTAGAGACTGATAGGGACTAGCTGCCAGTTAAACTAGTAGAGACTGATAGGGACTAGCAGGTTAAACTACCGGTAAATAGAGACTGATAGGGACTAGCAGTTAAATTAGTAGAGATTGATAGTGACTAGCTGTTAAACTAGTAGAGACTGATAGGGACTAGCAGTTAAACTAGTAGAGACTGCTAGGGACTAGCGGTTAAACTAGTAGAGACTGATAGGGACTAGCTGCCAGTTAAACTAGTAGAGACTGATAGGGACTAGCAGGTTAAACTACCGGTAAATAGAGACTGATAGGGACTAGCATTTAAATTAGTAGAGACTGATAGTGACTAGCAGTTAAACTAGTAGAGACTGATAGGGACTAGCAGTTAAACTAGTAGAGACTGCTAGGGACTAGTGGTTAAACTAGTAGAGACTGCTAGGGACTAGCGGTTAAAGTAGTAGAGACTGATAGGGACTAGCGGGTAAACTACCGGTAAATAGAGACTGATAGGGACTAGCAGTTAAACTAGTAGAGACTGCTAGGGACTAGTGGTTAAACTACTAGAGACTGCTAGGGACTAGTGGTCAAACTAGTACAGACTGATAGGGACTAGCGCGGTTAAACTAGTAGACACTGATTGGGACTAGCGATTAAACTAGTAGAGACTGCTAGGGACAAGCGGTTAAACTAGTAGAGACTGATTGGGACTAGCGGTAAAAACTGGTAGAGACTGCTAGGGACTAGAAGTTAAACTAGTAGAGACTGCTAGGGACTAGTGGTTAAACTAGTAGAGACTGATTGGGACTAGCAGTAAATTAAAGTAGTAGAGACTGCTAGGGACTAGTGGTTAAACTAGTAGAGACTGCTAGGGACTAGCGGTTAAACTAGTAGAGACTGATAGGGACTAGCGGTTAAACTAGTAGAGACTGCTAGGGACTAGTGGTTAAACTAGTAGAGACTGCTAGGGACTAGTGGTTAAACTAGTAGAGACTGATTGGGACTAGCAGTAAATTAAAGTAGTAGAGACTGCTAGGGACTAGTGGTTAAACTAGTAGAGACTGCTAGGGACTAGCGGTTAAACTAGTAGAGACTGATAGGGACTAGCGGTTAAACTAGTAGAGACTGCTAGGGACTAGTGGTTAAATTAGTAGAGACTGCTAAGGACTAGTGGTTAAACTAGTAGAGACTGCTAGGGACTAGTGGTTAAACTAGTAGAGACTGCTAGGGACTAGCGGTTAAACCAGTAGACTAGTAGAGACTGCTAGGGACTAGCGGTTAAACTAGTAGATACTGTTAGGAACTAGTGGTTAAACTTATAGTAGAGACTGCTAGGGACTAGTGGTTAAACTAGTAGACACTGATTGGGACTAGCGATTAAACTAGTAGAGACTGATTGGGACTAGTGGTTAAACTAGTAGAGACTGTTAAGGACTAGCGGTTAAACTAGTAGAGACTGATATGGACTAACGGTTAAACTAGTAGAGACTGTTAGGGACTAGCGGTTACACTAGTAGAGACTGCTAGGGACTAGTGGTTAAACTAGTAGAGACTGCTAGGGACTAGTGGTTAAACTAGTAGAGACTGCTAGGGACTAGTGGTTAAACTAGTACAGACTGATATGGACTAGCGCGGTTAAACTAGTAGAGACTGCTAGGGACTAGTGGTTAAACTAGTAGAGACTGCTAGGGACTAGTGGTTAAACTAGTACAGACTGATAGGGACTAGCGATTAAACTAGTAGAGACTGCTAGGGACAAGCGGTTAAACTAGTAGAGACTGATTGGGACTAGCGATTAAACTAGTAGAGACTGCTAGGGACAAGCGGGTTAAACTAGTAGAGACTGATTGGGACTAGCAGTAAAAACTGGTAGAGACTGCTAGAGACTAGAAGTTAAACTAGTAGAGACTGCTTGGGACTAGTGGTTAAACTAGTAGAGACTGCTAGGGACTAGCGGTTACACTAGTAGAGACTGCTAGAGACTAGCGGTTAAACTAGTAGAGACTGTTAGGGACTAGCGGTTAAACTAGTAGAGACTGATATGGACTAACGGTTAAACTAGTAGAGACTGTTAGGGACTAGCGGTTACACTAGTAGAGACTGCTAGGGAATAGCGGTTAAACTGTAGAGACTGCTAGGGACTAGTGGTTAAACTAGTAGAGACTGCTAGGGACTAGTGGTTAAACTAGTAGAGACTGCTAGGGACAAGCGGTTAAACTAGTAGAGACTGATTGGGATTAGTGATTAAACTAGTAGAGACTGCTAGGGACAAGCGGTTAAACTAGTAGAGACTGATTGGGACTAGCAGTAAAAACTGGTAGAGACTGCTAGAGACTAGAAGTTAAACTAGTAGAGACTGCTTGGGACTAGTGGTTAAACTAGTAGAGACTGCTAGGGACTAGCGGTTACACTAGTAGAGACTGCTAGGGAATAGCGGTTAAACTGTAGAGACTGCTAGGGACTAGTGGTTAAACTAGTAAAGACTGCTAGGGACTAGTGGTTAAACTAGTAGAGACTGCTAGGGACTAGTGGTTAAACTAGTAGAGACTGCTAGGGACTAGTGGTTAAACTAGTACAGACTGATAGGGACTAGCGCGGTTAAACTAGTAGAGACTGCTAGGGACTAGCGGTTAAACTAGTAGAGACTGCTAGGGACTAGTGGTTAAATTGGTAGAGACTGCTAGGGACTAGTGGTTAAACTAGTACAGACTGCTAGGGACTAGTGGTTAACCCTTTGACTCCCACGGCGCCCGAAACCGCCCGTAAAAATCGATACTGCTTTGAAAAATTCTAACTTTCTGAATTTTCGTAACATCGATCTCATGGCCAGTTATTAGTGACAACTAGATAACTCTTCATATTTTAACCTCAAGTAAACTGACTTACAGGTCCGATTTCTGGGCATTAGTTCAATTTGTTTGCCATAAAAATCAAAAATGCGTGTTTTTGACGCAATTTTACACCTCGAAAATGAACGACATTTGACTTGGATTTTCTTCCAAAATACATCCTTGCGAAACAAAACGCCGCTTTCTCAGCAAACTTCCATCTCTCTTCTTGATATAGTCGTGAATTTTGCCCTCTCTTTTCCTTAACTCGCCGAACAATAGCCATTTCCTTAGGCCCACTTTCGCTAACACGTGTTTTCCTTCTGCACGCCCGAAAAGGATGCCGGGAAATATCCGGGAATTTCGGCATAGATCTCCCCCGAAAATCCCTCTTTTAAGAATATATAGAGTGTCGAGCCACTCGGTCCTACAGGCAAAATATTGCACCGGTTGCATTCTTTACAAGTCCAAAGGTCGCCAAAAATGCCTTTGTAGGTCCTGGAATCCACCACAGAAAGACCAGAGAGACGATTTCACAATTGAGTCCGCCATTTTGAATTTCCAAACGGCAAAGTCGAAATCTGTTCGTGAATTCGTATCTAAACTCCTGAGTTCTTCCAGGAGAACGGTCTCTACCACACCATGCAGTCAAGCTTAATGATGCTGTCCTGGGGGCTTCTGTGGTGAATAATGGCTATAAACACTCTAAAAATGCAAAATTGACCGCTCCTAGTAGCTACGAGATGCCGTTCCTCGAGGAGATTCACCAAAAGAGAAAGATTACGTCAGAACCTGAGCCCGTGGGCTTTCAGAACTGTCAAGATTTCCATGGAAACCCCTTATATGGAATCGAAATTTCCTATGGCGTGATTAGGTCCAGAAAATCGCTAAAAAACTCAAAAATCTCTAGGTGTCAAAGGGTTAAACTAGTAGAGAATGCTAGAGACTAGTGGTTAAACTAGTAGAGACTGCTAGGGAATAGCGGTTAAACTAGTAGAGACTGATAGGGCCTAGTGGTTAAACTAGTAGAGACTGCTAGGGACTAGCGGTTAAACTAGTAGAGACTGATTGGGACTAGTGGTTAAACTAGTAGAGACTGTTAGGGACTAGCGGTTAAACTAGTAGAGACTGATATGGACTAACGGTTAAACTAGTAGAGACTGTTAGGGACTAGCGGTTAAACTAGTAGAGACTGCTAGGGAATAGCGGTTAAACTCTAGAGACTGCTAGGGACTAGTGGTTAAACTACTAGAGACTGCTAGGGACTAGTGGTCAAACTAGTACAGACTGATAGGGACTAGCGCGGTTAAACTAGTAGACACTGATTGGGACTAGCGATTAAACTAGTAGAGACTGCTAGGGACAAGCGGTTAAACTAGTAGAGACTGATTGGGACTAGCGGTAAAAACTGGTAGAGACTGCTAGGGACTAGAAGTTAAACTAGTAGAGACTGCTTGGGACTAGTGGTTAAACTAGTAAAGACTGCTAGGGACTAGAAGTTAAACTAGTAGAGACTGCTTGGGACTAGTGGTTAAACTAGTAGAGACTGCTTGGGACTAGCGGTTAAACTAGTAGAGACTGCTTGGGACTAGCGGTTAAACTAGTAGAGACTGCTAGGAACTAGTGGTTAAACTAGTAGAGACTGATTGGGACTAGCGGTTAAACTAGTAGAGACTGCTAGGGACTAGCGGTTAAACTAGTAGAGACTGCTAGGGACTAGTGGTTAAACTAGTAGAGACTGCTAGGGACTAGCGCGGTTAAACTAGTAGACACTGATTGGGACTAGCGATTAAACTAGTATAGACTGCTAGGGACAAGCGGTTAAACTAGTAGACTGATTGGGACTAGCGGTAAAAACTGGTAGAGACTGCTAGGGACTAGAAGTTAAACTAGTAGAGACTGCTAGGGACTAGTGGTTAAACTAGTAGAGACTGCTAGGGACTAGTGGTTAAACTAGTAGAGACTGCTAGGGACTAGTGGTTAAACTAGTACAGACTGATAGGGACTAGCGCGGTTAAACTAGTAGAGACTGATAGGGACTAGCTGCCAGTTAAACTAGTAGAGACTGATAGGGACTAGCAGGTTAAACTACCGGTAAATAGAGACTGATAGGGACTAGCAGTTAAATTAGTAGAGATTGATAGTGACTAGCTGTTAAACTAGTAGAGACTGATAGGGACTAGCAGTTAAACTAGTAGAGACTGCTAGGGACTAGCGGTTAAACTAGTAGAGACTGATAGGGACTAGCTGCCAGTTAAACTAGTAGAGACTGATAGGGACTAGCAGGTTAAACTACCGGTAAATAGAGACTGATAGGGACTAGCATTTAAATTAGTAGAGACTGATAGTGACTAGCAGTTAAACTAGTAGAGACTGATAGGGACTAGCAGTTAAACTAGTAGAGACTGCTAGGGACTAGTGGTTAAACTAGTAGAGACTGCTAGGGACTAGCGGTTAAAGTAGTAGAGACTGATAGGGACTAGCGGGTAAACTACCGGTAAATAGAGACTGATAGGGACTAGCAGTTAAACTAGTAGAGACTGCTAGGGACTAGTGGTTAAACTACTAGAGACTGCTAGGGACTAGTGGTCAAACTAGTACAGACTGATAGGGACTAGCGCGGTTAAACTAGTAGACACTGATTGGGACTAGCGATTAAACTAGTAGAGACTGCTAGGGACAAGCGGTTAAACTAGTAGAGACTGATTGGGACTAGCGGTAAAAACTGGTAGAGACTGCTAGGGACTAGAAGTTAAACTAGTAGAGACTGCTAGGGACTAGTGGTTAAACTAGTAGAGACTGATTGGGACTAGCAGTAAATTAAAGTAGTAGAGACTGCTAGGGACTAGTGGTTAAACTAGTAGAGACTGCTAGGGACTAGCGGTTAAACTAGTAGAGACTGATAGGGACTAGCGGTTAAACTAGTAGAGACTGCTAGGGACTAGTGGTTAAACTAGTAGAGACTGCTAGGGACTAGTGGTTAAACTAGTAGAGACTGATTGGGACTAGCAGTAAATTAAAGTAGTAGAGACTGCTAGGGACTAGTGGTTAAACTAGTAGAGACTGCTAGGGACTAGCGGTTAAACTAGTAGAGACTGATAGGGACTAGCGGTTAAACTAGTAGAGACTGCTAGGGACTAGTGGTTAAATTAGTAGAGACTGCTAAGGACTAGTGGTTAAACTAGTAGAGACTGCTAGGGACTAGTGGTTAAACTAGTAGAGACTGCTAGGGACTAGCGGTTAAACCAGTAGACTAGTAGAGACTGCTAGGGACTAGCGGTTAAACTAGTAGATACTGTTAGGAACTAGTGGTTAAACTTATAGTAGAGACTGCTAGGGACTAGTGGTTAAACTAGTAGACACTGATTGGGACTAGCGATTAAACTAGTAGAGACTGCTAGGGACAAGCGGTTAAACTAGTAGAGACTGATTGGGACTAGCGGTAAAAACTGGTAGAGACTGCTAGGGACTAGAAGTTAAACTAGTAGAGACTGCTAGGGACTAGTGGTTAAACTAGTAGAGACTGATTGGGACTAGCAGTAAATTAAAGTAGTAGAGACTGCTAGGGACTAGTGGTTAAACTAGTAGAGACTGCTAGGGACTAGCGGTTAAACTAGTAGAGACTGATAGGGACTAGCGGTTAAACTAGTAGAGACTGCTAGGGACTAGTGGTTAAACTAGTAGAGACTGCTAGGGACTAGTGGTTAAACTAGTAGAGACTGATTGGGACTAGCAGTAAATTAAAGTAGTAGAGACTGCTAGGGACTAGTGGTTAAACTAGTAGAGACTGCTAGGGACTAGCGGTTAAACTAGTAGAGACTGATAGGGACTAGCGGTTAAACTAGTAGAGACTGCTAGGGACTAGTGGTTAAATTAGTAGAGACTGCTAAGGACTAGTGGTTAAACTAGTAGAGACTGCTAGGGACTAGTGGTTAAACTAGTAGAGACTGCTAGGGACTAGCGGTTAAACCAGTAGACTAGTAGAGACTGCTAGGGACTAGCGGTTAAACTAGTAGATACTGTTAGGAACTAGTGGTTAAACTTATAGTAGAGACTGCTAGGGACTAGTGGTTAAACTAGTAGACACTGATTGGGACTAGCGATTAAACTAGTAGAGACTGCTAGGGACAAGCGGTTAAACTAGTAGAGACTGATTGGGACTAGCGGTAAAAACTGGTAGAGACTGCTAGGGACTAGAAGTTAAACTAGTAGAGACTGCTAGGGACTAGTGGTTAAACTAGTAGAGACTGATTGGGACTAGCAGTAAATTAAAGTAGTAGAGACTGCTAGGGACTAGTGGTTAAACTAGTAGAGACTGCTAGGGACTAGCGGTTAAACTAGTAGAGACTGATAGGGACTAGCGGTTAAACTAGTAGAGACTGCTAGGGACTAGTGGTTAAACTAGTAGAGACTGCTAGGGACTAGTGGTTAAACTAGTAGAGACTGATTGGGACTAGCAGTAAATTAAAGTAGTAGAGACTGCTAGGGACTAGTGGTTAAACTAGTAGAGACTGCTAGGGACTAGCGGTTAAACTAGTAGAGACTGATAGGGACTAGCGGTTAAACTAGTAGAGACTGCTAGGGACTAGTGGTTAAATTAGTAGAGACTGCTAAGGACTAGTGGTTAAACTAGTAGAGACTGCTAGGGACTAGTGGTTAAACTAGTAGAGACTGCTAGGGACTAGCGGTTAAACCAGTAGACTAGTAGAGACTGCTAGGGACTAGCGGTTAAACTAGTAGATACTGTTAGGAACTAGTGGTTAAACTTATAGTAGAGACTGCTAGGGACTAGTGGTTAAACTAGTAGACACTGATTGGGACTAGCGATTAAACTAGTAGAGACTGCTAGGGACAAGCGGTTAAACTAGTAGAGACTGATTGGGACTAGCGGTAAAAACTGGTAGAGACTGCTAGGGACTAGAAGTTAAACTAGTAGAGACTGCTAGGGACTAGTGGTTAAACTAGTAGAGACTGATTGGGACTAGCAGTAAATTAAAGTAGTAGAGACTGCTAGGGACTAGTGGTTAAACTAGTAGAGACTGCTAGGGACTAGCGGTTAAACTAGTAGAGACTGATAGGGACTAGCGGTTAAACTAGTAGAGACTGCTAGGGACTAGTGGTTAAACTAGTAGAGACTGCTAGGGACTAGCGGTTAAACCAGTAGACTAGTAGAGACTGCTAGGGACTAGCGGTTAAACTAGTAGATACTGTTAGGAACTAGTGGTTAAACTTATAGTAGAGACTGCTAGGGACTAGTGGTTAAACTAGTATACTAGTAAGAGACTGCTAGGGACTAGTGGTTAAACTAGTAGATACTTTATCTTACTCCAACAAACACTGCAGGCAGCCCAGCCATTTCTTCTCAGGCTACTTATGATAAATAAATTAAACTATACATGTACATGTATTTGCATTTGCCCATACAACTATATTTTTATTTATCATAATTAGCCTCAGAAGAAATGGTTGTGCTGCCTGTGCGACAAGTGAGTTACATAACGTCCGAAACAATAGTAAATTTAGTGCATGTTTACATGGTGTCAATGTTTCATTCTACACACTAGTTAATGTTTAAAGTGGTCAGCGTGCTGCATATTCACTACTTTCTCATAGCACATAATGCTTTGCGCCTTGGGGGGTAATACCAATTTCTTTTGTACCACCCCCCAAGGCGCAAAGCATTATGTGCTATGAGAAAGTAGAGAATAACTATTTTTTTTTACTTGAAAGTGAATGATACTAAGTCAACTGCAGGATTCTCAATAGAAGCCGAGTTCCACCATCTCTCAAGACAAAAGTAGCTGTCCTGGCTATAAAATGTGCCTTTGTATGTTAAAGTTAAATACAAAAATCCCATCATTGCATGCATATTCAAACTATTGGGCCAGCTGTTAAACATCTAATGAGCACCGCTGGCACTGTACTTATGCTACTTATATAGAACTTTAAATATGATCACAAGTGCATGCACTGTTTTAAGCCGGAGGTATACTATTTAATTCATACACACACATTGAGCTTGTGTGTTCAATTCCTGAGTGTCAGTGTTTTATTTAGAACTATGTCCTAATGAGATTACAATTCACATCCAAATCAAAATTTCTTTGGGTCATTTTGTACAATGCTATATATATACAATGAAACTTTTTTTCAGTTGAGTGGTTTCATTATAATCTATAATTTAGATGGAAAAAGAATGTGTTGTAGTCTGATGGTTAGCAATACCTGCCAAAAGCTTTGAGTATATTTACTCATGTGGTTTGGTGGCTTTCTATAAAGGTCCAATAAATACCCAGTTTTGATAAAATATTTCTAGATTCGTTGCATAGCCTGCTAAACCATGGCCACGCTATAACCATTGAATCCACAGAGGTATGATTATTTTAACGCGTAAGTATATTCTGGATAGGATCCAAGGATATTTTTGGTTCGGAATCTCATACAGATTAATACAGGTGCCGGTAACGAACTTAATGGTTGATTTAACCTTTTCAATTAGATTTCGTTAAAACAAACAACCAGCGCAAATCAAATTCATATGCCATTCTATACAAATATTTAATACACAACATTTTATTTGTTTTATTGACGTATCACGTACATGTTTGTATAAATGTACAATATTTTGTATCGGAATCCGCACATATAAACAATACACACCATACACCCTCAAAAGCTGAAATATGTCGAGATTAAAACCAACTTAAAAATACTGACTTACCGTGACTGTATATGTTAATTGATTCGTTATGAAGATAAGTCAAACTCATCAGGCATTCAGATGTTGATAAATTACATCGATAACCACTCAAGACAAATTTGTTGAACTGTAGCCACGATGGACAAAAGTTGATGGAGAAAAGCCTTTCAGGACTCTTGTTCTCTTTGATTTCTGCATCGTCATCTGCAGCGAAAACGGATCGTTTAATGATTCGCTTGAGGACCATAGTTGAGATGCACCTGCAATTTCCCAAAGGAATGATAATAACGTCAACAGACAACAAACGATTTATCGACAGGCGTTCCACGCACACTCGTACCAGACCCTTTATATCCCCGATTATAAATTACTCTTATAAATAGATGTTTTATTCTTAGAATCTTCCAGCAATGTTTAGATTCTTTAAAACTATAACAATTTCGAATTGAAAAAAAAAAAATCAAATAATATTATTTTTGTTGAAAAAAGAATGATTTTGAAAAGCGCGCAATGTATGATGGGTAAAATCCAAAATGTCGGCGACACAGAATGATTCTCAAAGCAGCGAGAAAGAAATTCCGCCCTGGGCTAAAGGAGAAAACTTAAGGCATGTTGAGAAAGATGTACTCATTCCTAAGATAGTCAGAGAGATATCTCGAGAGAAATGCAAGGACTACGTCGACGGTAAATGTTATTTTCCTCATTTTAAAGTTGGCTGCTTTTTAGCCTGTCCGTTCATCCATGTAGTCATATTATAAAACCTGATATATGTTGTATCTTAATAGATTTTACAAACTGCTGCAAAGGCAGAACATTATCCATGGTTTGGACATGCAGAAAACAGAACCGTGCAATGAAAGACTGCCTCACTAAGTAGTAAGCCATTAATTTTCCTCTTCATTGTACCTTACTACCCGGCGTGATCAATCGATAAATCCGATAATCGATAGCAATCGATAGCGAAAAAAGTTGTGAGCGATTTTTTAATTTCGAGTATCGATTGTTATTCGATTATTGTCGTTTCTCGTGTAGTTGGATTTCCATTACAGGAATGCATGAAAGTTCAACAAATACGAGGGTAAAACATTTTATTGTGAGACAAGTTTGCGTCCTCGACGAACACATTTAGCTACTCTGAGATTGAGATTTTGGTGCCGGTCGTGATTCAGATTTCGGTGGAAGGTTCGCCGAGATTTCAAGACTCACATCTAATTTCACAGCTCCCAATCGATATTAATCGTTACCAATCGATACAATCAATAATGTTAATTGCTGAAAAAGTTGTGAATATCGATTGTTATCGATACAATCGATATCAATTAACGATTAATATCGATTTATTGATTGGTTTTCCGATATCGATTTTTATCGATTGAACACGCCGGGATGTACTAGCTTTTTCGTACTTTTTTACTAATAATTATTTATAAACTTACTGGCATTCCCTTTACGCCGTTTCCAGCTATCTAGACAACAGCATTTTTGCAGAAGCTAAAGTTAGATATTTAAAAGAGAGAGAAGAATACCAAAAGAAATACTCTGCCCGTGGAGACAAGAAAGAGTTCAAGAAGAAAGAACCAACATCATTCTAGTGTTGTGGTGCTAATAGACCTTTTACCGATACGGCGGCCATTTTGGATTCTATTGTTTTGGCTAAAACATTATGGGATGCTCAGGGTGCAAATGACCCAAAAACTGTACAGTGTGGAGTCGCGTCAATATATTATTTTTCTATTTCACTCTAACCATAGTGTTGTATGGCTTACTATCTACATGTGTTGTGTATTGTTGTATAATTTTGTACAAATTAATTGCTTTAAATTAAGGTTTTCGTAGTTTTTCATGGCCAAATGGTTACTAAGGTAGCTTGCACCCTGGGCATCCCATAATTCAAGATGGCCACCGTATCATTAAAAAGGTCTATTGTTTGTATATAGAGTCATTTTCTTATGAGTGGGTAACCTATGGCACAGAGTTACAGTCACGGTATGAAATTGAAGGCATCTATTTAACCAATTACAGCGTGCAAAATCCCCGGGGACTCCCATATAAAAGTATCGGGGATGCTCGTCGCATCTTTCAGGGGTTAAAATAAGTGATTAGGTAGGGTATGAAATTAAAATTGTGAACTTCCCTCTTACTTTGGTATATTTTAGAGTGTCGAAAAAGAAAATCCATGTATATTAAATATAGATAATAGTCAGGTAACCAGGATGCATGTCAACTGTATTTTAATAATCAACAAGACGCTCATTGAGCGTTCACTCGTGCTCTGGTGCGGTTGCATTCTGAAATGGAGTTCATATTGAAAGACGCACTATGGGCCTCCAGCAACACCCAAGTCCCTTGACTACGGGGTAATAATCTATGCCTGTGGTACGAGTCACATAGATAAAGATCTTGAATCCGTAGGTACTTTGGTATGTCTTGAGGTTGCATAGGTCAGATGGTTCTGATAACGCTCTTAAAAAATAGCCTGCGTCAGACTCATCTAGAAGGTTATTGCATCATTTCAATCTAAATTTAGACGAGAATACACTTAGATGTTTGCCCCTTGACCCTTGAATCTCTCGTGGCCAGACTTATTGTCTCCATCTTCCATTTTGTGACCGGTACTAAAAATTAAAAATTAAAAAAAATACGGTCTCGAATCTTAGACTCATGCGCCGGCCTTCGGCCTGGGCACGAGTAAATACTAAACCCCGCAAACAGTGCGTTAAGTTTATGTATGGGACTATCTTTTAGGGGTTAAAAAACTATGTGCCACGCCCATTAAAAAAAACACTTCCGGTATCTTTTAGGGGTATTTTTTTATGAAAATTTCTGACGAGCATCCCCCGATACTTTTATCAACCGACAGAATGCTTGGACATGGCACGGCCACTGCACCACAAACTGTACCACAGCCACTTCCAACTCATGTGAAAACGACCCTAGTTTAGCACACTACAACCCTACACTAAACACTGCTGTTCCTCAATAGACCAACTTTTGTTATGATGGTAAAAACGTACACAGGAAACCCATGCAAAGTATTCCTTGCTCAACTTAATACTAAAAATGAAAGTTTAAGAGCAACTTGAGAATACCCCGCCACTACATGTATATAATATCAAGCTATATACTGAGTATTAATCTTTGAAAATGGTGCAAAATACAATATAAGGTTCTATAGTTATGCATATACATACATATACTGTGGGTGGGGTGTTTTAAATATGTGACTGGTAAGATTGCAATGGACTAGACATTATATACCAAATACAGCTTCTTCAATATTTACACTGAGGTCATGACTTTGGTTTTATCTAGAGTTTTGTATGTATTTTATCAACTGGGCCCTTCCAAGCATTGTTTCCGTGTTGTTGTTGTTGTTGTTTTTTCACACATAGTCCAGTGCTCATATCTGTGAAAAAAGTACTAACTATTTTTATTATACGACAACAAAATTAACAAAAAAAACAAATGTCTTTTTCTCTTTCTTTTTATTTGCGACCGGACAAACACAAGAAACAAACTGAGCGCGCGCGCGCAAAATTGATGTGTCCGAATTCTAAAACGTGTAATACGCTGTCATATTTGTACTCGTATTTGTACTGTAAGATTACAAGTTGTGTAATAATAGTAGTTACTCAGCTAGATTAGCTTACAAGTTATTCGGAGTAACTTTTACCTATTATCATTTCTTCTTTTTTTCTAAGTTTGTACATTTTTTGTCACTTTAATGTAATATTTAGTTGTTGTTGTTGTTATTATCAATTTATTATTTTGCTTCAGTGATTTAACTAAACTTGTGAAGTAGATATTAGTCTAAGACACAGTACAAATAAATATGTAGCACTAAGCATAGCGAGCACATGGCATGCTTTTTACATGTATGTATGGCCTTCATTTGTTTCTATTGTGCGATGATGACATTTTATAGCCGTTAATCGTCTGGTTGGAAAATAGCTGGACGTCAATCAAGCAACATGGGCATGTGATAGCAAACTACAGTAGAACCCCGCTAACTCGAACTCGGTTAACTCAAACTCGAACAGTCTACTAATTTTATTTTCCCTTGGCTCAAATCAGGGTCAAATGTACCCTGTTAACTCGAACCTCCGCAAACTCAAACCGTTTTCTCTTTCCCTCGGGAGTTTGAGTTAGCAGGGTCCGAATGCAATAATGGCGGAATCAGTAAATATCATTTAATAGTGTAGTTAGTAATATAGTACATCGATCGTTTCAAAGAGTATAATAACAAAAACAAACCTAAATTTTAGAGCGATTCTACAAAAACGTAAAAAGTTATAGCGAATTGAAATCACAAATATTTGTATGGGAAATTGAGTTTTGGACTAGCCTTGTTTCCATGCAATTGCTAGAATTCAAATGGTTATAACTTTACGAGGGTTTCATTTAAATCGATGGGCTTTTGGTGTATTACTAGACTGTATGGTCTTCCAAAAATGATATTACATTTCCTAAACTCGTAATTTTTCTCAGTTTATGCAAATTACTTGGCCATTATTGCATTCGGTCTATAGAATGAAACTTTATTTACCACTGTGTAAAAAAGGCATTACACATTAATCCTTTTTTGTTTGTTTCACAGATATCATTAGTCTTCCTCGCAGCCGTGTTTAGTGTCGTCACGCAACGCTCTCACGCGTTGCGTGACGACACTAAACACAGCTGCGAGTGAGACTAAGATATCATGTGAGCACTCTATTACGATAACATGCCTTACTTTAATGATTTTTCTCAATGTAGTGTGCCTTTAACCACATTATTCCTGCTGGTATTGGAAGCCACAGGTGGTAGAGTCGAAGACTTGTTGCATGAGTCTTGATTAGTTTCTTTCTTATTTCACAAGAAAGAGCAGCTCCTAGCAAAATGGGGATGACAATAAGCTACATTGTAATAATTGTAATAACTTGCAATATTTGATTGATGTCCTACGACCTAGCCAGGGCTACTTTAAAATTATAGCATTGATCAATCAATCAGCAAGAGAGTCGGAGATGTGATGGACTAGAGTCAGGGGACACTGAAAATTGTAGGGGTCACTGCAAGAAAATGGAGTAAGTGATTTGTGATCAAAACCTTTGAAATTCAAACAATCTTGTGGAGAATTTAGATTTTGATCAGAGATCACTCGCATTGTTCTTGCAGGGAGCCCTTTAATTGGAGTTAGAGTAACACATTTTAGTTTGAAGACGACATACATGTATGATGGGGATATTGATAATATTTTTTTTTCCCCCAAGAAAAAGCCTTAATCTCTTGCTGTTCTACTCCTTCCTCTGAGCGGGAGGCACGGATTTACGCAGTCATATGATGATACAGTTGAACCTTTCCACAACCCTCGGGACTACATTTTGTGGCCGTTGTGTGGACGTTTTAAAAACGAATAAATGTATTGGCTTGCTGGTGGTTGGGACAAAACACTCTGGCCATTACAGAGAGGTGGCCGTTGTGGGGAGGTGGCCGTTAGTAGAGGTTCGACTATTAATATTGCTGTTTCACTCCCCCAGAGGTAGGATACCGTAGTTACCTTGGGAATTTGAACACCTCTTGCATTGTGGAAAGAACCATTGCTTTTGTCCAGGTTTTACAAGTTTATTTGGTGGCATGTGATCACCAACAAATGACCTCCACCTCTTTTTACCACATGTATGGCATCCATACTTTCTTCCTGAGAACGTCAACATAAACAAGTGAGCAACCAACATATTCTAGCCTATCCTATTTGTCCTGAATAACAAAAGGTGTCCTTGCAAGACAGTAAATTATATGAAGTTGAGTGAGACCTAAAGCTACTGTATAAGTCTTATACCCCGTTCACACCTAACCTTGTTTAGTGAAACTAAGTTTATTCTCGCTTCTATAATTTAAGAGCATTTAATTTCACAAGAACCAAACTACATGTACCTTGGAATTTATACTGTGCAACATAAAGGACAGTTTACAAGCATGTTTTGTGCCAAAAGTTGCATGGCATTTGCAGATAATTTTCTAAAACCTGTTTAGTTAAATGTACCACCTTAAACCATGTTTAAGCCTTGGTGTGAATGGGGTATTAGTATGAGCTTTCACCGTCTACGGCATCATCAGAGACAATAAATTACCCAAAGCGATGTCTGATCAAAAACTAAATTCTCCTTGAATTCCAAAGGAGAATTTAGTAATCAATCACAAGGCACTTACACTACAGTTTGTAGCTGTTATGGAACAGACCCCTTCAAATTCCATTATGGACAAACAGTCATTTGATAGACTTTTTTGTTGTGTGTGTTTGATAGTCATGAATTATAAACTTAGTCTGGTTTCTAATGGCCCATGTGTCATATATGCACCATCAATCTGACAGGCAATATGATAGGAAGCGAGAATATATGACACAAGCCAACTGAGAATGAGGCTGGTGCAAATCACACAATCATATGGATTAACAATGTGCTTACTGGCCATCTGGGGGGGGGGGGGGGGGGGGGGGAGGGGGGGGGGGGGGTGGGGGGGGGGGGGGGGGGGGGGGGGGGGGGGGGGGGGGGGGGGGGGGGGGGGGGGGGGGGGGGGGGGGGGGGGGGGGGGGGGGGGGGGGGGGGGGGGGGGGGGGGTGCCACTGAGTCTGAGACCCTGGACCTGTTCCAGACAAACGAAAGATAATTTTGCCACCCTGTTCCAGACTAAAAACGTAGCTAAAGTGTCATTTTGCAGTGGTGGACTTGATCGTGAATAATCGAGGACACCATGAAACAAATCGGACCTGTTCCAGAGGTCCAGAGCCAAACTGAGCATAAAATATACATATTTGTATCCCTGTTCCAGACAGAAATAGTGATTTGTATACCCTGTTCTAGAGTCAGATGCACAAACTATACCATGTTGAGTGACACATACCCGTATAGTCCATATATGGAGTACCTCCCACCCCCCCCCCCCCCCCCCCCCCCCCCACCGGTGTTAATCATCTCCCATGTCCCATGTGTGTGTGTCGTTTATACCTAATTTGTTCAATTTTTCTTTGGCAATATCTGAAGCATATGATTGGCTGTGAGCTGGTAAAGACACTCTTGCAAAGGCTCCCGGATGTACGAGACTGCTTGGCAAGACTGAACGAAAACGACCACCAAAAGCTTTAAAAACAACTATACTCCCAACGGCACACAGCAACATGTCAGATCTTTTGAAGTTGAACTCTAGTGGTAAAAGAAACTCGTCAAACTTCTCTTTGTGATACTCAAATGCTCTCGTTGAGACGTTTCTAGCGAAGTTTATATACAAGACAAAGATGGTTGATGCTAGGGAACCAGAGAGGGCCACAGATAGAGCTCCAAAGACTGGGCCAATAATGCGTTGGTTGCTTGTTATCCTCAAGGGGCGAAAAACAGCATTTTGTAAATACCCAATGCTTAGCGGGAAAACAGCCACGCTTAACACTGTCGCTTCTACAATGTCACTGACTCTAACTGGACGACCATCTGATTCACACTTTGTCGTCAATTCCTCGATAATCTCTCTGGATTTGGCACGAACTTTTTGCCAAACTTTGCGAATTTCGTCCGCCATGTTACTTTCAGTGCTTGGACACTTTGTTGGGATCCCTGTGTTACACCACAGGGAGCCCAGACTTTCCGAAGAATTGTTTGACATTATAAATCCCAAGAGATCAAAGAGCAAGTTTACGTTTCCTTAGCAACATAACTAGTATGCCGATTTATGCAGATGCGGAAACAACGCAGTATGGCTTGCTTATGAGTTTATAATCAAGGTTACAGAAACTAGTCTCAACAGTCCTTTTTACCGGGCGTCAATATGCCCGAAACAGACAATCCTCGGACCTTCGTCCGTCCAAAACCTTTACCGATACCGACGCACCGTGGGCTTAAAATAACAGCAAGAAACTCGAGAATCTACACATGCGAAGTTCCAACACGAACTCAAGTCGCTCAAGACAATTACGCTCGCCGTAAGCACCAAATGACTAAGTGTGGTTATCGATCAGTCAACTACAGGCCATACCAATCTGTTGGAGACGTTGTGCTCAATGATAGGAAACTCATCCTGTCCGCGTTAGGCCAAGACACTGATCAGATCACCGAGGTACGTGTTTGATTAAAGAGTGTATTACTAATTCATTAAGTGCATTTTTATGTGGCATTTCAATGGACGACTTTCGATGTTTATACAAGAACCAGTAGTTAATACAAGCTGGTTTGTTGAGGCTTCGAACTGCAACTAAACTCTACTGTAAACATCTCTTGTGTTTTAATATTTACTTTTGTTGTGTTGTTCCATACTCTTTGTTGTAAACCCAAAGCAATTTGATTTTACTTAGATATTGATGCTATTATTCCTTTTCCCCGTTCAACAATAGTATATTAGTTCACCGGGCAGGTGAAACTTGGGGAGAACGGTAGTATTTTGTTAAAATTAAATATAATTTTGCAGCTGCGTTTCACGTGGAACCAGTCACAGTTCGCTGTCATGTTGTTTTAAAACAATGTCAATACAATATCATGTTCGACAACTCGATCTGTATAATTACATATTAATCCAGATATAAGGGTAAATGTCTTGGTGCTTGGATATTTTTGTGTTGAAGTCACGTTTGTTCGTTTGCGACGTGAGAGAATGAACGCCACGAGGTCGCGTTTTGACCTTCGTATTTTCGTTTTTTTGTGCACACTTGGAAGTAGTCTGCGAATATACAGCCGCTTTTTGACGTTCGCCACAGGGGTCGACGTCTGAGGTCACAGTACAGGAATTCTGCACTCACAATGCAGACGCTTCTTACGGGAGACCCCTGTGCAAAGGCGGCTGTATTCGCAGGCAGCTATTTAAAAAAACTTAGCTCCCCTTCCCCCTCCGTTCCCTTCCGATCCCTAGTCCCTCCGATCCGTACACTTTGGGCCGCCACGCAGGCTAATTAAAACTAGGAAGACGTTTCTGTCGTTCCGAACACACACACAGCGGATAGCAATAAAACGCGGAAACTGAAACCTTTCTAAAGCGGTGGTAAAACGCCGAAAATGACTCCGTACATGAAACGATTTCACAAACCGTCAGAGAATCCGATCAATGGCTATAAACTAGACATCGCAGCGTGACTAAACAATGTTCGGAAGAAGTGTAAATATAGCCAAGAACTACATGGTTCAATAGTTGATGAACGTCTGTGATGCATTTATTTTTTTACTACGAATAATCATGAACAATATTTCCTGCATTCTCAGGGGCATTCAAATGATTTCCTTGGAACTGATAGCCTGAGAAAACAGCCGCCTCTCATCGGGATCGGCTTTAATAAGAGGCGGCTGTTTTCTCAGGCTATGGAACTGAATGATTTCCAAAACTCAGCAAAACCTTGAACGGCATAAACATGAAGATCTATCGGTGTTATTATCGATTATCGATTTTATCGATTGCCCACGCCGGGAGTTACCACAACACGTAATTACAGCGGTACAAAGTATAGAACATATTGACTTCGTTTCGATTTCAATCTTGCATGCGGCCAGTTGTGCGATAATGATAGCATATTTGAGCCCGCGCCGAGGAGCACCGTTGGATTCTCGAGCATGATTTATCTTCGAACTTCTCGCCTTATATGTTAGTTCATTTGAGCAATATTTAAATTTGAGTTGTTTTGATCAATATTTCTTTGTGAAGAAACAGGCCGACTGATGTCTCGCGTTGATAAACCAGTCATGACTCGGCAGTTTTCGTATATCTAAGCCTTCGACCTACGACCTATCTCAGCGGCCGGCATAGGGCGCATGCACATTAGAAGCCGATTGGACATTTGAGGTCAAAGAACGACGAACGGCCTGCATTTTTAGACGTGACGGTGGATGCTCGTCGTTGTAGTTTGGTACCGTTAGTGTGTTTGATGATGATGATAATACACTTAGGGACCGGCCATTAATAAGTGGTGGGGGAGGGCTGCTATGTTTGGGGGGAGGATCACAATTTTTTTAATTTGAGTTTTGGGGAGGGTCATCATTTTTAACCTCATTTTTATAAACCAAGTCTTCATCACTAATCAGTATCTATTATCAAGCTCTCGCTCCTTGTTCTATTTGGCAAATTTGAAATTAAGACCATCGAAATGTGCTCATCATTGTTGAATTATAGAAAAATATTTTTTTATTCCAAAAATATTTATCTATAAAACTCAATCAATGGTTTTCCAGCGATCATATGGAAACCACACTCTAGCGATCAACGCAGCAATCGTAGCAATATGGAAACCACAAACTGGTTTCTTTCTGGTACAAACAGCCTATATGATCTGAAAGAGTTTGTCTGAAAGAACATTTCTGGAAAGTTTCGATGGTATAGGATAAAATCTCAAAAAGTTATCGGGGATGACATTTATAGACTTTAGTATGGGATTTTGCCGTCATGCATGCGTTACAAGCCTCGTTTTGATGTTTTTTTCAGAATTTAAATAGTTCATAACTTCGCAGAGATATATAATTTCGTCAGAAAATAGTTATATAAGTATAATGTAGAAGTTTCTGTTAAATAGATAGTGAGTACGTTAGCCAATCAGAATGCAGGATTCGAGATAGTATGCTAGTTGGTTTCTACTAAAGCTAAATAGTGTTGTTTTTAATAGTTTCAGGAAAGTGATTCCTCTTCAAGTGATTCTGATTTAGAAGACGAGGATACACAGGAAAAGACGGCACTAACCCGGGTATGTATATCCCGGGTATGTAAATCCCGGGTATGTATATCCCGAGTATGTATATCTCGGGTATGCATATCCCGGATATGTATATACGGCATATGTATATCCCGGGTATGTATATCCCGAGTATGTATATCCCGGTTATGTATATCCCGGGTATGTATATCCCGGGTATGTATATCCCGGGTATTTATGTCCCGCGCGTACTTCATAGCTTATTTCGCCAATACTGCACTTCACGGTTCTGTTGAGTAGCCATGAACAATGGAACCAAGTCGAGGTTGTCATTGATGTTTTCATACATCTACTGTATAGTATTTGATCAATGCCAACCGACCATTGTTCATGGGTACTCGACAAAACCGTGAAGTCGTGTATTGTCGAGTACCCATGAACAATGGTACATACATACCGTGCAACATTGCGCGCAGTGGAGTCGTTTTTCGTATGAGTGTGAAACCTACGGTACGGAGTTACTGTCACGGTACGGAATCGAAGACATCTATTCAACCAATCACAGCGCGCAAAATCATTGCTCAACCAATCAGAATGCTTGGACACGGCACAGTCATGGCACGAACCGTACTGTAACTACTTAAATGACTCTGTTGCCGAATATGGCGTAACTGCAGCGTGACTGACTGTAGCGTGACCAACCTTGCAATTGTTATGACCAAAGTTATTGGAGTATGATGCGATCCTTCTATAACGATATTGCGCGCAACGAGTTGCAATGTTGCACCATGTGTCTGTACCTTTAGTCTCGTCACGCAACGCGCTCTCTCTACCCGAGTGATCATGAGCGCGCGTTTTTGTATTGTAATATTAAGATATTATTCAAATAAAAATTAATAAAAAATAAAAAAAATGAGAGCGCGTTGCGTGATGGGACGAAACCTGCTTCGAAGATTAATCAGACTTGACGTCACGCACAGATGTATGTTGCACCATGTGTCTGTTGTACCTTTAGTCTCGTCATGCAACACGCGCATGATCACTCGCATGTCGAGAGCGCGCGTTTCGCATGACGAGACGAAACCTGCTTCAAGGATTTATCAGACTTGACGTCACGCACTGATGTATGTTGCACCATGTGTCTGTTGTAACTTTAGTCTCATCACGCATGCGCAACGCGCGCATGATCACTTGCGTGTCGAGAGCGCGATCCCTCCCGGCCCCCACTCCTCGGCTCCTAGGGCCTCTGGAACCCAGGGTAGGATTTATCAGACTTGACGTCACGCACATATGTATGTTGCACCATGTGTCTGTTGTACCTTTAGTCTCGTCACGCAACATGCTCATGATTACTAGCGTGTCAAGAGCGCGCGTTTCGCATGACGAGATGAAAACTGCTTCAAGGATTTATCAGACTTGACGTCACGCACATATTTAGGTTACTTTTAGTCTCGTCACGCAACTTGCTCATCATCACTCGCGTGTCGAGAGCGCGCGTTTCTCATGACGAGACGAAACCTGCTTCAAGGATTTATCAGACTTGACGTCACGCACTGATGTATGTTGCACCATGTGTCTGTTGTATCTTTAGTCTCACCACGCAACCCGCGCATGGTCATTCGCGTGTCGAGAGCGCGCGTTGCGTGATGAGACGAAACCAGGCTGCTAAGGAGACCATGTGGTTCAAGGATTTATCAGACATGACGTCACGCACCGATTTATATTATATGGATAAAAATGCCTAAAAGTATTGTGTATAGTCACTGTATTTGGCGAGCTTTTCACTAGATCCTGAATGTAATGTGTGTATACACCAAATTGAAGAATCGTTGTCGGGTTCAAAATCATTGAACATAGAAGCTGAGACCGAATTAAATAGCTTATGGGAAATATGTTAATTATATGCATTTTCATAATGTTACTTGTTTTGTAATCAGAATGCAAAAATGCATATCTTGCATCTAATTAACATATTTCCCATAAGCTATTTCGATCGCAGCTTTTATGTTCTATGATTTTGAACCCGACAACGATTCTTCAATTTGGTGTACACGTACTCTTGGTATCAGATAAGGGTGCCTGACTAAGAGGTGCTCGGATTAGAGGACCGTCGCTCTAGAGAGAGAGTTGTTGACAGAAAGTATTTTGATGTTACGCAGGAACAACAACAACCGTCTGTTCCACAAGCAACTGCCTACAAACCAAAACAAATCAACGATATTCGAGTACAAGTCAATAAAGGAAGGTGAGACATAAAATACACATTGTTTGTGGCCAGTCAGACTGGGACGGGCATCAGCACAACCATATATATAGCTAATTGCATAATCGTTGTCAGGTTGAAAATCATAAATCATAGAAGCTGAGACCGCAAGGATGGATGGGAAATCAGTTCATGACCCGCATTACATACAGATATATTCAATGTTCTCGTAGTTTTGAAGGTATATGAGCTATTTAACTAAGATCCTACAAGTCTGGATAAAAAGGTCGATCATTTGACGGTGTCATTTGAGAGTTTTAATTACCCAGAATTCCTTTTGGTCATAGCTTTCATGATTTTCAACCCGACAATGATTATGCAATTAGCTATATACACATGGATAGACATAGGATACACGGCCGGGCAAAAAGGCATGCAGACATTCCTACGGACTACAATTAACTATGATATAACGCGCGCTCTGATTTTCCAAATGATGCCGGTGTCACAGTGATATGTGTATCCCCGTGATAGGGGTATCCCCGTGATAGGGGTATCCCCACACACATATCCCTAGTGATATGTGTATCTCGCCTTTCATATGCAGCCCGAAAAAGTCCTCCATCGGTTGAAAAGCGCATTGGAACGAATGTGAAATGCGCTGTATAAGAACGACCATTATTATTATTATTACATATCCCTAGCCGCCATCTTGGAGGGGATACACATATCACTAGGGATAAGTGTGTGGGGATACCCATATCACGGGGATACACATATCACTAGGGATAAGTGTGTGGGGATACCCATATCACGGGGATACACATATCACTAGGGATAAGTGTGTGGGGATACCCATATCACGGGGATACACATATCACTAGGGATAAGTGTGTGGGGATACCCATATCACGGGGATACACATATCACTAGGGATAAGTGTGTGGGGATACCCATATCACGGGGATACACGTATCACTAGGGATATGTGTGTGGGGATACCCATATCACGGGGATACACATATCACTAGGGATAAGTGTGTGGGGATACCCATATCACGGGGATACACATATCACTAGGGATACCCATATCACGGGGATACACATATCACTAGGGATACACATATCACTAGGGATAAGTGTGTGGGGATACACGTATCACTAGGGATACACATATCACTAGGGATAAGTGTGTGGGGATACACGTATCACTAGGGATACACATATCACTGTGACACCGGCGTATGCTGCGTGCTTTATGAGAGCACACAGCACGCGCGCGCAGATATTTAATTATTGTTGTAACGAACAGAATTGAAAACTTGCCTTAAAATCATAACTGTATTTTATAAAAGAAATTGAAAACTTGTCCGCTACGCGTCGTGCTTCTCCTAACACTTCTCTCGTGTTCTGTTCAGTCCCCACGTGCTCTATAACTGCGTACAGAGCACGCGCGCACGCTTTCTATTTCTGCGTACAGAGCACGCGCGCGCGCTTTTTTATTTCTTCAATACTACCGAAACCACTCGACTGTTAGCACTGCCAAAATAACGATCGATCGTGTTTTGAATTTCGGTTGACTCACGTGACCATTTGGAGCTCTCCAAATGGTCACGTGAGTCAACCGAAATTCAAAACACGATCGATCGTTATTTTGGCAGTGCTAACAGTCGAGTGGTTTCGGTAGTATAAAAAGTCGCACGAAGAGGACAGGCAGACAAGGACAGACAGACAGACAAACAAGGACAGACAAACAAGGACAGACAGACATGGACAGACAGCTAAGGACAGACAGACAAGGACAGAAAGACAAGGACAGACAGACAAGGACAGACAGACAAGGACAGACTGACAGACAGACATACAGAGAAGTAACCGCACTGACATTCACAAGATCGATATATACCGAAATGCACGCAACGGCCGTGTCATCCAATGCATTTTCCAAACAAAATCTTAGAAAACGATCGATTTTATTTTAATGTCATTTTTCCTGTGTCAGACATTATGACCTGAAACTTCGCCTTTTTACTAATTTCGAGCTGCTCTTTTCATTTCTGGAGTTCATTTTGACACTTCTGTTCGATTTATGGGGGGTTGGGGTCACGGACCTCTTAGTGCAAGTCCCCTATTCATATGTTACTATATCTGCCTAGTTTGTACAAAGTTGAAATAAAGTTTATTGTATTTATTGGTTATTCCATGGTTTTCTATGGAATACGGGCGGATATTTCACGAAAAAATTATATTATTTGGTATACAACGAGCCTTTAGGCGAGTTGTATACTAAAATAATATAATTTTTGAGTGAAATTTCCGTCCGTATTCCATAGAAAACCATGGAATAACCATATTATCCTATACATATTACGTCAACAATTAAAATTTACAACGTTTTGATTGGCTAATACAAACTATGAAATACCGCTCTGTATTTCATAGAAATGGTGAGCTCTGATTGGCTGAGATGTGATATGTATAGGATAATGTATTGTATTGTATTGTGGAGGCCAACATGAAATATTTTATGCCTACTTTGGCAGGAAAATGATCAATGCAGTAAAACTAGGGTTTGGATTGTATCGTGTCGTCAAGGAGGAGCAAGAGCGCAAGGTACGTCAATAAACGACAGTACAACTGTATGTTATGGGTTTGAAGTATCAAATAAGGCCAAAGCTACTGTACTTAGTAATAGTAATAATAACAATAGTAATAATAATAATAATAATAATAAAAATAGTAATAATAAAAATATAAAAATAATAGTAATAATAATAGTAATAGTAATAATAAAAATAGTAATAATAATAATAATAGTAATAATAACAATAGTAATAATAATATAAATAGTAATAATAACAATAGTAATAATAATAATAATAATAATATAATAACAATAGTAATAATAATAATAATAATAGTAATAATAACAATAGTAATAATAATAATAATAGTAATAATAACAATAGTAATAAT